>JAGFMF010011723.1:2415624-2452406 GCA_019455555.1 Galemys pyrenaicus | reverse complement strand
TGTGAATTATGTTTCAGTGAGCACACATTAAGAGACTCACAGAACTGCAATTATAAAGTTAGCCAAAACAAAAGGAATCTGGCAGGGGCCAGCTATGGAACCCCTGATTTTTTTAGGAGTATCCCTCATACCGGATTTTTGTCACATAATATGAGTAGCATGGTCCACACCACTTTTTAACCAGAGTGTCACGCTGTCCATACATAATAATTTTATTTTATTTTTAAAAAAGATTCATGTATTTATACAAGAACTGGGGTACGGAGGATGCAGGAGATGAGAGGATTCACCAGACACAGAGTAGGGAGCAGAACAGGCAGATACATAAATACACTGCTGAGGGGAGTAGTGGGTAAGACAAGAGAGATCTGCTCCACCATGTGGGTCACCTCCCTGGCTGGGGATCGAACTCATGCAGCAGTGGCTGCAGATAACTTCTAGTGCTGGGCTTTACCCCCGTGTGCCACCAGGGAGGCCCCATTACTCTGGTGTGTTTAAATGTTAATCTAATTTCTTTATAGCATTTACACTAATGTTTTCCTGCTTATTGTCTGTTGTGCCTCACTCTGCACATGCATACATTCTCACTCTTGCTCCATGTTTTAAAATATAAGCTCTTAAGAGATTTTGTCTGTCTACATTTTTCCAGCACTTCACACATAATAGGCATCCAGTAGAAAACTGATAAATGTGGGATCATGATCATAGGAAATTATCCTACACCTGGTCTGGGATTTCAGGGAAGCTTCTGAGATAACATTTTAGCTAAGAATTGGTCAAGATGAAGAATGGACCAAAGGACAAAGTAATTGTGATTGTGCAGTGGTCATTAGCACAAATGCCCACAGATAATGTTGTGAAGAGATAATGCATTTTTAAATCAGTGATGAGCATTAAGAATGACTTGGGGGCTTCCTTGGTGATGCAGGGAGTTAAGGCGCAGCACTGTGAAGCTGTCCACTACGCTTGAGTTCGATCCCCAGCCAGGGAGGTGACCCACACGGTGCAGCAGACCTCTCCTGTCTTGCTGGCTGCTCCCCTCAGCAGTGTATTTCTGTATCTGGTGAATCCTCTCACACACACACCCCCCACCTCCCCGCACCCCTGGTCTGCACCCCAGCTCTTGTGTGCATAAATAGAGAGAGAGAAATAAATCTTTTTTTAAAATGAATTGGGTTGGATATCCCAGAAGAGATGTTGAGGATATGGAATAGGATGGTAGTCTTGGGACTGAAAAAGGCATATGAATTGAAAATTATTTAAGATATAAAATCAACAGAATTTTGTGAGAAATTAGATGTGGAGGATGAACAAGGAGAAATCAGGAATGCTTATCATATTTTGTCTTGCACTCACAAGCTGTTTGAATTCTTAAAAGACCATTGTTCATTTAATTGGAGGGTTGGCTTTTCCAAAAGTAAATGTGTAAAGCTTGAGCCTGAAATCACAACTTTTAAGGTTCATTATAGAATTTCACTGTATGAGTCATCAAAACTGACTTTTGGTATTTACGTATAATTTAGATGTCTCAATTTTTTCGCAAATAAATGATTTTGTTGAAATTTTTTTCCATAGAATCCAGAATTTACATTCTTTTTCTCACCTGTCTTACCTAAAATATATCCTTTACCATTTACTATTAGAGCTTTGTTACTTTATTGTCCTGCTTAGACCAATAAAAGGAAGAGCACAAGATATTTCTACATTTTGGGTATATGAAATGTTTGCTCTTCTGCCTTAGTTGTCTAGAAATTAGATCTTGGTTTCTTTGTTTTATAATAATTAATTCATACCAGCTAAACCTGGGTACTTGTGTGTTCTGACATTTGTTTTGGAAGTTGTTAATTTCAACTGTATGTATAGGACAGAAATGGTGGTGTTTTCTCTTTGAGATTTTTTTTTTTTTAAGATTCACTTATTTATGCATATATGATCTGGGGTACAGACCAGAGGTGTGGGGGAGTGTGAGAGGATTCACCAGAGACAGAGTAGGGAACAGGACAGATTGTCTGACATACACTGCTGAGGAGAGCAATGGGCTAGACAGGAGAGGTCTGCTGTGCCATGTGGGTCACCTCCTTGACCAGGGATCAAACTCATGTTATAGTAGCTGCTGATAGCTTTATAGTGCTGTGTCCTTAACTCTTTGCACCACCAAAAAGGCCCTTCACATTGAATTCTTAATGTACTGGGTTTCAGAGAACTATCTTTAAATTTAAAGTGGTACATAATTCAGTGCAATTGGACATATGCAGACATACAAGAATATAATTAATGCCAGAAGGTCATAAAAGTTCACGTGACAGAAATCCCATGAGGGTTGTTGCATCTGTTTTACACATGAGGAAACTGAGTTATGCTTCTGGTACTCAGAAAGCTTTCTCCTAGCAGAAGGAGCTATGAGGACCCTTCAAGCAGTGCTTTTCCAATTTCATTGTTAATGCAAAAAAGTTCTATATTGAATGATGTTAAATGTGACATAGAGGGTTTTTAAAATTTATTTGTATTAATTTATGCATACAAGAACTGGATGTAGCCCAAAGGTGGGAAGTGGTGAGAGGATTCACCAGAGACAGTGGGGAACAGAACAGGCAGTTCTACTGAAATACACTGCTGAGGGGAGCAGCAGGCAAGACTAGACTAAGGATCTGTTGCACCACATGGGTCACCTCCCTGGCTGGGATTGAAATCAGTCACAGCCATGATAGAATAATAGTGCTGAGACTTAACCCCTTTGCCACCAGGGAGGCCCCTGCTACATGAATGTTTAGAATATGGTAGATATGTCCATACAATACAGGAAACTATGCAGCTGTTAAGAAAGGAGATCTTTATAGAATAATATCAAGGATACATTATATGAGGCAAGTGGTAGAACTTAGCATCTATTTTCATGTGTATATCTGTTTATGTAGAGGAGAACAAAAAATAGGCAGGTTTTGCACTAAGGAACTTTGATTTCCCACATGCAGTACTTTTGTAGTTGAATGTATTATATTGCAATTAGAAAAGCTATTTTTAAAAAAGAATGTACATACACATAGCTTACTTTCTTATTCATTGGATCTGAAATGGGGTCTGGCCATCTGTGTTTATTTTTTTTTTAAGATTTTATTTATTTATGCATACAAGTACTGGAGTACAGGCCAGAGGTGTGGGTGGGGGGGTGAGAGGATTCACCACAGAGAACTGGGAGCAGAACAGGCAGATCAACGGAAGTACACTGCTGAGGGGAGCAGTGGGCACAGCAGGAGAGGTCTGCTGCACCATGTGTGTCCCCTCCCTGGCCAGCAGCAGGGAGCGAACTCGTGCTGCAGTGGCTGTGGTCTGCTTCATAGTGCGTTACTTAACCCATTGCGCCACCAGGGAGGCCTGGCCATCTGTGTTTATAAACTCTATAGAGGTTTCTGATTCTCAGAAAGGTGAAATTTCTCAACCTAGGACCTGCTTGCTTGTGACCTCCTAGTAAATAAAGAATTCTAAATCATCTTAGCATTCAGTGTAAAAATCCTGCTGATTTGGTTTCAGAAGTGTCTGTATGTTAGATTGTCCTCACATCTGGAATTTGATCTTTCAGCTGGCAAGAAAGCAGTATGGACCTGGTATAGCCCTTTTTAATTCATGCATGTTTAGGCAACCAGGAACTGTGCCCGTGTTGTCACCTCAGATACTTTTCCTACCCCTTCACGGTGCCATACGCAGTACTCAAAAATGAATCAAAGTTATGGCTAATATTTTACTTCCTTCTGCCTTAAAATAGCCTTGTCCCTCCTTTCCATTTTCTAGCTCCTAAGTACAGGGGTGAAAGGTGAGTAAGGAGAATCTTTTTTTCCTCTTAAAGGAACTGTGAATTGATGAACCTCAGATTTCACACCATTCCTGGCATCATCGGGATACTATAGATGAATTTTGGGTCTTAAAATTGGCATTTTCTCATTAGTTCTCTCTATCCTACTTGCACTTGTTAATTTAAGACTTGGAAGACTTGCTGGGATGCAAAAACCAAAAGCTTTGTTGCTGTCTTCTGATTTAATTAACAAATACCTTTATAGTATACTAACCAACTAAAAATCTGGTTTTCAACAACCATACTTTTTGTCTTTTCTGAAAGAAAGTCATTACCAGTCACTGCTTTATTTATTGATGACAGTGGTAGGGAGGCTGCATCTCTAGAGATCTCCCTTTTTCTTATGCAGGCTGACAGGAATTCTCTCTGTAGGTGTGTAGTTATTCCAGGCTCTGGGCAGGTGGTTTAGTCCATCCTTATGAGCTGTCCTTACTGAAGGGCTCTGTTTTTGTTAATCGTGTCAGTTTAGGTGATGTATTTTACTTGACTCTTCTATGATAACATCTGAATGGATCGTTTCCAAAGGATGGTTTATAAAGAATAAAGTATAATTTGAATATATTTTTAAGGCATCTGAAAATGTGACCAAGTAATATTTAGGTAAAAGTTTTAGCAGCTTAATTAATTTCAGGATATTGTCTGCAATGTGTGATAAGTCTTGAGTAGTCTTGTCCATGTAAAATACTTGAGGTTCTCATGGTGGTTTAAGAGGGTAGGTCTGTATTTGGATGCCTCTACATACTATAGTAACTCTTGGGTGTATTGTACATAATAGATGAAAAAGTGTTTGGAATAGCACATAATAAGCACTCATATTACTGTTACTAAATACTTCCAGTTTAACGTGGCTGGTTGAACACATGGGTTCCACTCTTTTCCCAACATAAAAAAAAGAAAAAATACTGGTAAAGGGGTTTTAAAGGGGGCAAGAAAAGAAAGGAGAGGGGACAAACAGAGAAGAGTAGTGACTGACTAGAAGATGGTGAAAAGCAGGAGAGGAGTTAGGAAAAGCCATGAAGGTCCAGTGTTCCAGAAAGACACTAGCTACCTCCTCTAGCAATGAGGGTGCAAGCAAGTGGGACTTAAAAACAAGAAGTGACTCTTAGTCTGGTACTGGGAGATCCTTTCTGTACCACATGGTAGAGACTACTACTTTCCTACTCTGGTAGACTATAACAGTTACTATGTCTATATTGAAGGTTGAACTTGAAAAACTGGACTTGGGAACATTATGCAGAGCTTAGGGCAAGGGGCCATACTAAAAACAGGAGCCTGTGTACCAAACAGTGAGTCCCCTCTGCTCTTTGAGCAACATTAGTAAACAGGCTTATACCCATTCCCTCAGGCAGAAAATACTTGGATCCCTTTCTGGAGAAACTGGTCTATTAAAGAAGCCACAAATATGTTGATATTTTAGGGATCCTCAACAAAATAGCTTGACCCTTGATCTACAGTGAAATCATTACCTAACAAAAGCATACACACAACTTCTAACCAACATTATAAAGATATTTAACTGATAAATAATTTGCAGGAAGGAAAAACCATCTAGAAAAATTACCTAGTATCAAAGTGTAACAGAGTTATCCCCAGGAAAGGGGAAAGTTTTAGAATCCAGGTTCCACCCTAAGTGGGTGGAGCTGAGCAGGGAAAGAAGATTTTGCAGAGAAGAGGGGGGAGGAAGAAGGAAGCAGGGTGGAGAGCAGCAAGGAGACCTGGAGGAGGCACGTGGAGCAGAGGGACATGTGAAGAAACTGCGCTTGCTTTTTAAGTCTTGGACTGGTTGGAACAGATGTGGGTGAAAGACCCGTGGGGAGGTTAACAATGGCAGCTTTCATCTTGATTTTGATTTTGCTTTTTTCTTACCAGATTTAACTTTTTTTTAACCCTTTCTTATGGGTCTTTACTAAAAAGTCTTAAATGTATGGCAGGTTTTTGGGTCTTGTTTTGGGCCAATCTTATTTAACTGGACTTTTACTCTCAAAAAAATGGGTAACTTTAAATGCTTAACTTAGTAACTATGTTTTTTGTCCGTTCTGTATTGTACTCTAATTGTATTTAAGTTTTTTTATTAAAAGTTTTATATATTTGTTTTAATACAGAAAATAACAAAACCTATTTTAAAAAGCAAATTTGGGGGTCTTTGGGGTGCTCCTCTCCCTACCCTATAACAAAAGGTGATGGTAGTACAAAAACTTGGGGAGTGTTTGTCAAGATTACAGATTAAGATTTCTGAGCTAATATGTGACCTTTTGGCCTCTTGTACACTTTGTGATATTCTATAGTATATTGTAACCCTTTATTCAGTGAATATTTTTTTATGCCATAATTAGTTGGTTGCTAGGATGATTTGAGGGAGTTGCAAATGGTGTTGGCTAAAGGCATACTTCTGTTGTGGTGCTACACTGATAGGATTTGCTGTGACATTTCTTGCCAAGCAGTCCCAGTTGAGAGCCTTTTTGAACATGTCCCTGCTGTGTTTGGATATGGCCATAGAGAGGTTTCTCTTTTTGAAATGATCCATTTGGGAACTGTATGAAACTAATTGGTCCGTCATAATATTTAAAGGAGCCCTTGACTTCTGAAGGTGTGAGATCTGAGTCTGTTGGGAGAGTAGATTGTACATTTAATTCAGTTTTCTACTGGTAGTAAGAAATACCTTTTCTGGAACCCTAGAGAATGACTATAAATAAGGAAAAAACTCATTGGAAAATCTGGCTGATAATTTCCAATAGAAAGACTCCAGTACCTGGAGGTCGGTCCTGGGATGAGCCAATCAAGGAAGCATATAGAGAAGCAGAAATCTGTTTTCTGTGTTTTTTCATGTCTTCAGTTGCTCTTAAAATGAAGTGAGTGAAGACGACCATCCAGAGATCTTTAGATTTTCCCGGTGGTGGTGACGGTGGTGGTTGGGGACTGGACGGGATGGGGTGTCTTTGCTTCTTATTCTGTTGTGTCTTCCTCCTGGGGACATGCTGATAAGGGAAGAAAGTTGGGGGGGGTGTGCGGGGAGTTGCTATACCTAGAGCTGCACATGAAACTGCCTAACCCTTTTTGGTTCATAGCAGCAGGGTCACACAGGCAGTATTCAGTGCTGTTACTGTTTGTCAGGCAAAAACAGATAATAACAGATAACATGAAGCTGTAAATAACTGAATTCTGAAGGAAGGCACAGTGATAGAATGGCTTTCCTTTCTTTAACTACTTGGAAGAGGTTATCAGAGAGCAGTTTTTGGTTTTGGATGGTCTGTATTCCTTCTTTCTACTGAGTAAGAAAGGGACTTTCCATTTCCAACTCCAGATTAACATAGGGAATTGTGGTAGCCTGATGATGAGTCTTGTTACTCCTTCAGCTGGTTTAAAGGAAGCAAGGAATAGTACTTGTTCTTAAAAGAAAAACCCTGGGCCTGCCCTGGTGGCGCAGTGGGTTAAGCAACGCACTATGAAGCAAACCACAACCACTGCATCACGAGTTTGATCCCTGCTGCCGGCCAGGAAGGGGACCCACATGGCATAGCAGACCTCTCCTGCCTCGCCCGCTGCTCCCCTCAGCAGTGTATTTCAGTCAGTCTGCCTGTTCTGTTCCCTACTCTGTCTGTGGTGGAGCCTCCCACCCCCTGCACTTCTGGCCTGTACCCCAGTGCTTGTATGCATAAATAAATAAATATTAAAAAAAATAAAAAGAAAAACCCTACTGCATTTATCCAAAAGGAAAATTAGAGTTTTATTTCCTCATAAAATAGTACTTGTCATATGGCAGCCAGAATTTTGAAAAACTGGAAGCATTTCCCTCCAAGAAGAAGCACAGCCCCTAAATCAGAGGCACAGTGAAGCTGGCCAGTAGTCAGCCAACAGTTACTTTCAATCCACTGATAAGTCTATTCATTAACAGTCGGAGAAGAAAACTCAGATACATGGGAAAGGAAGTAAAGCGGTGTTCAGTGTAAAGGGAGAGGAAAGTGTCAAAAATAGACTTAGGAGACAGATACGGTTTTAGGCAACTATGACTTCTGAATGATGTGGATCCGGGACTTTGGGTATTGCCTAAAAGCAGAAAAGATTCTTCTGTACCACTCAGAAAGTTCAGAAAGCCTTTGGTGGAAGAGCTGTCTTTTTTTTAACCAGGTACCAAACTTCAGGGTAGCGTTTTATACATGCCAGGTTTAAAGTATTAAAGCTAGGTACAATTTAACCACACACTGCCATTAAATTCAAATTCTTTTACCATTTAATATTCACCTAACCAAGTAGTAGTAACTACTTTCTTGTGGATCATCTTTCCTACTCTTGGACTTTTTGTAACTCATTCTGTGCGACTGTGATCCATCAACTTTTAGACTGGCCAGTTTTTGTGGGTGAATTTTATCATCAATATATTGATACGGCGCCACCTACTGACATAAATTGGTAATCATAAGGCTTTGGGTGTGGGGATAGAGTTGTACAGACTAAAGAAAATAGATTTATTGGGACTAGAATTCTATTTAGCACTAGGAAAACCTTTAGAGGTAAACATGCTGGTGATATATTTTTACAAAATAATAAACTTCTATTATCTGTGATAACTGCCTTTTCTCCCTTTCACTCATTTTCTAAATTAGTACTCTCAATTTAGAGAACTTCATGGTTATTCTGGCATTTTTACGAGTCCTTCTTTAGAACTTATGAAATAAACTAATAATTAAAAGTTAATGAGAAACTTGCAAATTGTAAAGTCCTGGTGGCATTCAGAATAGATTACATAATCACTAGACCTGGGGCCTCCCTGGTGGCACAAGGGATTAAGTCACAGCACTGAAGTTATCCACTGCCACTGCAGCACAAGTTCGATCCCGACCAGGGAGCTACCCACATGATGCAGCAGACCTCGTCTATCTAGCTCGCTGCTCCCCCCTCAGCAGTGTATTTCAGTAGATATATGCCCGTTCTGTTCCCCACTCTGTCTCTGGTGAATCCTCTCCCCCTACACCTCCTGGGGCCTGCACCCCAGCTCTTGTGTGCACAAATCTTTTTTTTAAGATTTATTTATTTATGCATACAAGCACTGGGGTACAGGCCAGAGGTGTGGGGGGTGAGAGGATTCACTACAGACAGAGCAGGGAGCAGAACAGACAGATCAACAGAAGAACACTGCTGAGGGGAGCAGCGGGCACAGCAGGAGAGGTTTGCTGTGACATGTGGGTCCCCTCCCTGGCCGACAGCAGGGATCGAACTCATAGTGTAGTGGCTGTGGTTTGCTTCATAGTGCGTTGTTTAACCCACTGCGCCAGCAGGGAGGCCCTGCACAAATCTTTTTAAAAATACAGAAGAATGAATTATACATGTGACTACAAAAGAGTAAATTAAGCAGTGTATTTCAGTAGATCGGCCTGTTTTGCTCCCCACTCTTGTCTCTGAATCCTCCCGTGCCCACCCCCTCCCAACCCTCCCCATACACACACCTCTGGCCTGTATCCCAGTTCTTTTATGCATAAATGAGTCTTACAAAAATCCAAGGGCCTCCCTGGTGGTGTAGGGGGTTACTATGAAGCTATCCATTGACACCACAGTACAAGTTCGATCCTTGGCCAGGGTTGTGAACCACATGACACAGCAGGCCTCTCCTATCTTATGTGTGCTGTTCCCCCTTAGCAGTGTATTTCAGTAGATCTGTCTGTTTATAAGTTTGGATATTACATTATTTCTAAGAGGACTGCTTAGAACTTTTTGATACCACGTTTTATAGTAAAGGATTTAAAGACTCCTTTAAAGAGGGACCTCCCTGGTGGTGCAGTGGGTTAACAGACCGTAGCTACTGCAGCACGAGTTTGATCCCTGCCTCCAGCCTGGGAGGTGACCCACATGGCGCATCAGACCTCTCCTGCCTCGCATCAGACCTCTCCTGCCTCACCTGCTGCTGCCCTTGGCAGTGCATTTCTGTTCATCTGCCTGTTCTGTTCCTGGTTCTGTCTCTGGTGAATCCTTACACCCACACACCTCTGACCTGTACACCAGTTCTTATATGCATAAATAAATCTTTAAAAAAGACTTCTTTAAAGAACTTAAAGAATTTATAAGAACAGATTTAAAAGTTTTAAGTGGATATGCAAAATAAAATTTTTCTGTGATTAGTTGGGGCTGTTTTGTGAACTCAGAAAAATACTGCCGATTAAAGATGAACTTGGATACGAACACTTAATATGAGCAACATATCTTAGTAAAGTCATATGTGATGACCCTGGTTCTCTTACCATTTAATATTCATCTAACCAGTAAGTGTGCGCTGATATCCTTTTTATTTCCTTTATCATTTAGCAGCGTCACCCTTTATACCAGAAAGCTGGCGGGCACTATGGGGAAAAAACAAAACAAGAAGAAAGTGGAGGAGGTACTAGAAGAAGAAGAGGAGGAATATGTGGTGGAAAAAGTTCTTGACCGCCGAGTGGTAAAAGGCAAAGTGGAGTACCTCCTAAAGTGGAAAGGGTTCTCTGAGTAAGTTTAATTGACACGGGTAAATGCATTCATTTAGTCACCAACTAGCTCTCCGGAGTCTAGAAATGTGTATGGCCTAGAAATGTGTATGCTCTGACTCAGACTTGGCCTTCTTGGTTTTATATTCTAATTAGAAAAATGATCTATGATACAACGTGCTATATAATGCAAGACAGTGATTCCTGAGGAACATTTTTGTGTTTGGCTTTAGAAAAATTTTCCTTTGAAGGAGGCAAGTTTCCTTACTTTTAGTTTGTACTATAAAGGCTTCCCGCCCTGCCCCCCTAAGAAATTTCAGCTTTGCCAAGTTCCTAGTCTTAGAAAACATCCAGTTACTCATCACCATCAACTGCTTTTTCTGAGGACACCAGCTCTCATCTCCTGTGCCTCTCCTTAGTATGAATATGCTCACATTGAGTGGAAAGTGTGACTCACTGTGCCCTCTGGTTTCAGTGAAGACAACACGTGGGAGCCAGAAGAGAACCTGGATTGTCCTGACCTCATTGCTGAGTTTCTACAGTCACAGAAAACAGCACATGAGACAGATAAATCAGAGGGAGGCAAGCGCAAAGCTGACTCTGATTCTGAAGATAAGGGAGAGGAGAGCAAACCAAAGAAGAAGAAAGAAGAGGTAAGGCAGAAGTAAGACTTTTTACTAGCTCAAGTCCTGCTGTTGTCAAGGAAGCTGAAAGCAGTAATAGAAGCATTTTTGTTCTGCTGCTTCTTGAATCTCAGCAACTATCTCTGAATTCTTGCAGAATCTAGACTGATGCTTACAAAGTGTTTGGGGCTTGCTCATGAAGCCACATAATCTATGCTTAATTGGTAAGATTCAGGAACAGTAAGTGTTAACACTTATGGGACAGGCATAAGTGCAAGTGAACTCACTCCTGTAGATAGACAGCTTTCAGTGTTTTAATCATCAGAGTTTTCAATACCTTAAAATAGTGCTTTGTGAACATTTATTTTGCTTGAGGTGTATTTCCCTTTTTACATATGGAAAAAACCATAAGCATTTTAAACCTTGATGGAATAATCCGGATTCTGCAAGGCCTTGTGGCTTAGAGCCAAGGTATTGGTGAAATATTGGCAAAAGCATGTGATTACTTTATCTAAAGAAACAGAAATGACTAAGTCTGGATGTCAGCCTTATTTAGTTAAAACTGTTCCATCCATTTGATTTTCACAGTCAGAAAAACCACGAGGCTTTGCCCGGGGTTTGGAGCCAGAGAGGATTATTGGAGCTACAGACTCCAGTGGAGAACTCATGTTCCTGATGAAATGGTGAGTCTGCCAGTGGCTCTGTGTGGTTGTTGTTTTCTTCTTCCCATCTGTTCCATGCCAGAGGAAAAGAGTTGGACCTTCGAAATTCCAGTCGCCCAGTTGTGAAATCTTTAAGATGGCATAGCCCTTCGATAGTGACCCTCGGCCTGACTACCAACCTGGACTCATGAGTTACAGGTAGGGGCCCTTAGGGTTCTTAGATTTTTGCCCATTTTTTTTTTTTTTTTTTTAAGGTGGTAGGAGAAAATCTAGACGTGGAGAGGGATGGGAGAATCACATTTCACTTCTGTAAATGAAGGGAAAAAATAAGAAATGTGATTGAACCACCCTTCCCTCTTACCCCCTCCTGAAAAAAGGTCAGCTGGCCCAAGAATCAGTTGTTGTTAACTTCTCAGTGTTAGAATTTCTATAGCGCTTTTCCTTTCTCCTTGATTGCTAGATTCTTTCCAGTGAGTGCATATTCTTAATTCCATGATCAGCCAGCAGGGGTCAGCAAGGTTTCCTTTACTATATACTGAGCAGAGAACAGTCTGCTTTTT
The DNA here is from genome assembly GCA_019455555.1 of Galemys pyrenaicus. Classification (NCBI taxonomy): domain Eukaryota; kingdom Metazoa; phylum Chordata; class Mammalia; order Eulipotyphla; family Talpidae; genus Galemys; species Galemys pyrenaicus. Next base: position 2,440,265 of record JAGFMF010011723.1, on the reverse strand, counting down.
CCCATTTTGAATATAAACACCGGTGGTAGTAATACTATATTAAAATGCTAAATGAGAGCAGTTGTTGTGAGAATCTTAGGAACTGTAATTAATCCAAAATCTTGATAATTTCCCTGCTTTTTTCTAAAAGGAGGCTTTCCACCCTTTTGCTTGTTGAAATGTTTGTGTTCCCCATCCAACCCCCAAGTGGATCTCTGTCATTGTCCTTAAGATATAAATTAGAAGCAAATAATTCTAAGCCTTTTCCAGTGGCAGCAGAAATCTAGATGCTTTATCCTTTTGTCAGTCTAGAACTTTTACAGAAACTCATTCATTCCTTTCCTCTGTAGAAGGTGGCCTAAGAAGCCAACCTTGAACAGCATTGAAGGCCTGTTACCACAATTTGCTGTACCTGTTTCCTTCCTTTGACGTTTACTGAATCAACTACCCTTTTCTAGATGATGTGTTGTTGTCATCCTGTAGGAGAAATGTTCATTTTTAAGGTGCTGCATATGGGGAGAAATAGTTGGCACCAGGAGTTATGCATCCAGCTAGAATACACTTTCTCTGTCTTCATGTCACCAGTCTGAGTTACATAGTATCTCCACATGACTGAAGATTGCATTTGGTAGACTAGTGGTGTATGTAAAGATTATAGTTGAATGTAACTCTCTGTAGGCTAAGATTGAATGTTGATTATAAAACTAAGTTCATTTTAATGTCATTTTCCTGGAGAATGGAGATGTTTTGTCCCTTTCCAAAACAGTAAATATTTTTATTCTGTGAAATGACTGTATCGTACCTCAGGGAACACTGTTACTGAATTGTCAGCAAGGGGGCAGGCAGCAGAACAGTAAGGTTCCCTTACCGTTAACTGCTGTTCCATCCCGCCTCTGGTATATTATTGAAATCAGCAGATCTTACTGGCTTACTCTCCTGTCTGTGAGGCTATATGGTTTTAGTTTACCTGTTACTGGGTTTGGAAGTTTTAGGTAGTGCCTTGTCAGAGGTCCTGTCATAGGTCTGCTGCCTGCTCTATGCTGCTGCCTCGATGCCCTGAAGATAGAGCTTTTCCTCAGTCCTTTATAATGTGTATGTGATTTTCAAAATTTTGAGAACATCTAAAAATTCAGGAAAATAGAATTGTTAACAGTTCCATCGTTTTCTAGCTCCCAGTGTGGAAGCTCGCCATTTCAAAGCACCTGGGAGTTGTGGCATATCTTTGTGTGCATGGCATTTGGTAACGTTAAACAGTGTAATTGTGAGTCAGCAAGTGTGTACCCATCTGCATTGGCCCTGGCCAGTGCCAGATGGGTAGTCAGTCTTATCTGACATGGCATTAAATCTGGTAATAAAGCCAGGACATCTCAGTGAGTTCTTATCAGCTGGGGTGCGGTACTTTGTCTTCTCCCAGAGGATCTGGGTCATGCTTCCCTCCCTTCGTCCCTCTCTTCCCAGAGGTTCCGATGTGTTAGATGTTAGCTTTTGACAAATACACCCAAAGGGGATTTTCAGCAAAAGCTCTTTGAAGATGTCAGTTAACTAAAAGCTGCCAGTAAATGATGCTTAGACCCTTCCCTAGCCTACTGTTATGGAATATTTTTGAAAGCCCTGTCCCTTAAGTAATCTGTTAGGCGACCCACCAGCACCTGGTCTCACGGTCTCTCTGCTTTGTTCTGCAGGAAGAACTCTGATGAGGCTGACCTGGTCCCTGCCAAGGAAGCCAATGTCAAGTGCCCACAGGTTGTCATATCCTTCTATGAGGAAAGGCTGACGTGGCATTCCTACCCCTCGGAGGATGATGACAAAAAAGATGACAAGAATTAACTCTCATGAGTATCAGCCCCTGTCACATCTGACTGTGGGTTTCAAGTGGGGAGGAAAGGAGTTCTGCTTGTCTTGACACCATAGAGGTGGCTTGAGAAGATGTCCTTTGAAGAGCCAGTATAGTTTCTGTGCCCTACAGCAGCCCAAGTGCTTTAAAGCTGTTCCATGCTGTATAGTTTGCACACCCATCCCAGTGGAGGGGAAGGAGGATAAGTGTTTAAGGCAACCCACTCTGCACTTGGCTGAGAAAAAGGCCTTCTATGAAGGACAAAATTTGCAGAATGGGTGTGTGGGAGAGCAAAAAAAAAAAATACTGTAGATCTTCAAAGAGCATCTCCACAACCCACAGCCTTCTTCCCAATAGTGTTAACTCTGCATTTTCACAGCGTAGCATGTGTGTAGTTTTTTGACTATTACTGGTGTATTATTTGGGGTGGGAGGGATGGGGTGGGGAGGAAGGGAGATGGGTAGGATCACTTTTAAAATTTGGGGCCTGATTGAGGACCTGGTAAAAACAGTGGAAAGAACAACCAGCCAATGATGATTTAGTTCTATGTCCAGAATATTTCCTCTTTTCCAAAAAATGTTATTGGCAACATGAATGAGGACCGTGAGGACTGTTTAAAAGCTGTGAATGCCTGAAATTTACAAGCCAGGGTGTTCTCTGCCTAAGCTTAACGCTGTTCCCAACAAAGGACTAAGCCAGTTGATAACCTACCAAAGCTGCCATTTTCGGGATGGAAACTGAGGAGGGAAAATCTTTTATTGGGGTGTATACATAGGCAGAGTAAGATTCTGTCTTAGAGGTGCTAATTCCTGACATTGACACAAAGACCCTTTCTTTTTCAATTATACAGTTACTAATACCAGCTTTGTCCATCCAAGCCACTGGCTGAGGTATTTGGGGAGGGCAGGAGGGTGATCTAGAGGTGGGAGAGTAGGGACAGACAAGGGCCCATGCTGTTGGGGTGGAAAACTGTTGGAGCCTGTTTTTTTGAACTTTGAAACCATTGGTGCCAGGGTTCAGTCACTGACAGCACAAGTTCCACTGAATCACTTCAAGAGTTGAATGAGTTGAGCCCTGGTCTCAGGTGATTAGACTTTCATACTGGGGCAGTGGTTCACTTTAAAATACAAAACAAAACAAAAATTTTTAATACTAAGAATACCCAAAATGCTGTCTTGAATCATGAGATCTATCAGTTCTTGACATCATCTAGAGTTGCATCTAGAACTCCATTGTAAAATCCTTGTAGGCATGTGTTAGAGTTCTGTGAAAACTGTTTAAATGTAAACTTCATATCACATTGTCAGTTTTTGTCTTAATAAAACTATAGATTTATAATCTTTGATTTCTGTCTTGATTTAGTCTTGCCAGAAACCATCCTTACCGTCTTACAGTTTTAGCTAACTGTTGGAACCAACTTCCATATTAGAGGGTTTTGTTTCTTAATCACTGTAGGCTTGAAAATGTGATGCCTAGCCTGAATCTTTTGAGTGGTCTCCCTGTGTTGAGTAAGTATTAATAATGGCTACAGAAAATGGAGTTCATCACATTGCTCTGCCTTCACGCTGCTCCAGCTTTCTTACTGTTGAGCATCCTAGAGCCTTGTTGGTACTTCTGAACTCCCTATGGAAAGGGTTTTTCAGTTTGGGTTAGAATCTGGCTCGTGTATTTCATAGAGTATGTCACCTTAGCTAAAATCAACTTGTTCACATTTTTTCAGGAATTGACCTGTTTGACCACTGAAGGAAAATGCTATCCATTTTCTTAATGTGTCTGCTTTAATTCTAGAGCACCATGGGACTAGACTCTTGTCATTTAGAGAGAAAGGAATTACTACTGAGAGTACATCAGTGTAAGAATTGGGCTCTGCTCACTACTGCAAAACACTTGTTTTAAATGAATTGCTGTATGGGTACTTTTTTCAAAAAGCCTCCCAGGAGTTTTGGGGAGATGCAGGTGGAGCTGAGATTTGTTGAAGATCTAGGTCATGAAGTGGTCTTTCTGTGGGTCTTTCTGTGGTGCAGCAGCTCGGAGGCTACCGCGAGTGGAGAGAATTGGGGTGGGTGCAGAGGAGTTCTGGATCTGTTCTGCAACTGTCAGGTGCACTGAAACCAACCTTGAGCTTTCTGGTTATAGAGCCAGAATGGTTTCCTAGTCAGTTTTAGCCTTAACCTTTGAAATCTACTACTTTCTCATTTCTGGCATCCCTGAACTTTATAAAACCATTTCTAAATTTAAGTCTTGTTGAAGCTACAAATGCAGTATAGAAATGTTAGAAATAAAAAGCGCGGTCACAGCAGAGCTTAAGTCTGCTTTGAAAAGTACCAGCAGCAGGAAAACTTGCATGACATCAGTGAAATTGCATCACTATCGATTATCACCCAAATTGAGAGAGCACAGAATCCTAACCACTAGACCACCAGGGAGCTTGATTATCACCCAAATTGAAAAGAGATTGACTACTTCCTTAGTTACTTTTACAGAAACAGTTTACCAGTGCAGTGATGTTATCATTGAGGTGTCTGAGACTGGAGAGCCGATTAAAAAGAAATACCTCAGTCCTTCAGTTGAGCTGCTTCAACTTAATATATTAAACAGAATAGAAAGACTATAGAAGCTGCCTTTTCTGCTTTCTAGTGTCATTTGAAAGTCTATCAACTTTAATTTTTAATAGTTGAGTTTTTAAGGACTTATTTTCAGATATAATCTTACATTCCAGAACTCATTCAGACTCAGTTTAGTCTGATTTTAACTCATGACCACTGGTTGTTTGGCCAGCGTGTGTGCTCAGCATGTCTTTATAGCCTGGCCTGTGGCACTGGGAATCTGCATTATAAAGTACGAAGGAAGGAAGGAAAAATAAGGGAATTGGTACTGGAAAATAATTTCATGGAACTGGAACCCTGAATTTCAAATTTGGCTCTCACTACAATGGTTCCAGATGCAGTTGGGTTCTATTTGAGACCAATTAATCTGGTCACTAAAATGTGATGTGCGCTTTGGGTCACGTCATGAAGATGTTCTCAGTGAAAACTTAAAACTTTAAGTCTAGGCTCCATGTATTTTCTCCTCAAGTTTGATTAAAATACAAGTAGAGCTACCAGGTCAGCATTCAACTTAGTAAAGGAAGGAGTCTTGGTTTTCTCTCACCTTTTAGCAACAGGGAGCGAGGCAATCCTCAGGTGGAAGCATCCTTTGGTGTGTGGTTAAGGTGGTTTGCTAGAGGAGTTTACGGTCCCCAGATGACCACCGGCCTCTAACCTGCACATCAGTTTGTCCAGCACTGACTGAGGTTTTCTCCAAGTTACTGCCTTCCTAAGTCAGTATGTCCAGAATTGCTCATCTCCTATATGGATGACTTTTCATCGACCTTGGCCTTGGAAGCTTCCCACTGAATAAATTGCTGAATATTGAAAGCAAATGAAATCTGCAGTAAAACCATCCTGCTGGGATAAAAAGCATAGTTAGCCCTGCTCTGCAGGGGCAAATAGAGCAGTCCATTTCTAAGGTGTCTTGTTTTGTTTTTTTGCTTAGGTCAGTGATGTGTCAGAAGTGAGTCAGGGCTGAAAAGTTTGCAATACACGCAGACAAATTCAGCTTCTGTCATTTTTGTTTATAAGAAATAACTGGTGTTAAAAGTATTCAATAGCTAGATTGGGTCTACCCTATGACCCTGTTGGTTTGCATCCCGGTTAGTGATAGTATCAAAGCCACTGTTTACCTCATGAGGACTTTTAAATCCTAGTTGACTTTGACCAAGCCTGCCCTGTTTTCTGTTAGCATAGCCTGGGGTCAGGCTGGGCAACTTCAGAGCCTGGCTCTGGGACATAAGCCCTTTGTTTCAGTTACTGCTTCAGCCCCTGGCTGAGGATTGGAAGGTTTAAGACAACTAACTAAATTAGCCTAATTAAACTTGTGTTTAACTCTTTAGTGTCTTCACCACTACCCACTTGAATTAGGTTTTGTTTCTTTGGTTGAAAGAGCAGCTGGACTTAAGTAACAAATGTCATGCAAACCATTTCCACTCTGCAGTAAAACTGAGAAAGCAGCAGCTTTAAGCTTTGTAAAAACTTGGTATTTTTGTGTGTTCAAAAAGGAAGACATGCATTCCCATCCCAGATTTTGCCAAACACCTCTTTAACAAGGCCCCATACTCATACTTCTCTGAGTTTCTCAACTAAGGCAAATGTAAACTTTCAAAGACGTTCTAGACAGAACCAAAACTAGAACTCCAATCAGATCTTACAGTCAGACGCATCCCAAGTCCCCCACAGGCTCTGTGTGAGCAGTAAAGGTGAGGAGGGCTATTTATTGTTCCTGGTGCACTGACAAAATGCCAAGTCAGAGGTCTGTGGGTCCCCTTCAGACCTCCCACACAGGTCAAAGGTAGGTAAACACACTCATATTTTGATAAATAATTCCTACTTTTTTACACTTGGTTGAGAGAGTGATTTCCAGAGAAGCAAACCAGTCTATACCTGTTTGTACATGGCCGGCATGAAGAAAGAAACAGACTTCTCGCTGTGCTCCTTCGCCAGGTAGTGCCTTACAACAACGCGGTCAGAACTTCCAAATCTACTGTTCTTGGTCAGTGCCTACCAGGCAAGGCAGGAACTTTGAGGAGGTTGTTTAGCGCATGCACTTGTTTTTCCAGCTATTTGCCGAACAAGCCTGAAGAACAGCAAGGTCTGGAGTAGCTGGGGGTTGTGAAAGGGACGAGTACCCTGAAAACCAGCTAATGCAATAAATACACCCCCATCCCCCCCATTCACTGGCTGGCTGATGCTGCTCTGTAGCTTTACATCAGGGCCGGAAGCGGCGGCCACAGAGGTCAGGTGTTGGTGCTCACACCGATGTCTCTAGATGACTGCCCCCCCCCCCCATTTCTACATTGGCCTTTTACTGGTATCAAAATAGGTCCAAATTTATGGGTGACATCTCTGCAGGGCAGAGGTTCAAACAGTGGGTCTTTTTCCATCTCCTCACATAAGTAAGATGTTTGGAAAATCAGTGTTAGTGAAGTCCACAACTGCTCAAGTCAAGACACCAGAAGCCATCCCATCAAGCATCCCATCACCCTCAAGTTTGGTCCTTATTTCAACCTGAGGCCCACTCATCTGCCAGCTCTAAAGCCTTTCACTTGCAGTCTTAGGTGTGGCAGCTCTTTCATAGGCCTTGAGTCCTCCTAGCTTCCTGCCAGAAAAGCCTTGAAGCTGGAACACCCACTCTACCTGCCAGCAGCAAAAAGAGGTCAACTTCATAGCAGCGCTGACCAACTTGGCCCAAAGCCCCAGCTAATCAGCACAATCCCTGACACAACTGTACATCTCTCCATAAGGGGGTATGGGGGAGGGGATGGCAAAAATACACTGCTCTACCAGGGGCAACTCGAGCAGAGGGGTCAAACATGAACCTTTCCTATCAAAAATCTTTATGTCTGTTAAATGAAAAACAGTTGCCAAGTAAAAGAACCTAACTGCACTAAATGGCCAGAAATATGTATACACATTTCTAGGAGGCACACGAAAACATTAAGTAACAGGATTTTGCTAGTCAGTTTACTTTCCATAAATTTTTGTAATCGATTAAAAAGTTGTTTGACCTTTTTAGCTTTGTAAAAGAATCTTGGTTTCATAAACTGACTCACAGACATTACTCAGTCTCTAATTAGGAAAAGTGCTCGATTGACCAACCCTTCCCGATTAGAGATGGAGGAAAGACCACTGTAAATGCAACAAGTATTGGGTTGTTGGAAGTTAGGTCATTTTTGTTTTTCAAGCAAAAACGCATCACGACTTTTCCAGCAATCCCAAAGAAACCACACTTCTAGCCCACCCTTTAGGACGATTTAAGCAGCATATTCGAGGACTCAGCCTGGTCACGCAGAGGTACCCAGGGGTTCAGGGCTTCCATTCCAGGAAGCCTGGCTCTGGCTCCACACCTTGTCAGCTCCATGACCAAGCTGAGCCTCAGCCCCTGGCGCGTGCTAACAGTACCTACCCTGAGACAGGCAGACGGCAGCTCCAGCAGCCACCAGCGGCACCTTGACGCATTCAGCTCTTCACAGACTTGGCATCGTGGTGTTTTTTTTGAGGGAGAATAGACTCTAGTCCCCTCAGCTGGCGAGGTCTCTAATACCTTAACCCCTGGGATCTAGCTTCCTGCTGCTCTTCAGCACGGCTGTACTCTTGGCAAGTGCTGGGCACGAAGGTTCTCAGGTGTCATCAGGGTGGGACTACACTCCAGTGCTCTGCTCCCCTCTGTGAGCGGGACCACCTGAGCACTAACAGAGTCAAGGTTAAACACACAGCTTGTCACAGGCAAGGAGCTGGGCCAGGTGCACCACCTCCACCTAGCCTCGCCCTGAGAGAGGTTTTTGTAATCCTTCCTGAGAGAACTCAGCTGGCAAACCCTGCAGAGGTACCTAACACCTGCCTGGGAGGATCTGTACAATATTTAAGACTTCTTTTGTCTTAGTTCCCCATTGTCAACCTCCTCGACACACACCCACCTCCCCACGTGGGCCCTGCTTTAGGTGCGCAGTGGCTGTTCCTCTCTCGGGGCTGTTTCTTTTACTCTAAATTCAAAGTAGGGAAAAATTGCACTTGAGAAAGGATCATCCATTGTATTTTATTGTCATGTGCTCACAGCATCTTTCTCGCTCATTCTCTCGCTTTCCCTCCCCTCTTCCTGGCAGGTCACAGAGATAAATTAAAAATAAAATCTACAAGGAAAATAATTTATAAAAGCACTTCCCAGCCTTGTGCCTCCTGCTGTGTGCCCACCTTGTCGAGGGCTGCTCAGTGTCCTCCCAGCCTCACTCCTGCTAGCCTGGGGCAGTCTTTGCTCAAGCAGGGCAGGTGGAGGCAGCAGTGGCAGCTCAAAATGAAAGACACTGGTCCTGGAAGGGTCTGGCCACCCTGGAGCTCCCCCTGCCTCCCAGGCAGCCCTCCAGGAGCCCTGGCTGAGCGCCTGCAGGGAGGGAGGGTGTGCGCTCATCCCCTTTACATGCACCTCTCATTCTAAGGAACCCCCCCCCCAAAAAAAAAAAAAGCAGACAGAGACCCCNCATGCACCTCTCATTCTAAGGAACCCCCCCCCCAAAAAAAAAAAAAGCAGACAGAGACCTCAGGACAGAGGAGAAAATCCCAAGTGTTCACACAGTTACACGGAGTCTTTATGGCAAAGAGAACATTTAGCAGCTTTGAATATTGGGGTATCTCCTTTTTACTCAACACAAGCATTCTATACCCTATAAGTGAAACAGGGCTCAAGCCCTAAAAAATCAAAGCGCAAGAAAGTCTAACAGGACTAGTTTTTTGTTGCTGGGTTTTGTAGTTTTGTTTTCCAGTAACAAGCCCAGTTGTTGGTAGGGGAGGCCTGCGGGAAGGGTCACTCCTCAGTGTTGTGCTGAGTACTGCCTGGCTTCCCCTTTCCCCCCCACCTCGAGCAGCCCCCAGAAGAGGAAGGCTGCAGGCCCAGCACAGCGGGCACTGCCAGCACCCCAGCTGCAGACCTCCGGGCAGGGGTGAGGGACAAGGGCAGAGAACAGCAGTCGCATGCAGGCGCTGGTAAGAGACGGGAGCCTCAGCTCAGGGTAACTAGGCATAGTGGGAGACGGAGTGGCAGGGTAGAGAGTGACATGCTTGGTGTTGGGGCTCTGGCAACACAGGGCCTTGTGACCCTCTCCTGTCCACCTGACCCACTGACCCTAAACCTCAAGCACTGGGTCCCAGCTGCTCCCCTACACTGGAATCAGTACAGCTCTCAGAGCTCGGCTTCCAGGATGCCTAAGTACAGAGAGCAGAAAGTTGACAAAGCCCCTCCCAGGCCCACCCTGAATGTGCACCACCCCTCCCCTGGGGTGAAGTGGGGTTTACTCACACCAATACCTAGTCCCACCTAAAACCTGCTGCCTGGAGTCCTGGCCTTTGATTTTCTTCCCGCTTTGATTTTTTTGGGCTTTTTTCCTTCCTTCCAGGAACGAGACTTTCTACTACTTTCCTCTCTTCTCCCAAATCCCTTCTTTCCCCTGTCAGCCTCCAGCAATGCCACCACCACCCCTCCCCTCAAAAGGAAGGGGGAGGGGTGAGGACCCTGTCCACCCAAATATTCTGGCTACTTCCACCACCCCCAGTGGGGAAGCTGAGCCAGACAGCGCCTGCGCCCGCCTCCTCCTGTCCACTGACCCGTAGTCATCCCCTCTGAGAAGATCTATTGGATAAGAAGGCATTAGAGTCCCCGCTGTAGGTCCAGGTCCAGGCCCAGCCCTTCTCCAGTTTCCAACGTGGTGAGCATCAACCCCCCTCACTCCCCAGGCTCACTTTCTCCTGTCCTTGGGCTTCCTCTCCTGCCGCCGGGCCTGCTGGTCGGCCAAGGTGCGGGGAATGAGGAGGACACTGCCGTCCCCGGCGTACTGAAGCGCATACTGACTGGGCGAGTAGGGCCGCCCGTTCTCATCCCGCAGCCGCCCAAACACCTCCTGGTACAGGCTCTGGACCTTCTGCTTCATCTGCCGCAGGGACCGGAGGAACTCCACCTTCTCCCGCAGCAGCCGGGCCTTATCGCGCTGCAGGTCCTCCACATCCCGCTCCAGGTTGAGGATGGTGTCCAGCTTGCGCTTGCGGCAGTTCTGTGCCGCCATTTTGTTCTTGCCCCGGCGCCTGATGTCACGGATGAGGCTCAGTTGGGCCTCGCTCAGCTGGTATTTGGATAACAGCTCGTTAAACTCCTCCACAGGCAAGTTGATGATTTTGTCATTGGTGAAAGGGATTTTCATGGCTCGAGCTCGATGCTCATCACGGCTCATCTGTTTATCCAGGAAGTCGGCCTGCTTCTCCTTGCTGCCTTTCTTGAGGGTGCTGGGTGGTGGCAAATCAGCAGAGTCAAGGGCGCTGGGCGCCATGTTGTACGTGTGGTTATGGCCCACATGCTCCAAGTAGGGCAGGCAGGAGAGCTGGGAGGGATCCTGGTAGCTCATGCGGCAGAACTTGGAATACTCGGGCTGGTAGCCCACAGCACCCTCAGTCTCTTCCAGATCCAGGGTCTCAGAGTCAGAGCTGTAGCCAACGGCACCTTCCTCGGAAAAGGAGGAAGAAGCGGAGGAAGAAGCAGAGGAGGAGGACGAAGAAGAGGAGGAAGAGGAGGAAGAGCTGCCTTCAGAGCTGCTCAGGGAGGAAGGACTATGGCTGGAGTCCAAGGAAAGGCCTGAGTCAGAGTCAAACTCCTCTTCAAGCTGGGAGGCCTGCACGGGGTTGAAGCCTTCTTCAATGGCCAGGTCCATCAGGCTGATCTCGTCTAGCATGGCTTCGTCTAACAGACCCCCCAGGGGGTCAGGTAACTCAGGGCCTGCTGTGTCATTGGCTGTGCCGTTGAGCTGGGGTGGAAAGAAGAGCCCCGCCAGGTTGGTGGAACCAAAGGTAGAGTTGAGGCTGGTGGAATTGCTGGGGACCAGTGGGAGCAGCGAGGAGCTGCCGGCCACAGGCAGGCTCTCCACCTCGGGGCTGAAGAGTGAGAAGTCCTGGCTGCAGCCCCCCAGGGATGCCTGATGCAGGCTGACATTCTGATTGATGGGCGTGTTGGGGGCAAGGCTGTAGTTGGTGCTCAGTGGGTCTCCAGGAGGGCCATTGTACAGAATCTCGCTTGCGGATGTATTCACTTCCATGGCCTGGGAGGGGAGAAGAGCATCACTGTTCACTGCAACAGACCTCCTCCCAGCTGCGATGGGGGCACACTGGCTGGCACCCAATAGTGGCACACAGGGAACAGCAAGAAAAACCACTAGGCCTGGCAAACATGGGTTCCTTGCTGTGGATTCCACCCCAGTGCGGGACTGACGAGCTGCTCTTGGTTATGTCTGCCTAGACTTCCCCATCTCGGAGGAGAGGAAGAAAACAGCTACCATGGACCACATCCTCACTGCTAAATCAACAGTTAAAAGCACACCCAGCCCTGGAGTAAGGAAACCCAACTGCCCCACTCCTGAGTGACCACGAGCCCATCACCTGATCCCCAGGCCTTCATTTCCGCACCTTTTTATTTTCATCTAGGGCTGACTAGGCGATTGTGAGGACCAAGTAAGGTGAGGGCAGCTGTACAAAACTGCATGGCAGCTTCTACTAACCTAAACCTTGAAAGGACCCAACCAAGTGACTATCTGCCCTAAGGAAAGAAAGGTACACCTAGGCCTGCTTCAGAAGGCTGAGCCCTGTGTTTTAATCCAGACCTCCTCCCCCGATGTCCCAAGGGGACACCAGGACAACTTACTTCTCTGTCCCCACTTTCCTACGGCCAGGCAGAGGCATTTCTGTCTCTTCCAAGAGATGAAAGACACAGTCCACAATATCCCCCACACAGCTTTGTGTCACGCGCTGATGATCCTACCTGCATTTCCATGATGGACATGAGATCTTGCCACTGCTGTTCCAAATCAAAAGGTGACTCTGTCCCCGTCAGGAGAGGAGATAAGAGGCTGTTTTGAAGACCTGGGGGCTCACTCTCACTAGGCACTGTTTCCGTTATGCTGGAAATGTCTGCTGGAAACTGGGGCAAAACACAGAAGTTTTAACAGAGGAAGAGGAAAGACAACCTGCCTTCCTCCCAGAGACTACCCCTGAGTGTCTGTTCTTTTCTTCCTCAGAATTCACCCCCAGCAGCCAGGGCAAGACCCAGAACTGCCCCTCAGACAGCTGTGTGTGGATATACAGTGGGCAGGCTGCCCTGCTAGCTTGGCAGGCTCTCTCTGGAGTCCTGCTCACCTCAGCATTCTCCCCAAAGGGGCAGGTAGCCTCCAGCAGCCTAAGACACTCTTCCAGGGACAGGGCCACCTGGTCCTCCCCACCAGGCACCTCTGGCAACAGCAACTGTAAACCTGACTGACCTGGGCCTTCACTGCCTGCGGATCAATGCTGCTTCTCCAGCCTTTCTGAGGGGACGCTGAAGGAGGAGCTGTCTGCTTGCAGGCCTGCACTCTCCCTCTGTCCAGGTTACCTGACTGGCCTTGAGGCCCAAAGGGAGAGTCCTGACTCAAGCAGGAGTTGGCAGGTATTCTGTCTCCTCGGTACAGGCCTGGTCCCTCTGATTCTTGCTGCTTATTCACTTGTACTCCCTTAGCCCACTCACTGTGACTTAGAAATCTCTACCGAAACATACTTTCCCACAACTTGCCTTCTAAGGAGAACTTTCTAGAAATGGGCAGAGGGGAGTACCTGTGCAGGGAAGCTCTCCCCAGTTTCTCCATCCACTAGCAGGTTTCGAGCCAGAGCTTCTGCACCCTCGCCTGGCCAGGTGTCCTCCTGCTCTGCTCCATCTCGCAGCTCCTTATCCACATCCTGTTCCTTCTGGCGATGACTATAATCAAAAATCTCACGCCCAGCCCCCAGGTCAATATCCTGTCGCCAAAGGATGTCAATCAGATCTATATCCTGAAAGACAGACGGCCATGATTTTAGCGCTCAGGTCCCGGTGCCCCACCCTGTCCTCAGAGGTCCCTCCTAATATCACTTTAACTATTACTCCCCCACCCCCACCCCAGCCCCATCCCCCACAGGAGCAAGGTTTCTTTCATCCATTTCCAACCACCATTTCCCCAAAATGCCCAAGAGCTGGCCAAAACCGCTAGTGACCATCACCATGCAGATAGGGTTAGGCTCTGGACCAGACACCTGAGCCGAAAAGCAGGGAGGGTGACACACCCCTATATAAGGAGGAAGAGGGAGGAGGAGCCACTTCTCATTTCATAATGGAAACCCTTAAAACTTGATTTGGAGGAAGCTGGCCATAGCAAGCAAGGGCGAACTGTCATGCAGAATTGCTTCGAGGTGGCCAGGCTTGCATCAGCCTATGGTGCCATTTCATTTGCATAAAGGGGTGGGATGGGCTGGAGAGGAAAATCCCTGCATTTGCAACCACCTGATGCAACCAATGACAGAGACAGGCTGACTCCAGCCCTTCCCACTGCTGTTCCACCTCCCGTGCTGATGGCAGAAGTAAGGCTGAACACCCACAACTCTTAAAGCCCAGGCTCACCTCCAGATCCATCCCTGCCAGAATCCCCGCTCTCAGCTGGTCCTAGCAAGCTGCCTCCAACCCAGGAGAGCCTCAGGCAGTCAGGTGACCCTCACCAGGCAGCCCAGCCAAGGCCAGCCCCATGGTGTCCCCTTCACACTAGTGCTCGCACTCCCTTCCTTACCACACCCCAGGTCTCACTGACTCCCATCAGTCAACCCACTCAAAGACATAGCCCCCATCACTGCTCAGTCACAACTGCTACTTCAGGCACCAAAATGCCTCCCTCCTGCCCTACCCCGGTAGCTTCTGATCAGTTCCTGCACCAATTGCCACCCCCACTGCCACCAGTGAACCCAGCACTAGACCCTGGTTAAAAAAAAAAGTCCCCCAGGCTCTCTATACACACCATCTCCTGTGACTGAAGAGACCCTAAACTAGTGCCTTTTATCCAGGGGTTAAAAAGCAGACACTTTCCAGAAAAGCAATATCCTTAGATTTAGACCCACCTCCCTATCCCTGACCATGTATTCCTTGCCCACTGTAATCCCCCTAATCCTTAAGACCTCCCGGGTGTACCTCTCCCTTTAGTCTCCCCATACACCAACCTGGACAGAAGCCCTGGACCCAGGAGCAGAGGGGGGCTGGGCCACCCGGTGACCAGCCAGCAAAGAGTTAAGGGGCCGGCTCCCTTTGGCAGGGCCCCCACCACTGTGAGAGCTGCGGTCCAGGCGGGTCATGGTCTGCGAGACGAGCCCCAGGGCAGCCGGTGCCAGGAAGCTGGACAGGGGGCTCCAAGGAGCTCTTGGCTTGCAGGGAGCACACCAGGCTGGAAGGGTGGCCCCTTGCTAGCTCTGGGGGCCCGAGGAAGGTGCCCCGCCCGTGCTGCTGCCTGGGCGGCCCGGCCCAGCCCCCTTCCTCCATCCTTGAGCAGCCCCCTCCCACCTCACAACCCCAGTTCCACTCAGGCGCCCGGCAGCCCCCACCCTGAGCTCACCGCAGAGGCTGCAGTGAGATGGGACTCCCACCCCATGCTCCGTGCTCAAGCTGCAGAAGAAAGCAAGCTCCCTCCAGGGCCTATCCTCCCGATCCTCCCTCTCTCCCCCTCCCCACGCCCCCCAAACTTGTTACCTAGGCTGCAGCAGGGAGCCAATCCCCTCCCCCTCCCACCCCGCAGGTCACTGCTGAGGCTGCAGAGAGCCAATCCCCTCCCCCAGGTCAGCAGCTGGGCTGCGGAAAGAGCCAATCCCCTCCCACTGTCGTTACCTAGGCTGCGATGAGAGCCAATCTCCTCCCCCAAGTCTCCGCTGGAGATGCGGAAGGAGCCAATCCCCTCCTACCGCCTGTTACCTAGCTGCCGCCGGGAGCCAATCTCTGCACCAGGGCAGCTGGAGAAGCTGCCGCAAGGAACCAGCCCATCCCCGGTCCGCCTCCGTCTCCTCAAGGAGACGCACCCAGGGGCGGGCAGCCCCACCCAGCCGGGGTGGCGCAGTAAGCGAGTCCTGGGGGGAAGGGGCGCCACCCTCCCTCCTGTCGCATCCTGCTTACCCAGCCCACTCAGGCCTGGGCAGACACTCCTCCCGCAGTTTCTCTGGGAATCTAAGTTCTTCCCTGGAGTGGAAGGAGTTTTCCCATTCCTCAGGACTGTAGCAAGTCCTTCTCAAACCCAAGGATCACAGTCAGTGGACGAGACCCAGTGCACCCAGACACACTGTGAGCCGGGGGCTCTGTCACCCTCAAACAGGCCAGAAGAGAGGAAGGGGAAAGCTGGGTGCACACACGCAAGGATATCACCGTGCCAGTCAGGCCCAGCCCCAGGCAAGAGGAGGGAGACCCAAGCCTGAAGGTCTGTACTGAAGGAGACAGCGCTCAGCTGTGTCCTGGCCACAGATGTGTCCCCCACTCTGTTTAAAGGTATTCTCTGCTTGACCCACTTCTCAAGGCAGGAAAAGTCCCTGGCAGATCAGGATCACAACTGCGACTCCCTCCTCACTGCTGCTCCCCTTGAACCTATGGTCAGGTCAGGGACAGTATGTTCTCCTTGGTCACAGACTGCTCCTCGCCTAGAAAGAACTGTATAAGGCCACCCCCTGCTCTGGGCAGAATGCCAACTTCAAGGGGAATCCTATCCTTGACAAGGGCCTGGGCTATGACTGTCCATCGAACAGGCCTGGCAGCAGGGAGCACTGCCACAGGGATAATACCAGCTCCAGCAGTGCCTGTCACATGCTCTGGACCTGGGTATTTTTATCCCTGAGTTGCTGAGGAAATGTTGTTCTAGACACATACTAATCCTCCCTTCCCCCATACCCAGTCTGGGCCCCTGATACTGACCAACTCCAGCCCCCTAAGGGAACAGTGAAGGCCTGGAGTCAGGGAAAGTATAAACCTCCATGATCAAAGTCAAAACCTGGAGGAGGGCAGAGTCAGAATCCCATCCCACCCATCCATCCCAGGAGAGCTCTCAGGAAAAGGAATGGAGCTATCCCCTGCAGGGTTCCTAGGAGCCAACCCACCAATAGGGAGCAAGAGTAACTGGGAGTATAGACCTGAAGGCTGGAGGCACACTTCTTCAGGCCACTGTGCCAAGACCAGAGCCTTTGAAGGAAAAGGAATGGTAAAGTTCCCAGCGGCACTGGAAGAATCTAAAAGGGCCTTCCTGGTGGCACAAGAGGTTAAGCACTGCCCTATGAAGCATCCACGACCACTGCAGCACGAGTTCAATCCCGACCAGAGAGCTGACCCACCAGAGAGCTGACCGACGTGGCACAGCAGACCTCTCCTGCCTCGCCCGCTGCTCCCCTCAGCAGTGTATTTCAGTCGGTCTGCCTGTTCTGTTCCCCACTCTGTGTCTGGTGAATCCTCTCCTCCCCCCACACCTCTGGCCTGTACCCCAACTCTTGTATGTATAAATATTTAAAAAGAGATAACTCAAAAAACAAGATTCTAAAGGAAGAAGCAATGAAAGGTAAGGAAAGTTATGGCTCCCAGGCTAAGGTAATTCTAGTCTCTCAAAGTGGGTCCAGCATTAGCCAGCTGGCACAAAGCAACTGGGCACCATTAACACGTGAGCCACACCGACCCATCGTTTGGAAGCCACGCTTTGCTTCAGGATCTTAGCAGCATTCCTGGCCTCTTCCCACTAGACGCACACTCACCCCAGTAGTGGTGAACCACTCTCTAGAGCACCTGTCCCCTCGGCAAAGGGAGCAAGATCACCCCCACTTGAGGACCACTGGTCCAGAGAAAGCCACATGGGATGACTGTCACTAATGTTTATAGAGAAATGAGCTCAGAAACTGTCGGGAGGGAGGCAAAAACCAGGTCTGACTGGGGGCAGAAAGGGCAAGTTCTGTAGCATCTGTGTAACTTTTTTACTTCCACATCCTCCCCCAACAAACCCTCCAACTCAGCTCTGGAAAACCCAGCAATGGAAATCCAGCTTTCACTTTTCCTACTGGCCAGAACAGTGGGACTTTTTTCAAGCTCCATAAGGCAAAGTGGCAAACACACAGCTCAAAGCAGCCTTATCATGGTGTGGGTAGGCTAGGGGCAGGGATCATCGTAAAAGACACCTGCTTCCAAAACTGTATGTCAGTCACATGTCACATCTCTGGCTGCTCAAAGCAAGCTGACCTGGACAGAGAACAAGAAGCAGTTTCTCCCCTAGCTCCCAGTCCTGTCCTCCCTACTCCCTACAGTGGACCTTTAGCAAAGAATGGGAGCCTCAGTCCTCTCCTGGCCAAGAATAACTATCTAAATCTACCCTTGGCTCAGACCCAGGAGAGCTGATTTATCGGGCTCTTACAACAACATGCCTGACCACAAAGGAGGAGAACTTCAGGATACGCATGTGTTTTGATGGGGGTGGGGGGTGTAAAGGAGCTACAAGGCAAGTCCACCAAGTATTTGTGTCTTAGCAACAGATACACACCACATCAAAGCCCATCACAACATGACTCCCTCCCCCACCCGGGCCTCCAGGAGACATGTTGAAATCCAAGCAGTAAACACACTGGCATGTTCTAGGAACCTCCCATTGCCCTGACAGTACACTTAGAGGTGGGTCAGTGGTTGAACACAAGGAAATGCTCCCAGCCCCCACTCCTAGTCAGACAATTCAACCCATTTCTATTCAAGCACAATGCCTGAGACAGCTCCCCCACCCCAATTTGCTTTTGTTTTTTAATAGGGGTTAGTACTGTGCCCACGTCCTTCAGGACCAGCCCACTCCCATCACCCCCACCATCCCCAATCCCCAATCCCTCCCTCTCACCCTGCCATGAGGCCACTAACCTCTTTGGTTAAGTCTCCACTGACTGGAGGGGCTACAGCCCCCAAATCCTCCAAATCTTCACTGAATCCCTGCTCCGTTTCGCTTTCTCGCACCCCGTTGTCTGGGCCTGTCACATCTTGGAGGCCACTGGAACTCTCGAGGGCCAGGCCTGAGCTGGGCTGGCTGCCAGAGACAGACCCCTCCGGATCCCGGTGGACCAGCCAGGCGTTTACCTCAGTGGTTGGCACCTGGAACCTGTCCAGGGCCCGCACCTGACTGAGAAGTCGCCGGGCAGTGAAGTAATTGTCCAGGTCTATGCTCTTGGGGTGGATACCATAGCCATCCAAGGTATTCCTCAGGTTGTGGAACTGGGTCTGAGTATAGGCAGAACTGGGCCCCAGGATGATCTCCCGGAGCGGGGGGAGCTGTGAGGTCAGGTAAGTATCCACGTCCACCCGCACCCCAATCAAACTCAGCAGAATGGTGAACTGGAGGAGTCCTTCCGTTAAGTATTTCTTCAGAGAAAGCATTGCTGAAGGACCAGAATGTTTATGCTTTTTGGTTTTTAAATCTTCCAAAAGACAAATCAAGGCCACTGCTCTGCTGCTCCAGCCAGCAAGTTACCCTCCTCAGTGCCAAACCCCAGACCCCACCCGGGCTGAACACAGGGTCTGAGCTCCCTGATGGCCTTGGAGGAAAGCACACCCCGTGGAGCCAAGGCCTAACTCCAGACCACATTCACTTTTCCCTTTTCGACACCTCACTTCTGAAAGTACAACTGTTCCTAGCCCAGTTCAGGCCCTCAGGGCCCACGTGACTTACTGTCTCCACAGTCCACATACAGTCACTTCCTCACTCACATTAGTTGTCCTCTCTGTAGATTCCACTGGAGGCTGTTCTCAGGAACAGCTGATGGATTTTTTTTCTTTCTTTCTCCCTCCTAAGGTTTATTTTCTTTGGCTGGAGCTACAGGCCTTTTGTCTTGGGTCAGAGTGTCCGGCCTCCTCCACACTTACCAGGGGGGTTTCCAGAGAAACCTGAAAGGGAGTCACAAGAGCAACAAAATAAGATTCCATCATTTTCACACCAAGATCAAGGCAGAAGATAGGAAACCCATTAAAAAGGTCACTCTCTGAGAAGAAGAATCATACATCCAGAAAAACAAAGAGCAAGACCTGTTACAGCTAGAACTATGAAAAGATACAGATTACAAAGAACTTGTTACTGGTTAGTAAATCCACACTTCCCTAAATGGTAACTTGTTTTGGATAAGCAGACAATGCCCAGGGCATCCAAAATATTACTTTGTTGTCTGATTTACCAGCCCTCCCCCACACCATACACAGATTACCCAGCTTCTATCTTTAGCAGGAGTAGTCCATTTCCCATCTTAAAAGTTGGTTTCCCAGCTCTCAAGAGAAAACTACGGACAATCCTTGCTCCTTTTAGAGATGCGAGAGTGTAAGAGGACATGGGAACAACTTCCACGCCACCACTTCACAGGAAAGAATGCCTTTTGTTTCCCCAACTTTGAAATCTAATTTCTCTTTCCTATCATTCTCACATCAAAATGGGGGGTATGGAGAATTCGGGGGTACAGAGAGGAATGACAAGGGCCTGAGGCAGGATTATTGGATCCAGAAATCTTTTTTCAGGTAGGTTTTATTTTCATTCATATGACTTTCTGAGCCAAAGCAGGATAAAGTCAAATTCTCAATCCAGACAGCCAAGTAGGGAGGGAGTAAATCTGCATTTCTTTCAGTTACTGGTCTCTACTTTTGAGATTCTATTAACCTCACAAAGACATGTTGAGACCTATCTATCAACTTCGTCCTAAATGAGAAGGATTTACACACACCTACACCTACACACACACATACATAAACACACACACACACCTTATTAGGTTAAACATAACTGACCAGAATTCCTACTTAAACTACCCTCCCGTTCTCACGCAACTACTAAACCCTCCCAATTAAGTTCGAGAAACCGAAGGTCTTTTTAAGGTCTCTGGTTTGAGTCCGGTCCCACCCTGCCCAGTATACCCGAGTCCGGCTGGGACCTAGTCGCCATGCCCGTTCACGGCGCCTCGCGTGCAGCCTTCTGGGGCAACAGCGAACAAGTGCTACTTTCCTGGCCTCGACCCACCCTCACGGTCAACCCTACCCCGCCCTCCGTCCCTATGGCCCCACCCCACTGCCATGCCCGGGCCTAACACCACGCCTTCTCATGCCCTCAGCGCTCCCCGGTCCAACCCATCCCAGGGCCGGCTCCTCCGAGGCTTCCCAGCCCCTCCTTGCCAGGCCCAGGGCCCGGCCCCGACGCGAACCCCACTCGGCTGCCCGCTCCCGCCTCCTGCCCCTCAGCTCCACCCCGCCGTCCCTCACCACCTAAGCCTGGGCCCCGCGACGCTACGACCCTCCAGTCAGGGAAAGGAATGTGCCTGATACCCGCTGCTGAGCTTAGCGTCCGCCGCTGCCGCCACAGCAGGCCCTCAGCCCGAGTCCCGGCCTTGCCGCCGCCACCGCCGGCCGGCCTAGAGCGCCCTAGCCTCCGCTTCCCTCCCCGCCCCCTCCTCCCACATCACTCGGAAGTGCGACCTCCCCAGGAATCGGTTTCTCCAATCAACAAGCCAGGACTGTGACAGTCGCCGGATGTCGTTTTGACTGACGGCTGAAAAGGCCCAACGGCTGAGTGGGGCTCTTCTTCCTATCTCTGAGTTCCTAAGACTGACATGGCCTACTGCCCAATGGCTGTGTCGCCCCGCCCCACGGCGTGGGCCCTCCAATGAGAGGGGCGAGGGCGCTCTTTCCTCCCCACCTACGGGCAATCCGAACCCCTCCGCAGTGCGTGGGCCGCTGTAGGCATTACAGGCAGGGCGCGAGTAAAGTATGCAGGCAAAGCGCTTCCAGTGCATTCTTCCAGTGGGGCGTAGGGACCTTGGCAGTGGGTGGGAGGCGGTATGGCCGTTGGAACGCGGACCCTCCCCCTCCCTGCTCCCCTTTCCCCGACGCTCCGGGTTCCCACGGTGACTTGCAAAAGTCCAGTGAGACCCTGGGGGGCTGAGGCGGGGCACCGAGCTTGTTTCTCGTAGTGGCGGCGCTAGTGCTGCCATTTTGGATGCTGGCAGCGGAAACCTGTACCTCAGTTTCCGCTCTTTGCGGGCGTGGGGAAAGCGTTGACCTCAGGTTCTTAGCAAGAATGTCTACGCCGGAAGAGCCCCCTGAAAGTTGTGACCACGGTGGTAGCACGTCGCAGGCGTGGGTGATGTGATTTAATAACTAGGCTTTGTGGTAATAGAAACACCCCGAAGACCTATCCTTCCTCACGTGTTATCTTTCAGGAAGTTTCCTCAGCACTCCGTCTCCTTTAGCTAATACCTTTGTGATTGTCAAATATTTACCCCCATCATTACGAGGGGGACCTCTTCTGAGGCTCCACGCCAAAGATTCTGAGTCACATGCCCTGCCTGTTAAACGACTCGCGTAATTTGAAGCAGCTGGACAGTCACTGTGTTGGGAGTAAGTTGTGAACTGTGGGACAAAGGTATCAACTCAGATTGTTGACGCCAAAAGATCCTGACCTGGAGGAGTCATTTGTCGTTGTAAAGACAAGGCCAATGATAACTCATTAGATAATATCAAGTTCATACTGTATTTGGAAAAGCAGAAGGTTTGAGTAATTCATATTATGAACTTTAACCATATAGAAAGCATCAGTTCATTGAATTCTTAGAAAACTAATGAGCTGTTTTCTGTTTGAAAGACTGATAGAGGATGTGTTTTTAAACTTGTTTTACTGTTTGTCTTTCAGTGCATGCTAGGATAAACTTGAGGACTCGAATTTTGTGTAATAACTTTCGAAGTCTTTAAAACCTAGAACAGTTCTTCAGACTTAGTAGACAATAAATACATAATAATTAAAGGAGAACTCAGGCAGGCAGACCTGTGATTAGAGTTCCTATTAAAGCAGAAATTAATGTTTGGAAGAGGTTTGGCATGTTACCAAGGAAGTTAGAGAACATTCAGCCCCTGAATAAGACCATGAAAGTAAATACCATAGTATAAGAAAGGAGAAATTGAGGTGTGATCATTACTCAAAAAATATACCAAAAAAAAAAATATATACCAAGGGAGCTGGGAAGGAAATACTCAAAACTACAGAACTGAGTGGAAGGGAAAAAACACGACCATAGAAAGGAGGTGATTAGGAAACAGTGAAAGATAGAGAAGGCCTCCTCCAAGTCAAGGAAAAAGGCCTCTGACACATGGGTCTAGGACTTTTCACTTCCAGAACAATGAATAAATAGTTTTTTGTTGTTTAAATTTTTAAAATAATCCACAGAACTGAAAGATAACAAACCAGACTAAATTTACTTCAAGACAACTATTTTGAGAAGGTGGAAGGAGAAATTGCGTTTTAACAGTGGTCATTTGTTTCACATAGCAAATGTAGAATCATTTTCAAATGTGACCGTTTCTCTGCTCCAACCACTATGGAAAGCAGTGTGGAGGTTCCTCAGACTACTAAAAATGGGATTCCCATATAATCCAGCAATCCCACTCTGAAGAATACACCCAAAGTTCACAAAAACACTGATTCAGAAAGAATACCTGCACCCCTATATTTACTGCACTATTTACAATAGGTAAGACCTGGAAACAACCTAAATGCCCAAAAATAGATGACTGGATCAAGAAGATGTGGTACATATACATGATGGAATACTATTTAGCAATCAAAAAAGATAAGATACAGTCATTTGTAGAAACATGCATGGAGCTAGAAGGGATTATGCTCAACGAAATAAGTCAGAAGGCAAAAGAAAAATACCAGATGGTTTCACTCCTAAGAGGAATATAAGGGAAACAAAAAAGGGACCAAGGAAAAGAATAACAACAATTTTCAACAAAAACACAACACAACAGAAACAAAAGATAAGGACAAATCAGAAACACTGTGTGTGGGGGGGAGGGCAGAAAGGGCACAAGGGACTGAGGAGATGGTGCACGGGTGAAATGGAGGGAAATGGGGACCACAATTGATGTCAAATATATTAAATAAAGGAAGAAAAGCCATTCTAACAAAAAAAAGTTTTGAATTTTGACAGTTTCTAAAAAAGAGCAACTGAGTGGCCTCCCTGGTGGCACAGGGGTTAAAGTCTGAGCACTATCTTGCCAACCACTGCAGCATAAATTCAATCCCCCGCCAAGTAGCTTACCCACAGACCTCTCCTGTCTCAGTCACTGCTCTTTTTAGCAGTATATTTCAGTAGATTTGCCTGTTTAACTCCCACTCTCATCTCTAGTGAATTCTCTCAACCTTCCCCCCTACACCTATGCATATTTATTTATGCATAAATAAATACTAAAAATGAGAGGTTTAGCTTTGCAACTTAACAATAGTTATAACTAACAGTCATTACATGCTCTTTTTTTTTAAGATTTATTTATGCATTTAAGAACTAGGGTGTAAGCCAGAGGTGTAGGATTGGAGGTGGAGAGGATTCACTAGAGACAGAGTGGGGAGCAGAATAGGCAGATCTACTGAAATACACTGCTGAGGGAAGCAGCAGGCAAGATAGGAGACGTCTGCTGTGCCATATGGGTCAGCTCCCTGGCCGGGGATCACATTCATACCACAATGGCTGGAGATAGCTTGATAGTGCTATGTCTTTAACTCCTGTGCCACCAGGGAGGCCCTAGAACCAATTCTTGTATGCATAAATAAATAAAATATTTTTAAAAAAGAACAGGGCCTCCCTGATGGTGCAAGGGGTTAAGTCATAGCACTATGAAGCTATCTGCAGTCACTGCATCAGGAGTTCCATCCCTGGCCAGGGATCTGACCCACATCGTGCAGCAGACCTCTCCTGTGTCACCTGCTGCTCCCCTCAGCAGTGTATTTCAGTCTATTCACATGTTCTGTTCCTCACTGTCTATGGTAAATCCTCTCACCCCCCAAACCTCTGGCCTGTACCCCAGTTCTTATATGCATAAATAAATATATCTTTAAAAAAATAAAGAAAAACTGGGCAATCCTTAATGGGAATCAGAAAACCGTAGCACTAATAAAATTGAGCATCTTAGACAAGTCTATTTTCTTCAGAGCTGTATATCAGGTGCCTGGTCCTCTGGACTATGAAATAAAGTCATATAGTGGATACAAGACTGACTAGTGTGAAACGAAATAAGATGAATAGTCACTGAAATGAAATGGTAGCTTAGGCCAGGAGGCCATACTGGGGAGGTAATATAATACTGTCACATCACTTTGGGGGACAGTTACTTTGTTACATCACTTTGAAAGCCTAAATTCATTTGGTCACTTTTTTGTGTGTGGTAACGTTACTTTACAACACTGTATTGATTCCAAGATTATGTTTTCTCACCCACTGCCAAACGATTGGCCCCTTTTACTCATTTTCTTTTCCATCTTTTCCCCTTTTTTTTTTTTAAAGATTTATTTATTTATGCATACAAGCACTGGGGTACAGGCCAGAGGTGCGGGGGGTGGTGGTGAGAGGATTCACCACAGAGAGCA
>JAGFMF010011723.1:2393511-2405555 GCA_019455555.1 Galemys pyrenaicus | reverse complement strand
TGTGTCCTGCTCTGTCTGGTGGATTCTCTCACCACCCCCACATCTCTGGCCTGTACCCCAGTGCTTGTATGCATAAATAAATAAATCTTTAAAAAAAAAAAGAATAGGGACCAGAACAGGCAGATCGACTGAAACACACTGATATGAGGAGCAGCAGGTGAGACAGGAGAGGTCTGCTGCGCCATGTGGGTCCCCTCTCTGGCCAGGGATGGAACTCAGCTGCTGTAGCCACGGATGCTTCACAATGTGGCGCTCAACCCGCTGCACCACCAGGGAGGCCCTGACTGTGAAATGTTTTATAGATTGTTTGGGGCTGAAACTTTTTGTTTTGACATTCAAATGAGCTTGTTCATGTAGGTAGGGGGCAGTGGGAGATACTAATTTGCTGGCAGGCAGGGTCCTAAGGGGGAAATTCCACATGCAGTAACTTGAGAGCTGAGCTGAGTACTCTTGCCCCAGCAGATGCTCAGGGGTGGATCAGTAATGACTGAGGTTCCAGGTCCACCTCCCTGCAGTTACCATGCATGTTCAGATTAAGAAACTGAGTCAGGGGCCTCCCTGGGGGCGCCATGGGTTAAGTAATGCACGGTGAAGCAAAACTCAGCCATTGTAGCAAGCATTTGATCCCTGCCTCTGGCCAGGGAGGTGACCCACACCACACAGACCTCTCCTGTCTGGCTCACTGCTCCCCTCAGCAATGTGTTTCAGTCGATCTGCCTGTTCTGTCTCTGGTGAATCCTTTCACCCTCCCCCTCAACCTGCATCTCTGGTTGTACCCTAGTTCTTATATACATAAATAAATAAATCTTGAAAAAAAAAAAGGAAACTGAGTCAGAGAGAGGCTCACCAAACCCAAACAAGAAAAACATAAGTTATCCGAAGCTGCCAGAACTTTTCTTAAATATTTAACCTTCAGCCTAACCTTGTCTGAAATCAGATGCCCTTGGTGTTGGGTCCCAGCTGTGCCCCTCACTGCTATGAGATGTCAGGGAGGTTCCGGAACTTCTTTATGCCTCAGCTTCCACACCTATATGATGGGGATAGTAAAGCAGATATTACGCTTGTAATTGTGAAGTCCCCCCCGTCCCCCACAGTCAGGAAAGATGGTCAGACACACTCAGAAATCGGTAGTGTTCTGGTGCTAGTGTAGAACCAGTGTAACCTAGTGACTGGTTTAGCATACCTCCAAATGTACAAAGACCTCCAAGAAATCAGGAGAGGACTCTAGAAGCAAGTCCCCTAATTTCTCTACTTTGCTCAGTTTGTGTTTATGGGGAAACAGTAAACAAACTAGATCTAGAGGGTGGGACAGAGGTGAAGCACCCTCCATTCCTTGCCACCCACCCAGGGGGGAGGCAGGTACTGTGAATGGCTATCACCCTTCTTCCCTTTCTCACAGTATTATGATGACACATTCCCCTCCATGAAGGAGCAGATGGTCTTTGAGAAAAATGTCTTCAACAAGACTAGCCGGACTGACAGTAAGTGTCCGCCTCTTAGTCCCCCAGAACTCACAGCTGCACACCGTCATCTTCCCCCATCTGGACACATCTGTCCCCACTGGCCTTACACACCCACAAGTCACTTCCTATTCTTCAGTTTCTCTTTCCTCTCCTTCCCAGCTGTTCTCCCCTCCCTCCCTTCAGGGAGAGAGCCTTCACTCCCCATCCCTCTCAACCTTCCTCTCCCAGCAGACCTACACCTCTCTCAGTGGAAGAGGCCAACTGTGTTGTGGGCCCCCCATCAGCCGGGGGCACAGGTCCAAAGCATTGGACATGGTGGGAAGGTGGGCGGAAGGTCAACCTTGTTTTGGGCCTGTTGACTGCTCAGACTGAGGCGGTCTCTAGAAACAGCTGGGGGTGGAGGACACTGAATAGCCTCATGGTCAGTCCTGGGTGCTGTTCTTTTCAAGGGTCCTTTAGAAAGGGAAGAAGGAAACAGAGTGCAGATCTGGGGATAGGGAGCAGGGGCCAGGCTTGGGCCAGAGGGGCCAGAACTGAAAGCCTCCTCCACTCCTAGGTGAGATCGCATTTTTCGGGGGCATGACCATCGTCTACAAGAGCAGCATTGACCTCTTCCTGTATGTGGTGGGCTCATCCCATGAAAATGAGGTGAATTTAGGTTGCTGGGGTAACAAGGAGGGTGTCGATGGGGGAATTGCTGGGTTCCAAAGGATAACCTAGAGCTGGGGGTGGTGGGGAGGCTGCCAACTCACAAATCCTCTATAGGCTCTGGTAGAGGGAGTGGCCGGAATGGTCTGGGGGACAGTGTAGGTCCCTGATGCCCCTTAGGTCCCCTGGGAACCAAAAACCAGAAACCACACCTGTGCAGGAGCTTGTGTTTCTTTCTTAAACGTCCCTAGAGGAGGGCACACTGGATGCCCACAAGGACCCATCCGAGCTTCCTGCCATACATGGCAGGTGGGCTCTGAGGCTGAGCCTTGGCCTCTGGCCCTGGCCTCTCTGAGAAGGGAGGCCTCCCCCGCCCACGTTGTCCCCTGCCAGCCTCCTCAAGCTCTGTTGTTTTCTCCTCCTGGACCGGCCCACGCCCAGCTGATGCTGATGGCCGTTCTCACCTGCCTGTTTGAGTCCCTGAACCACATGTTGAGGTGAGTGCAGCCCTCACCCTGAGCCCCCAGCCCGCAGACCGTGATACCTCACAGACGGGGGGCCCTGCTGTCCCTGCTTTCGTCCTGAAGTCCCCACTGGACTAAGACTGGAGCTAGACATCCTCACCCAAGGCCCAGCCCTTTTCCTGACCACCGTGGTGTCACCGGCGCAGAGCTGTCTGGAGGCCATGGCCGGAAGACGAGGTCTAGAGATGCTGAGGGTTTGCCTGAGGTCACAAGTTAGTTACAGTGGACTAAAGGCCCAAACTCAGTTTTTGGCTTGAGGCTCAGGGTGGTTCTCACTGCAGCTCCCTTCAGTTATCTGGTGTCTATCTCAGTCAGTGTGGCCTGGGTCAGCCAAACTAGGATACTCCAAAATAAATGTTCACAGTCAACACAATAAATGATATAGTACAGCCACGACATCTCAACTAGCTGTGAAATGTCCTAGCGTGCCATGGCGGTGCCACACGGATGCCCAAAGTATGGGGGTCAGGCAAGGAAGCAGCCCTCTGCTTAGGAATCCCTCACACAGGTGCCTCCTTCACCCCCACTGCCCTGGCCCCTTGACATTCTCCTTCCCAATGCCTGTTGGGGGGCGGAGGGGAAGGAGGCAGTCTCCCCTAGGCAGGCGGGAGGCTCAGAAGCTGTGTCTGCCTCCAGAAAGAACGTGGAGAAGCGCTGGCTGCTGGAGAACATGGATGGAGCCTTCTTGGTGCTGGACGAGATTGTGGATGGCGGGTGAGGAAGGGGTGGAGGGAAGGGGATTCCAGGCACATTCCTGCAGGGAAAGGCCATTGAGGGTCTTTGGTCTGTATTACACCTGGTCATTGTTGGCTCTCTGGCCAGTTTCTCTCTCCTTCCTGCATCATAGTCCTGGTGGTCCTGTGCCCCTACCCCACTCATGAGGACGGAGGTTGATTTCGCTGTTAGCCAAAGTCAAACAATCAAGAAAGTGACCTGATGTCTGATGATGGCTGACAGCTTAAGAGGCCTGGGGGGAACGGTTTGGCTCCAGTCCCCAGAAGCAGCAGGTAGCATGGGTGCCCCCTTAAAAGGACTTCATTCAGGCCAAGCCCTGTCAGCGCCTCACCTCCCACTCTCAGAGCTCTGTCCAGCAGGAGCCTGACCAGCAACCTACTCCCCTGAGCCTGTTTCCCCATCTTTCAGGTGGGGATAAGGGAACTACATCACAGGGTTATGGGGTTAAATGGGTGATATGGGCAAAGCTCATGATCCCTATTCAATAAATGTCGCCTCCTATAGGTACGCTATGACAGTTGACACTTGAGTACCCCAGAGCTGAACGGTCTGGGTTCACTTCTACACAGACTTTTTCCTATCTGTGGATTCTGTAGTCAAATTCAACCAGCCTCATGGGGATACAGAGCCGCTGGTAGGAAGGAGACTATAACGCAATACTCAGATTTCGACTGCCCCATGGATTTGGTGTCCCTAAGCCCCTGAGTGTTCAAGGGCCAGCTGTATATATTTTTTTAAAGATTTATTTATGCATTCAAGAACTGGGGTACAGGCCAGAGATGTGAGGAGTAAGAGGATTCACCAGAGACAGAGTGGGGAGCAGAACAGGCTGAAGTACACTGCTGAGGGAAGCAGTGGGCGAGGCAGGAGAGGTCTGCTGCACTATGTGGGTCCCCTCCCTGGCAGGGATTGAACTCATGCTGTAGTGGCTGTGGATGCTTCATAAAGCGGTGCTTAACCCCTTGCACTACCAGGGAGGCCCCCCGGATGTATATTCTTAGGAAGCTGGCGGCCCTTCTTGGCAGGGAGGCAATATTCAGAAGAAAAAGCACTCCAGTTCTAGGGCAAAGGGTAACAGACACTGACCGCTGTAAAGGCTCCCACATGCCTCTCTCATTACATCCATTCTCTGGAAGAGGAGGCAGAGGTTCAGAGATTCCACTGACTTGCCCCGGGTCACACAGCTATGAAGGAGCAAGCTCAAGACCTCACACCATGCCATCGTCCTGGAGATTGTACTCACCCCACTGTCTGCACCCACACTGCCTGGAAGCTGGGATGGGTGTGTGTAGTGGGGAGACAGGAGCCATCATCTGGGAGACAGGTACTGTGAAGCTCCCCCCTCTTTCCCTCTGCAGCTCTGGACTGCATGCTACCGCAAGGCTTTGTCCTAACTGCTGGGGCCCCAAGGAGAGTAAAGCCCAACCAGGTTTTCTGGAAGTATACATACAGAAGTATATACAACTTGTTGAGCCCTCTTTAAGGAAAACACACACACACACACAAAATGAAGTGTAGGGCCTCAGAAGGGCCTGTGAGGGGGAGCATGCTGTAAGCTACCACAGAGCGCCCCAGTGCGTCATAAAATGCCCAGCCTCTGCTACCTCCAAAGAAAATGGGGGACCTATCAGTCCAGAAGCAGAACCTGCACTGCAGCCTTGGCCCACCATGCTTCTGCCTGTGTGAATGAAGGCACGGAAGCCTGGGGCTTGGGGTGCCCAGAGATGGGGCCTGCTGGGGGCTCTCGAGACATGTTTGCTTCCTGGAACTGCTATGAAAGCAAAACTGGACTTGTGCTGCACAGGGTGAGGATGTCTCACACAGTCCTGGGGTCTTCCCACCTACCCACAGTAAGCGCCCTCACACCCCACCCTGGCACATGCACACTAAGAGCCACAGAGTGCCCCCAGGGCGCCATCAGAGTGCTGCTAGCAGAGAAAACCCTTGATTTGGGTGTGTCAAAGGGAAGAGATTCTGACTTTTGGGGTTCCCTTTGTGTATGGCTTAACAGTGAAACAAGATGGGCACCCCAGGCCTCCCCGGTGGCGCAGTGGGTTGAGCACCACACTGTGAAGCATCCGCTGCACAGCAGTGCAAGCTCCATCCCCGGCCAGAGAGGGGACTCACATGGCGCAGCAGACTTCTCCTGCCTGGAGTGTACTTCAGTGGATCTGCCTGTTGTGCTCCCCGCTCTGTCTCTGGTGAATCCTCTTGCCTCTCATGACTCTGGCCTGTACTCTGGCTCTTGTATGCATAAATAAATCTTTAAAAAAAAAAAGATAGGCACCCCAATGGGTTTCCTTTTCCCCATCTGGTTCTGCCTCTAGACCCAGAAGGTGAACTTCCAAGAGCTCTAAGTGTTGAGTCTCTGCTTTCCCTCCTTCATCCTAGATGCGATTCATCACCTTACTTAAGACTTGCCCAGTGAGAACCAGATGTGTGGACCCCTGGGTTTGACGTGCAGAGGAGTCAGGGTGAGGGCCTCCAAGGGAAGGGGGAGTTCCCACTGGAAAGAGCAGAGAAACCCTGCAGGGGGACCTTGCGGGGTATGGTGAGGGAGGGACGAGCTTCACAGGGAGAAGAGGCGCAGGGGAGAGTCATACCACCTCTTTTCCTCCTGTTTTTTCTCTCATCTTGTAGAGTGATTTTGGAGAGTGACCCCCAGCAAGTGGTCCAGAAAGTGAATTTTAGGGTAAGAGGCTTCCTGCTCCCAGCCTCCCCAACTCTCACCAACTCCAGCCTGCCACCCCATCCTCCCCATCTCCTGTCCTCCCTGCTCATGGGGTTGCCAGTGCCGGGAAGGTAGGGCCCTAAGCTTCTTTAGCAGACACAATCACCAGGTTGATGCATGGAAGGGGAATGGTAGTTTTAGGGTACTGTCATAAATGAGATACCCTGTCCTCTCCCACAGTAGTCTCACCAAGCACCTCCTCGTCCACACTGGGGGGATGTACAGGCTGGGGAAATCGATAAATCCTCAGAGACACGAGATGGCTACCTTGGCCTTGAGGTTGGGGAGTGGGGTGACAGCTAGATCTCCCTAGTTTGGCTTTTGTGTGGATGACACCCTTCCTCCATTCCGCCTTTACTCTCTCACACTCTCTGTGCCACAGGCTGGCTCCAGGAGTCCTGGCTTCCAAATGACAGGACCCCCTAAACACTGCACCACTGCCCCCCACCCTGCCCCTTTCTCCCACTTCTTTGCCCCCAAAGCCCTCACCTAGCCTGACTACTCCATGGTTCTGCTTCCCACAGGCAGATGACAGCGGCTTGACTGAGCAGAGCGTGGCCCAGGTAGGCCTCCGGCATCTCGCATGGCCAGAAACAGGCTGGAGAAAGGAGAGCAGAGCATCCTATGGGGCCCTGTGGCCTGTCAGTGCTGAGAAGTCAGGAGTGTGGGGCAGGGGTGGGCAGTGACTGGTTGCCTCTTGGAGAGTTGCACAGCATGTGGGGCTGGGCTGAGTGCCTACCCAGCAGTGCACCTCGCTCCTGCCACATACATAGCACACTGGGCTGAGCTGCCCACCATGAAGGCGGCTGGGTCACTTGTTCCCCAAACCAATCTGGTGATTCAGACCCTTGATATCCCCTCCAACCCAGAAACCTCTCTGATTTAGGGTTCACACTAGAATTGTTAAGGGACCCTTAAACCTGATATAGGATCTAGCTTTCTCCACTCACCAATTGCTCCCTGACCTAAGTGACTTGGCTGTGGGCATTTCCACCCCTTCCAGTCCCCGGTCCTATCTGGGGGTGCATGTGGAGCAAGGGGGTGCCTGGATCTGTGGCCTGACTGGTTTCCCAGCTGCGCAAACTTCCGCTATGAGGCTGATGCTTGACCTCTGTTCTGTCTGCCCGCAGGTCTCTCTTCTCAGTCTAATCCTGCTTTTATGGAGCTTTCCGCCCTGGCACTAACTACTCCTGCTGTGGCACCCAGGCCCAAGTGGCCAGGCACCAGTCCTGTGGAGCCCAGGTGCGGTGCCCACTTTCCGTGCCTGCCCTTGGTGCTCACGCTGCCTCTCCTCCTCCTGGTCCCGCCTCCCCGGGACCTGCTGGAGTGAATGCAGCTGCGATTTTCAGGGCCGAAAGAGGTTAAGGGGCAGTGAGCACAGCAGATAAGAACACCTCCCAGGTGTATGTCCTGCCTCACTACCCGCGCACTGGGTACCTTGGGCAAGTTACTCGTCCTCTCTGGGCTTCAGAGAATCACGGGGCCCCCACCTCACAGTTTTAAGAATTAAATGAACAAATGCCTGGAAAGCTGTGAACACAGCTCCTGTTTTTCCAAAGGGGGAAAGAATGACGGTTTAGCAGTTTCAGTGGAATTTTTGAGTAAACACCAAGGAAGCTACAGGTCACGAGTGAGAGATAAAATGAGGAGAAAGTCAGAATCTGGCCAGAAGATGTGGGAACACCCCAGGGCGAGACTGCAGGAGGTTGGGACAGGGTGGAAGGGACCATCGTGGGAGGGAATGAGGCTTGTGGCTGGAGGGACAGTTGGAGGCACAAGGCGGGGTCGTCACTGTGCTGGCAAAATGTGTGTGTGCACAGTTGTATTGTATGAGTCTTTGTAAACACCAGACGGGGCTGTTTCTTGAGCAGGACTGAAAGTGAACACATCTGAGTGAAGGTACTGGCAGCTGTGCCACATCAGCAGCAGATGGGGTGGGGTGTTGCGGGCACACTGCTAGCCAAGGCCACAGCTAAGGGTTTCGGAGGTATCCGGGCACAGGAAGTGTCAGGCCTGGGCCCACGCTTCCAGGACGTGGCACTGCGGCTGGGCGTGGCCTGAAGTGCGCAGGCAGGCCTGCCGCCACACCCCAGGCTGCAGATGTGGGAGCCGGAGGCCTGGGCAGGCTCGGGCCTGGCCTGGGAGCTGGCTACAGCCAGTCTGGGCTGCTTTCTGTCTTTAAGGCCTCACTCCACTTAAGCCAGCAGAGATGAGCTGCTGCCATCTAGTGACTGGGGGCTGCAGGGACACTTAGAGAAGGGGGTCTGTAGCCCTCCCATGCACTGCGTGTTAAGGCACTTAACATTCCCCCAACTCTTCCTCTCAACCTCCCCCACTCAGGTTCTTCAGTCTGCCAAGGAACAAATTAAGTGGTCATTACTGAAATGAAGGTTGTGCACGCAAATCTCCCTGCCTCCAGACCATTTCTCCAATCCTGGCAGAGTCCAAGGGACCGGAGAGACCCTCTGCATCCCCATTCCCTCCTGGAATTGGCTCCCAGGGTCTTCAGCCAGGGACTCTGAGATGCAAAGGGTTGGCCTCAGCACTGGGCAACCCCTCCCCACCGCCCTGAGAGCCGCCAGGGCCACTAGAACCTGCCGACCGGCCTTAACGCAGCCCTTAGGCACCCCAGGCCCCGGAGCCCTAATAAACCTGCGTTTGCCTCCTGCCCGTGGTTTCCTTTCTTTGCGCCTGGGAAGTGTGTGCGTGTGTCCTAATAAAATCTTCCTGCACTTTCCGTGGCTCATCTACCAGTGCCAGTGCCGGGGTCTATCTTTGTGGTTGTGCCGTGGGGGGCG
Organism: Galemys pyrenaicus; assembly: GCA_019455555.1. Lineage (NCBI taxonomy): Eukaryota > Metazoa > Chordata > Mammalia > Eulipotyphla > Talpidae > Galemys > Galemys pyrenaicus. The sequence continues at coordinate 2,396,656 of JAGFMF010011723.1, read as the reverse complement.
GGAGGGGAGGGGGCCTGTCGGGGAAGGGAGAGCTGACAGAGCGAAGGGGCAGGGCACCATGCGCCCCAGCCGTGGTGGAGAGGGCTGGGTGTGACCGCCACCGCGAGAGGAGAGCAGCGCAGGTTGGGGGCGGTGTGAAAGGAAGCGGAGAAGGTACCCCCAAACGGCGCATACTCCGCGAAAAGGAGCGCCAAAGCGAGTGCGCACATGGTGCCCCGCGGGGAACTCGTGGCGTCACTTTTTCCATTCCCAGCCTCCAGAAGAGAAGGGCGTGAGGTTTCCTCTGGACAAACTAAAAAATAGCTTGCCTGTTTTTCTTGGCACGCGGGAGCGGAATTCTTATACTGGCATAAACCCTGGGTATTGGGGCCGGCGAGTTGCCGTGGCCAGGAAGCTGGAAGCGCGGAACCGGCTAGCCCCACGGAGCGGGCGCGCAGAGCCCCCGGCGCGGGCACGTCGGGAAGAGAAGGGCGGAGGAGGAGCCCGGCCGCAAACAGGGCGCTTGGAGGCCCAAAGTCTTTCAGGTGGACGCGGCTCTCTTCCTCTGTCCTCGGACAAAACTCCCACCCCCGCCCCACCTCCTTTCTCCCGTCCTTTCTCGAACACGTACTTTTTCTGAGTCCACGTAACTACTACCACGTACTCCCGCAATAGCAAGTTTCCTTCGTTCCCTCGCAGACCGCGGACTCGGCTCCAAGCCCTGTCCTGGTCCTACCCCTCGCTGAGGCCGCCGGCCGCCGGGAGCCCCGCCCAGGCCCGCATCCGCGATCCTATAGTGACACCTGGCGGGAAACGCGGGAAACGCGCTCCCTCCGGATCCCGCTCCCCTGACTTTCTCCGGCCGGGAGGCGGGACCGACCCTTGCTCCTAAGAGCGCCTCGCGTGACTCCAACACCCTGACTGGGCGTTGTCTTGGCAACCGGAACGCTAGACACGCCCGGCGAGTTTCCCATCCCCGCGGGCACACGAATTTCCGTCTGTAGCCAGTTAGAAAGCAACGAGTCCTGCCTGACTGCAGCAAGCACAGAAGGTTATTATGTCCTACATTATAAAACTCTTATCTAAGATTGGACACGACTGCTTCTGTGATTAGAGAAAATGATAGTTAATGTAAACATACTAGAAACTCTGTTATGTATAAATGCACATAACCCATTCCAGTAAATACTGCAAAAGGCAACTCTGAAAGGGGGGCAACAAAAGAGTATGCTATTAATACGGTAGAGTTCGGGGGCCAGTGTGGCGACGGGAAATGAGAACTACCCCAGAAATACTTTGACAAATAAGCAGCTTCATTCGGTTGCCCGTCTACATCCTCTGCCCCTAAATGACCACAAACACGGGAGGGACAAAATTAGCCCCTAGCAGCCGGGTCGCACTCGCCCGGCCCAGGAATTGAATTATGCAGGTACCAGAATGGAAAGACCCGGCATTTCACAAGAACTGGCTCACCAAAACCCGTGGACTGCGCGGTTCTGTGCCCATTTCGCGGAGGGGCACACTGAGGCTCTGAAAGGTTAAAGTGTCGACAGCAGTTTCCAGCGTGCAGTGCTGGGGTGGGGATGGGGCTGCTGCTGGGGAGGAGGCTTTCCTGCGCCCGGGTCCCAGGGCCGTCGGAGCCTCTCGTCCTACACGTGGGCCGTACTGGGTTAAGAAGAAGGAGCGAAGGGGGTACGCAGAGAGGTCATCATTAAGATGTCCTCACCCCCCCTGGAACCCGGCTCGCATCAAAACGGCAGACCCACGCCCGCGTAGGGGAAAGGGCAGCGCAGAGACAGCAAAGCAGAACCGCGCCGGGACCCGGGGCGCACAGGCTGGAGGCGGGGGCGCAGTTTTCCCCGCGAAAGTCAAGTTTGCAGGCCCGACCCTGGGCTGGAGATCAATGAGGGGTGGGCAGTAGCGGAGCCCCAGATGCACGTGGGGTCCCTTCTCGGCGCCCGCTGCCGGGCGCAGCCGCCGGGGCGCCGGGCCTGGCGGCCTGCCCAGAGCTCTGCGGGCTGGCACCGGCTCTCCCGCAGACGGCCTCATTAGCGCTGCCACTGGCCGGAGCCGGCTGGCCCGAAGGAGAGAGCCGGGCCAGTGGGTGGTTCCGGGCCGTAGCGGCCGCGGGGACCAGCCTTCCCGGCTGCCTCCTCTCAAGGGCCCCTCCCCTTGTCCTGCGCTCCTAAAGGTGGGAAAGGGGCCTTTGGGGATCTCCCTTCCTCCTGGTTAGTTGGCACCAGGGCACGTCAGAAAGCGAGACAGCAGGAGCCTGCGCCCAGCCTGGGGTGCGCACAGAAGCACCGACCCCGAGGATCTGACCGTAGGAGGGGACGCTAACCACACTTGTCCGGACTGGGAGCACTGCGGTAGCCCGGGCAGGCCCTCCGATCCCCTTTATACCCCCAGAGCAGGTGGCCCCCTCTTGCTCCGCGCCCCCACTTCGCGGCCATTGGCTGGCGGGAATGTAGAGCGGTGGGATTGGAGCACGGCTGGACAGTGACTGATGGCTCCTGCTGACCCGACCAGAGGCCGCCTTTAGACGAATGCCTGACCACTTAGGCCTGGGAGTGGGATCGGGAGGGGAACCAGAGAGCACCCTTGAAGCTCCAACTTTCCCTACACCTTCCTTTGAAATTCAACAGAGAAAAAAAATCTTGCCTCTGAATTTCCAGTAGATACCCTTTAACACAATGTAGGCAAAGTTAAAGTATTTCCCCAAAGCAGACTGGACCAACCCTCCAGGCTTCTCTTCTCTTTCTGGCTCTGATTCATTCTACAACATCCCTGCCTGCTTAAGTTTGTTTGTTTCATTGTTCTTTCTTTCCAAGATTTGAGTGTTTGCCATGAGTCAGGCGCTAGGAAAGGGGAGGGAGGCTGCTTAACAAGAGATTGGGCCCAGATGTGGCAGTGAGATCCAGGGTTGAAAGAAGGGAAGGATCTGAGAGATATTTCAAGTTGATTTGTGTTCTGTATGCTGATCTGAGCTGCTGTAAAAAATCAGAGGTTACATTGAAGATATGTGCTTTTTCCTATAGGTAAGTGAAATATAAAATTAATAAGAGGAAAGAAGGAAGGAAAAAAGGGAGGAAAGGAGGGAGGAAGGAAGGAAGGAAGGAAGGAAGGAAGGAAGGAAGGAAGGAGGAAGGAGAGAAGGAGAGTGGAA
>JAGFMF010011723.1:2380446-2393394 GCA_019455555.1 Galemys pyrenaicus | reverse complement strand
GGAAGGAGGGAGGGAGGGAAGGAAGAAGGAGAGAAGGAGGGTGGAAGGAAGGAAGGTAGGAAGGAAGGAGGGAGGGAGGAAGGAAGGAAGGAAGGAAGGAAGGAAGGAAGGAAGGAAGGAAGGAAGGAAGGAAGGAAGGAAGGAAGGAAGGAAAGAGGAAGGAGAGAAGGAGAGTGGAAGAGGGAAGAAAGGAGAGAGGGAAGGAGGGAAGGAGGGAGGGAATTAGGGAGGGAGGGAAGGGGGAAGGAGGAAGGAGAGAAGGAGAGTAGAAGGAAAGAGGGAAGGAGGGAGGGAGGAAAGGAAGGAAGGAGGGAGGGAGAGAGGGAAAGAAATCAAACAGCAACCAAATTTTACTCTATCTTCAACATTCGTATGTTCCTCATCTGTTTCCTAATCTCATTTTACCAGAAAAAAAAAACAAAACAAAACTGAATAATTCTTAGGTGATGATCCATAGAAGTGAGAGTGATTGTAAAGCACTTGTGGACTTGATACTGTAAGTCTAGATGACTGAGAAAGCTGTATCGAGAAAAAGAATAACCTAGTTGTACAAAAATAAAGCTTCTTTTGGAATGAATTCTTTCAGCATTTACTAACTGGCTGTTCTGAGTCAGGCACCTTACTGCAGGTTGCTGGGCGCTTCTAAAATGAACTGGAAGACATGGTTGCTGACCCAGGGAGATTAAATTTGACTGGGCACAAAGCTCTGTGAGCAGAAATGACAGCACTGACAGGAGATAGCATGTCACATAGTACTTGACAGAGACAGGGAGAGGGACGCTGCAAAGGAGCAATAAGAAAGCAGAGCAAAGCAGCCAAGGCCAGTGTTTAGGGAACCGCTGAGCAAATGAATAGCTGGAGTGGAGGACGTGTGCCTGGAGGGGAGGCTGGGCTGTGTTCACGGCTGAGATCTCTCCCCCAGGAGAAGTTGGCACAGGGTTGAGGCAAGCGCTGAGTGCCAACCTGAAGAACACTTGAGATTTGTGGAGTTTACTGCGCTGTAAATCCTAAAAACAGTATTGTCCCCACAACCTAACAAGTATTAATAGACGTTGTTATCCCTCTTTTTGCAAATAAGGAAAACTCCACATTTGGATATAATCTCTCTCAGCTCTCTTCTGTCAGTGCCCTGCCTTAGAGCACAGAGGTGAGCTTAAAGCCCATGCTGACTGATGCCACTGCCCCCTGCTCTGCTGCTCTGTCCCCCAGCGGAGCAGCTATGGAGCAGGGCCTATATTCTGAAGGTAATAGGGAGCCATTGAAGATTTTCAAGTAGTTAGGTGATACCAACTGGAAGTTTTGAGTGAGGAACCCTACCAGCAGTGCGGAAGGTGAATTCAAGAGGGGAATGAGTTGAAGGTCAGCGTGTGACTTCAGAAGGCAATCATTTTCACAAGTCACTTGGCATTCTGCATCTACGTACAACTGGGCCATGCAGCTTGATTGCTGATCTTGTCACCAAACAGCTTGTAAAAATCCAATCCACTCAGTTTGAAGAGTTGGTACTTTGGAATGAATTCAGATAATTGCAGGCAATCATTGTAAAAGAGGTCTTTTCAGGGGACCACTTTGCTAGGGGCTATAATTTGGACATTTAGGTTCTGAAAAGTATGTTTAAAAGCAGTATACCCATTTTATTGCTTCTGTATTTGGTGTCTTCTTATCAACCTCACCTACCTCCATTCCGAAAGCAGATACATTCACCTCCAACAAAAAACCAGCCAATAGGTCTGCAATAAAAGAGTAGCAAGAGAGATCTGATTCCATTTGATCAGGCCCACACTGTCTCATTGTCTGGACACCTTTTTTAAAAAAAAGATTTATTTATTTATGCATACATGAACTAGGGTACAGGCCAGAGATATGGGAGTGGGTGAGAAGATCAGGCACAGCTACTGAAATACACTGCTGAGGGGAGCAGTGGGAGAGGCAGGAGAGGTCTGCTGCACCATGTGGGTCACCGCCCTGGCAAGGGATGGAACTTGTGCTGCAGTAGCTGTGGCTGCTTCTCAGGCAGTGCTTAACCCCTTTCACCACCAGGGAGGTCCCCAGACATCTGATTTTCAAGGCTTTAAAAATATGTATCTACTTGTCATGGCTGTGATGAGTCCTTATCCACGAAAACTTGAGGTGGAAGAAAATTCTGAAAGTCATGGAGACGATGCCGCTGTCTCCAAGCAACCGCTTTGTGGTGACTGACACAGTTCCTGGGGCAGTATGTTGGGGACACACAGAGAGGGTTGTGGAGAGACAAGAATTCCCTCATAGGGGGCCTCCCTGGTGGCGCAGTGGGTTAAGCAACGCACTATGAGGCAGAGCACAGCCACTGCAGCACGAGTTCGATCCCTGCTGCTGGCCGGGAAGGGGACCCACATGGCGCAGCAGACCTCTCCTGCTTCGCCCGCTGCTCCCCTCAGCAGTGTGTTTCGGTCAGTCTGCCTGTTCTGCTCCCCACTCTGTCTCTGGTGAATACTCTTACCCCCCCCCACATCTCTGGCCTGTACCCCAGTTCTTGTATGTTTAAATAACATAAATCTTTAAAAAAAAAAAAAAGAATTCCCTCATAGGATGATTAGGACTCATGTCTTGGTTTGTAACTAATGATGGATCTCAGTGGGCTAGGGACTGGCCCTACTGGTCCCAGGGAGTCCGGCCCTTTCTTCAGAAGACTAGAGGCATTCTGGAACATTCTCTCCTAAGTGATATCTGGCAAAGTCAAGAATCTAGAATTGTGTTATGGGAAAGCAAATAAGATTAAAAACAAACTCAAAACTTCTGACGCCAAGAGCTATCCCAGCCTTCCCTGCGTCATAGCAAGACTCATTGGCTCTCATAGCTCTTCCCAGAAGATGGCGCTGTAAGACAAGTCCCACTGTCATCCTTTTGTGCCCGCGGGGACAGGCTGGTGCTGTATGGAAAGACCAGCAGGAACCAGCTTAAGAAGGCACCTCTGTCGCCAGCCTTTTGGTCCTTCTCCCAAAGCATTGGAGCCCGTCCCTAGAAATCCCCGGAGGCAGAGCACAACCTTACCCGCGAGGCGTCCCACGTGAGAGGCGTGAGCGCCTTGCTGGGGCAGAGAGGGGAGAGACCCTAGGAACCAGGGACAACTGAGCTGAGAAAGGGAGACCTGATGGATACAGACGAGAGAACCTGACAGGGGGCCTCCCTCATGGTGCAATGGGTTAAGCAACTCACAATGAGGCCAGCGCACCCACTGCAGCACAAGTTCGATCCCTGCTGCGAGGAGGTGACACACATGGCACAGCAGACCTCTCCTGCCTCGCCCGCTGCTCCCCTCAGCAGTGTGTTTCAGTCAGTCTGCCTGTTCTGCGCCCCACTCTGTCTCTGGTGGATCCTCTCACCTCCCACACCTCCGACCTGCTTAAGTAATGCATAAGTAAATAAATCTTAAAAAAAAGAAGAAGAAGAAAGAAAACCTGACAGTCTTTTCAGCAAGACATGTGACCCTTCCAAGGGGGTAGCTGGGAAGTTGGGTGGTCCCAAGAGTACACTGTAGACCCTCCATGAGAAAGCCGCACAAAGGATGACTTACCCAATGTCGCACAGCTAAGAAGTGAGCGAGCTGGGTGAGTGATAAGTTTCCTGAAGCTGTGCTTAACTCGGTGCCACCCCTGTTCTGTACTTTCTGCAGAGCATCAGAACCTGATACTGAGAAATAGAATGCCCAAGACAAGGAGTGTCTTCCTGGGCAATTAAAAACACAAAAACACAGCTCTTGACTCAAAATCCCAATTCACATTTTTCTTTGAGTGTTTTCAAACAGATTTATTAAGGTAAAATTTACATAGATTAAAATTCATCCATTTAAGTTCCTTTTTCAATGAGTATCGACAACTGTACTGTATAAGGTATCTGCTACAGTGCTAGGCACGTCAATTCCAATAAATTTTTTAATAATGAAATTAATAATGAATGCCATCAGCTGCATTTGTCTTCCAACAAAGGAGAATTTATATACAAAATACAAACTAGCCTCTCGCACCGCTTTCTTTTAATAGAATTTATGTAAATAACTCACATTTGTCACTTTCTGTAAAGGAATTCTGTATCTTCCACATGTGTAATTGTACTGTACTCCCTGCAGCTGTGAGGTGGGCAGGTACTGTCATACCACCTGACAGGTGGGGATACTGAAGCTGCTCTCTGGTCCTGGAGTAGCAGCAGGGAGGTCTGAACCCCAGTGTTGGCTTCCTTTGGAGAGAGGTCTCTCTGCCATGAGGGCACTGCTCTGCGCCCGGCCTTCTGACCTGTTTCCTGGCAAACCCAGAATGTTTGCCAGAGCTAGCTAGATGGGTTATCTAGAATGACAAAACTGCTAGCTTTAGGCTAACGGGGGGGGGGGGGGGGGGGTGAATGGGAGTGGGGGGAGGAGATGGAGAATCAGACACATCTCCTCAGATTCCAGTAGTCACGTTGGGGGCAAGATTTAGAAGGTAAGAATCCTGGAACACCTTGCCGAACACTGCACACCCCCCTTTTCTCTGTCCCCCAAGGAGGACTGGGATGCAGGGAGGTTTTTATGCAACAAGGATGAAACCAGTGTTTATGAAGGCTGGAGAAGCATGGCAGGATGCTAGACCAGGCATAGAACGAATTTCCAGGGCCTGAGATTAGTATTGTTCCTTCCTGTACTCTAGTTCTATACCCCTTTCTCCAGGGGTTGTTGAAGACTCCTTTAAGCTCTACCTGAATAAATGTAGTAGAGTTAGAGTACAGCAGGTGGGGAGGTGAGGAGGGAGTAGCAAGGAGGGATGAGGAGGCTGGGCCAGGACAGCTCAACAGCCCCAGGCTGGGCAAGGGCACTCACTGGCCTTGCTGAATCAGGCCCTCCAGAGGATTAAAGCTCAGACCCACACAGCAGCAGGGAGGAGTGAATTGGGGTATTCTGGGGCAGATCTACTCAAGGGACCTATTTGTGGAGTCAGAGGCCCAGAGGCAGCTGTGTGCAAGCTGCTTAGGGTCTGGGTTGCAAGAGAAATAAGGAGCTTCCCTGGTGACATTCTTTCTCCTCCTCTTTCTGACTCACTTCTTCCTTCCACTCTCCTTAAACCTGCTGAATTCCTTAGGCAGCGGGATTAACATAAGCTAGAGGCTGATCCGTGTACCAGGGAAATAGGGGAGCCTGGAAACAGCAGAACCTGGGAGAGGTATTCGTGTACAGGGCAAATGAGGGGAGCCTGGAAACAGCTGAATCTGGGGAGATGGAACTGCCTGGTGAGAGAGCAAGGGGGTTCTGGAAACTGCTGAAGCCAGGGAGGCCAATTTGTGTACTGGGGAAACATGGGGGAACCTGGAAACAGCAGGATCTAGGGAGACAGTTCGTGTACAGGGGGGCAGAGAGAGAAGCCTGAAAACAGCTGAAGCTGGGGAGGCAGATTCGTGTGCAGGGGGAGCGAGGGGGGACTGGAAACTGCACAATCTGGGGAGATGCGGCAGTGTACCACTGGCACTTGGGCAGCCTGAAAACGGGGATCTCAGGGGATGGATCTGTGTGTGATTGCAGTGGGGGGATAGGGGAGCCTGGGGAGCCTGATGAGGTAGGGCATTCAGGGAGATAGGCAAGCACAGGAGTGAAGCCAGAGAGGCAGTTGAGTGGAATGGGGTGTGTGGGGGGCAGGCACAGTGGAACCTCCTTCCCAAGGGTTTTGTGTGAGACTTCTTGGCAGACAGGGTAGGAGGGTAAGGGAGTAGGTCTCTGCCAGGGACAGCAGATTTCCCATGGGGAAAGGAGACGGGTCTTTGTGGATAATCACTCCTCTAGGCCTAAAATGAGCAAAGCCAGGAATTCTCTAGGGGCGCCAAGGATTTGGGAGTGGGGGATGAGGAGGTTGAAGGAGCCCTGTTCCCCCTTGGACTAGTGCCTCCTTCCCACCCCTGGCTGATAGGGACAGCCCTCTTTCTCCCTTTTCCCCAACCAGCCTGACCTCTCCCCTCAGCAGTTCACTTCTGACTGACAGACAGACAAAGACAGAGCTGCAGACAATCGATGGAGGGAGTCCCCACAAAAGCTCCCTCCCCACCATCACCCTGAGGGAGGCCCCAGCCAGCCAGGCCAGGGGGAGCTGTCAGTCCAGCCGGGCTGCCTTCAGGTGACAGGCTTTCAGGAGATGGGCTACAGGCTTGGAGAAGCCTGACATTTTTGGGATTCTGCCTGTGCCTCTTGGAAACAGTTTCCCAGCCAGTGGGCTCTGACAGAGGAAGGGGAGGGGTACAGCCAACGTAGAGGGCTCCCCCATGTGCTACGGCTCTTGGGCCAGCTGGGTCTCTTTCTGGTTCTTTGGGTCAGCTGTGGTCTCTTTCTGGGTCTCTGTTGGCTCATCCCTAAAATAAAGGATTGGTCTAACTTTCAAGGCCCTTGCAGCGCTAACATGAGATTCCTAGAGGACTCAGAGAGAGTTCAGAGGAGCATTTCTTCTCATTCGCTGACACTGCTCCCGTCTTTGCAGGCAAAAGTGGGAGGAGGAGGAGGGAGGCTGGCAACGTGGATGTTGTGGGAGGGCTTAGACAAGCTTTCTGCCGCACTGGTAGAATTTTTCCACTTCTTATCCCTCTGAGGGGGTCCCTTCCTTTAAACGAACAAACAAACAAACAAAATGTCCTGTTTGCTCCAATCATCTTGGGCTTCCTGGCTAGTGATTTAGCCTGGAATATGGCATCTGTACCGAGACTCTGCTCCCTCTCCTGCAAGGAACCCCTGCATCCTCTTTTGCCAGTGGTCTCTGGTATTGCCGGCTTTCTCCTGGTGCCAGGAATGTTTGGGAGGGGGCTTATAACAGAGCCTGAGAGTCTAGGGAAAGGAATCTTCTCCCCCAACAGAAAGACTTCTAGTCCGAGGCCCTGTGTTCCCCTCAACTGCCCCTTGCCTAGGACCAAACCTGAAGAAGAGACTCCAGTGCCTCACCTGCTGGGCTACCTGGGGGTGCACTGGAGACCACCCCCTCAGACGTCACCCTCAGCCTAGGAGCATGGAGGGTGTGTGTGTGTGTGTGTGTGTGTGTGTGTGTGTAATCAGTAACTATGGGTGTAACCCAGGCCAGGTAGCATTATTTGAGTGCCTCTGTACTCCTCCCCCTTCCTCTGAGAGACCACTGGGGTTAGCCAGGGCCACCGATGGAGTACTGACTGCTCCAGAAGCCCCCCTCACCTCCAGTCTGTGCAGGAGAAATCAGGCCTAGCCCTTCTAGCCATAATGCAAGAGTCGTGTCCAGGAGACGGGCCCTCAGGTGGCCTGCCTCAACATAACCAAGAAACAGGGAGGGGGAGGAGAAGTCACCAGAAGACAGTAAAGAGAACTGGACCCCAAAGCTCCAGGGCCACCGAAGATAGTCTTGGTCACAGGAGCTCTTTCCTACTGGGCCAGGTCATTTCCAGACACGCGAGAGGAGGGCCTCTCTCCCACTCGGCTTTTCTCGGTACCCTCAGGGATGCACCGGCAATTCTTAATGAGTCCCAAGGATGCAGGAGCCGAACGGGGTAGCGGGCTGGTCAGAGGAGGGTGGGCTCTGCCAGGCCGCAGGGAGGGGGAGGGGAGGGGATCTGATTAGAATCCGGGCCGTATGGCGAACGCTGCGGAGATGGAGGTAATCACTGAGCGGGCGAGACAGCGTGCTCGGCGACAGCAGGCGGCCCGGCCGTCGCCATGGCAACCGCGGCCTCCGGGGCGCGCGGCTCGGCGCAGCTCCGCGTCCGCGGCGGAACATCTGCTTTGCACGGGGCTGCTGGGAGCCGGGGGGCGCGGGCGCGGCTGTTCCCCCCACCCCGCAAAAAAGAAACAAATTAGGCCAACTGTCCAATGAGGGGCCGCAAATGTATTTATTAATGCGAGGGAAAGGTTGTTCCGGAGCGCAGTTTGATTAATGTTTGAGTCTTCAGCTTGTCAGTCTGGTTTTGTCTCCCGCAAAAGGGGAAAGGGAGGGGTGGGGTGGGGGGCTGGAAGGGGAGTGGGGAGGAGAGAGACAACAAAGCGGGAGGGGATGTTAATAGCCAAATAGGCTCTTTTTCATGTTTCCCTCAGCCTGCCACCCTTGATGGATGGCTCAGACAGAGACCGAGCGCATCGGGGAGACGCGAGCCCCTCCGGAGAGCAGGGGTGCGGGGAGGGGGTGGGATGGAAGAGAGCCGGGCTGGGGTCTGTGGAGAGGGAAGTCCCGAGGACTGCAGGGAATAGGATGGCCCTAAGAAATAGGCAACTGGAGAAAACCGGTGAAAAAATGCACGAATTGTTGACAAGTCCCTCCTGTTTGCAACCCTTGGGCTAGGAGGTGGGAGGGTGAAGGCATCTGTCCCCTCTGGATAGTAGAAACGGCAGGAGACTTTCACCCCTGGGTTTAGGGATGGGAGAAAGGAGGTGGATCAAAGACTCTGGCTTCAAATTCTTTTCTCTCTCTCTCTCTCTCTCTCTCTCCTTTCTTTGCTGTCACCCTTTCAGACATTTCCCATCTTCATTTTTTGCTCCATCTCCCCTCCCATTCTCTTTGTCTCTTCTTCCATTGTTTCCTGCCTCCATCTTCCCCTTCTCTCTTCATGACATCAGCTGGCTGTGATAGGATCTGCCTTGATGGGATGTCTTGTGTGAACAGTCTTAACACATACAATGCATCCTATTTTCTCATTTTTTCCTGGAGTCATGGGGGAACTGAAACTGAAAACCCCTTTAGGACCCCTAACCTGACCTGAATTGTGAGAAAACACAATCCTACTCCCTTTCTTCCCTCTTCTTCCCCTGTCCTAGCCCACTAGGAGTGGGGATGAAAGCTGAAAATGACAATTTTTTGGCCCAACTTGGGATTCAGAAACCTAGGAGAGGGACTGTAAACTTAGAACATTCTGAAGTTAGAGACTTCTTTTTTACTATTCCTTGCCAAAACACAAAGTGAAAAGAAGAAAGTAGTCCTTTAAAGCCTGGGTCACATGCTAATGTGACTTTGCAGCTCACTTTATCTTCTATAAGAAAGGATTGAATTTATACATCTCAAAGAGCACTGCAAGAGTCAAGTTATTTAACACTGGAGAAAACTGGCCAAACAGATAAGAGCCCCATTTTCCATGGGAGATTTTTATTTATCATTTTCAGCATTCCAGTTATCATTATTTAAGGTCTGGGAGGGGTGGGGAGTGGGGAGTTATCCCCCATTTGTGGCCCCCATTGTGGCCACAGCACAATGGACAAGAGCACGGGCTCTGGAATCAACCATCTGTGTTGAATCCTGGTTTCTCCTCTCAATAGCTGGATGGCCATGGACAAATTACTTAGCCTCTCTGAGCCTCAGTTTCCTTATCAGTAAAATGTGGATTATAGTTCTGTAAGTCACTGAGTTGTAGAAAGGATAAATGAAGTGATCCATGTAGAGAGTTTAGTACAGTGCTTGATGGTTATTATGTGCTCAGTATGTGTTAGCTATTATTATTTTTAAATTTTTTAAAATTATTTTTATTTTTTTAAATTTTTAAAAAAGATTTATTTATTTATACATACAAGAACTGGGGTACAGGCCAGAGTCCAGGGAGGTGAGAGGATTCACCAGAGACAGAGTGGGGAGCAGAACAGGCAGACTGACTGAAACACACTGCTGAGTGGGCGAGGCAGGAGAGGTCTGCTGCGCCATGTGGGTCCCCTCCCAGGCCGTCGGCAGGGATGGAACTCATGCTGCAGTGGTTGTGGTCTGCTTCACGCACTGCGCCACCAGGGAGGCCCCCTATTATTATTATTTTTTAAAGATTTATTTATTTATGCATACAAGAACTAGGGTACAGGCCAGAGATGTGGGGGTGAGAAGATTCACCAGAGACAGAGTAGGGAGCAGAACAGATGGATACGCTGCTGAGGGGAGCAGTGGGCGAGGCAAGAGAGGTCTGCTGCACCATGTGGGTCACCTCCACATCAGTGGTCGGGATTGAACTCTTGCTGCAGTGGCTGCAGTTTGCTTTATGGTGTGTTGCTAAATCCATTGTACCACCAGGGAGGCCCCGTTAGCTATTATTATTATTCAGTTGACTCTTTTCAAACAAATTCCATGACTGCCAGCACTGTACATACACTGAGTTCCAGTTATGTAAATGGCAGCACGTTAAATATAAGATGAAAGAGATAGCAGCCATGACCATGATATCTGCTCTTAAGAGTTTATAGTCTATCTTATGAGAACGAGTAAGTGCACTGAAATGACACGTCATCTAAGGAGTTATGTTCCAACTGCTAAATAAGTAGTATGGACGTCAAGTGCTTTTTTTTTTTAAGATTATTTATGCATACAAGAACTGGGGTACAGGCCAGAGATGCGGGGGGGGGGTGGGGGCGGTGAGAGGATTCACCAGAGACAGAGTGGGGAGCAGAACAGGCAGATTGACAGAAATACACTGTTAAGGAGAACACTGGACGCGACAGGAGAGGTCTGCTGTGCCATGTGGGTCACCCCTCTGACCTGCGGCAGGGATCGAACTCCTGCTGCAGTGGCTGCAGTTTGCATCATAGTGTGTTGTTTAACCCACTGCGCCATGAGGGAGGCCCATCAAGTGCTTTTTTAACACTCAGCTTGAAAGGAAGGGTTGATGGACTTGGAGCCAGGGATCCCCTCCACCCCCAGTGGAGCCATGATGTCTAAGGAAAGGAGGGATGAGTGGAGTGGCAGAGAGAGGGGAATGAATGGCATGAGCAAAGGCCAATCAGATGGCTTGTTCATGGAAGATTCATGGCAGGAAATGGAATGAACTGATAGGAGGAAGACAGGAGAAGCATGGAACAAGTAAAGTAGGACCTGGACTACATGGAGAGGGAAGGACAAATGTCAGAAGTTTGATGACTGACTGGACGTTAGGAAGAGAGAGAGGGAGGGCAGGCAATTAAGCACTAAACTCCAAGACTTTGAACCTGATGCCAGGGGAGAAATGTACAGAAACAATGTTTGGTTATCATTGAGTTCTGCGTGGAATCCACGTTGCCTTCCTTTAGCCTGTCACTGTTCATCCTGATGCCACATTCGTGTTGATGTGCTTTCACATTTGTTGGGGTCCATTTTGGGGTGAACGTGGTGGGAAATCAACTTTACTGACCTCTATCAGTCTGACACAAGTTTGAGTTGTTGGAGATTGATTATCTTTGTGCATCTTTGTTTCCCACTTAGCTCCCTAAATACAGCTCTTAGAAGTTAAGGTTCTTCATGGGGCAAGAATACATAGCCCTTCTTGGGAGGCAAAACCAGGGGCTCAGCTTCAGTAGCTCATTATTTTAATAAGAAGAATGTGCTTATCACAGAGGCCTTGTTCTCTAAGATGGTGTATACCTGGACTATCAGGCAGTGAGGAGAATTTCCAAGCACATGCTCTAGGAGTCATTCCTTCCCCAGAGGCTGTTCCCTCTAGCATTGTCCCACTGGGTGCTGTACTCCTTCCAAAAGCTTGTGTTGCTCAAAACATGTGCCAAGGCTTCATGGGAATTGCTCACTTGCTTTTTGCTGGCTGATAGGTGCCAGATTTCATCCTTGGAAGGAGGGATGGGTTGACTGCTTTCCTTATGTTGGCATTTTACTAAAGTTTTCCTAACTGCTTTTAGTCAAGTGTTGAAGCTATGATCTCCTACTAAGGAACATGACCCCTGAATGCCATGCATGAGCCTGTAGTGGACCCTGGGCTAGGGTGCGTGGGAGGTGGGGCTGGGAACAATTATGGGGAACATGACTGGGAAAGTTTATGGAATTGGAATATGGACTGTGAATCACATAATTGTCTCGCAATAAGTTAAATTTCTGGATTTTGATGATTATACTGATGTGTGTGTAAGAGAATGTCTTTGTTTTTAGGAAATGCATACTAAGTAATTAGGGGTAAAAGGGTACATTGTCTTCAACTTCCTCTCGAAAAGATTGGAAAAAACACTATTTACAATAGCTAAGATATGGAAACAACCTAAATGCCCTACAACAGATGACTGGATCAAGATGTAGTATATATAGTATATATACACAATGGAATACTATTCAGCAATCAAAAAAGATAAACTCACACTTTTTGCAGTAACACGGATGGAGCTGGGATTATGCTCAGTGAAATAAATCAGAAAGAAAAAAAAATACCGATGATTTATAGAAGGAATGTAGGGAAACCATATAAGGGATCAGGGACCAGAAAGAAAAATAAAAGAAAAAACTAGCAGGCAAATTATAAATCAGAGATATTGGGGAGGGGGGAGAGGGATCAAAACAAGGGAGAGAAGAGCACAAAACACCGTGGTGATGGATCACAGTTCACAGATGACTTGGTGGTGGGAATTTCATGGGGATTACACCTGAGAGGAGAAATCAAACACTACAAAAAAAATGAACACTGATGTAAAAAATACAAATAAATAAATAAATAAAATTTTAAAAATGACTGTTTAGATAATCTGAAAAAAGTTTGTAAAAATATGCATAGGTAAACAAGTGTATAGATAAGGATAAAGTAAATGGAGGTAAATATAAGTATAAATGATTCTGGGTAATGGATGTATGGGAGTTCTTTGTAATGTTTTTGAAAATTTTTTAAAAATCTATTTTTATTTATTTATGCACACAAGTGCTGGGAGGCAGGCCAGAGGTGGGGGGGGCGGGGCAGAGGTTGTGGGTGTGTGTGAGAGGATCCACCAGAGACAGAGTGGGGAGCAGAACAGGCGGATCTACTGAAACACACTGCTGAGGGGAGCAGTAGGTGAGGCAGGAGAGGTCTGCTGTGCCTTGTGGGTCAGCTCCCTGGCTGGGGATGGAACTCATGCTGCAGTGGCTGGTGATAGCTTGCTAGCACTGACTTTAACACTTGTGCCACCAGGGAAGCCCTTTTTTTTGGGGGGGGAACTTATTTTTTTTTTTAAAGATTTATTTATTTATGCATACAAGCACTGGGGTACAGGCCAGAAGTGTGGGGGGTGAGAGGATTCACCACAGACAGAGCGGGGAG
>JAGFMF010011723.1:2349242-2374314 GCA_019455555.1 Galemys pyrenaicus | reverse complement strand
TGCTCCCTGCTCTCTGTGGTGAATCCTCTCACCCCCCGCCACACCTCTGGCCTGTACCCCAGTGCTTGTATGCATAAATAAATAAATCTTTAAAAAAAATAAAAAATAAATAAAAGAACTAACCAGGACTTGACCTCCTGATACCAGCCTGCATACAAATTCTTCTGAACCTGTAACAGGCAGGAGGGAGAGAAACCAGAAATCATCACAGGTGGCACCAAGTTTGTGCCTACAAGGAGGGACTGGTAGTGCGCAATGTCCAAATAAGTGACCAAAGGGTCTTGTTAGCCAAGATGAAGGATTTGGGTTAAAAAACCTCAATCTAGGGGACCACAAATGATGTCAATTATATAAAGAAAAAAATAAAAAATAAATAAAAATTAAAAACCTCAAACCAAAAGAACCCTATTTCCAGCCCACCTTTCCTGTCCTCAGGGAGTGAATTGGTCTCTGTTCCAGCTAGGATGACATAGGGAGCACTCCTGCACCCCCTTTCTCCAAGTTTATCCCCCAAACCCACTGAATGCCCTTGGGCCAGAGTGGGGAAGAACTGGACCAAGCAAGCCCTTTCCAACAAGACCAGGAATGATTATTTCAGCAGCTGTTATTCCTAGGGTAAGAAATAAAGAAGGTGGAGGGTGTGAGATAATGACCTTTGAACTTCTGGAGCCCTGGCTTCTAGGTCTGGCTCTGCTACTAACCTGGGTGAGTCTCTTTCCCCCACCAGGCATCAGTTTCCCCATCTCCACAATAAAAGGTTCGAATTGAAGCTTTCCAGCTCTCTTTTAAAAGCCCAGGAATCACCAAGGGGGAAATGTATAGGAGATGACCTAATAAGGTTTCTCTCCACCCACCCTCCTTTGCCTGCTTTAGAAGGACCCCTTCCTTGCACATCTGAAGATACTCTCCGATCTATAGACAACACCCCACAAAGGCCCCCTCCCTCCGGTTTCTCTGCACAAGGATAGGAGACACTAAGTCTCCTAGGACTGCCTTTTGGCTGCCCCAGCCAGGCAGCTGGTCTCCTGTCTCCGAGGGATTCTTTGTGTCTGTGTTTCTTCCTGAGGAGCTGGGGTCACAGTGCCCAGGAGAAGGAATGAGAGAAGGGGGGGAGTCATCTTTTTTCCCCCAGCTTCACCCATCTCTCCCCGCTTCAGTCTAGTTTGCTAGTCTAGAAGAGGGAGGGGGGAGAGAAAGAAAGAATCCTGGGGTCCCCAAGCCCGTCCTGCTGCTTCTCACTCCCTGTCTTTCCCCCACAGAAGGAAAGTGGGTCACAGCCCACGGGGTCGTTATTGCCAACCTGGTCCTGCTGCCGCCTGGTAGAGCCCAGCCCTCCCCCGCCAGATCTCATTAAGGGGTCGCTGCTTATGCTTCCCAGCCGCCCCCCATCCATCTTTGGCCACGGATGACAGACCGGGCCCGGGGGCTGATGTCCGGCAGGTGACAGGGTTAATGGCAGAAGAGGGCAGAGGGCAGAGGCCAGCCAACTCACAGTGGTGGGAGGGCAGCCCGGGGAGGCCCTGGGTCCATTCCAGTTGGGCAGCCCCTCAAATTACAGGACCTGGGGGAGGGATGAGTCCCGGACCCATCTATCCCCAGGGCAGCAAGGTGGGTAGCATCAGCCATCTTGGGAGCAGATGGTGGGAGCAGAGAATGTTAGCCTGGGAAGAAGGGGAGTGGAGAGGCTTCCAAGGAGAAAAAGGGCTGGGGATCGAGAGGGGGAGCTCCCTGTAGATATAAGCACAATGAAAAAAAAAAAAAGCTTCTCGGATCCCTGGATGCTCTTTGGCAAGAAACACATTTTGCAGATGTGTCTGCAGTCGGGTGAGTGTGCTGGCGTGGAAGCCCGTGGCCCTGTTTCCCTCCCTGCTGACGGCGGCCCTGCTCTGTGGTTAGGAGTGAGGTCCATTGGCAGACGATGGGGTCCAAGCCCTGTTCAATCACACTGTGTGGGCCTGGGGAAGTTACTCAGCTCCTCTGAGCCTCGCCATCTCCATCTGCGCAGGGTCAGCCCAGCGGTCCTCAGCTCCTGTGGGGACGAGAAGACGTGATGTGTGGAGCGCACAGCACCTGGCCCCCCCGTGAGTGTCACTGCGCATCAGCTGCTCTTGGTAGTGGCAGTGTTGTTGTCCATCCTATCACCTTTGCTGCCTCTCACCCACCCCAGGCTTTTCCCAGGACTCTGCCTTGGGACCTCCCTCGCCTGACCTCCTGCATGCCCAGGATCACCCCCTGGCTGCTCTACTCACTCCCAGGGAGCTGCTGAATGCTGTAGTGGGGGCACTTCCCCTGTCACTGCTCCCACAGGGGAGGCCCCATAGTGGTAAGGGTTAGTCCCTCTGGGCCTTTGAAGCCCAGGGAGGGGAGGGCCTGCCCTGTGCTCCTGACCTGGGGGGAGGCTGCTCAGCCCCCCACCTCCCACTGTGGGAGGATGGCTGAGGAACAATGGGCAGTGGAGGGCTGGCTCCAGCACTGGCCAGCTGGCAGTCAGGAGAGATTGGTGGGGTAGGGGTGAGACCATGCCCTTCCACCCACACACAGGGATCTCCTTTCAGAGAGCTGGTTGTGGCTGGGGTCTCCCTACAGCCACGCACAGGGTGTCCTATGAAGGGGACGAGAGAAATTGTTGCAATGTCACCTTTTGGGAGGAAGTTGTCCAGAGCTCTCCTGGAGAGTGTGCTGGGAGCGCCTTCTCAGTTCCAGGGACCCCCTCAAGTGTACCCCAACCTCAGAATAGGCAAAGCAACCAACTGGGCCTTCTCTTCCCTTGTTTCCCTAGCTTGAATGGAGTGGCTCCCCCTGGGTGCTGATCACCTCCATTAGGTCCTCAATCTTGCGAGGATAATGCATGGCCCAGGCGGCGCTGGGGGAGGCGGCCCCGCTGGCCGAGGAGCTGGGAGGCAGGATGCAGTGGCCTGAGCAGAATACCAAACAGCCGACTTTGGCTGGCCCCTTGTGGCCAGCAAACCTGGGTTGAGCCAGGAAAGGCATGGGGCCCCTGCCCTCCAACCCCCTGCCACCTCTGTGGCCCCACACCATTTCCACCAACTCCCACTGTGGCTGAGCTCTTGGGGAGGGGGTGCTTCTCCCTGGGGGCTCACATCCCTACGTGGGGGCAGAGTCCTGGATGACACGAAACCTTTGCATCCACCACACCGAACGGGCCCAGAGCCCTAGTCCTGCTCAGCTCAGAACCTCTGAGGATGACCCAGCGAAGTCAGAATGAAAAACACCCTTATGGAGGGAGGAGCTCCAATATGAGAAAATTCTCCACTTTCACTGTCTCTCCACACTGTCCAAATGAAGTCAGTGGTGAGCATCCGTTGAGAGTGGGTCTTGCTGTGATGGGACCTGCTGGCCTCTGATCCAGTCAGCTGGGGCCACTGGGGCCACTTAGCCCCTTAGCCAGCACACTGTGGTCTCAGTTCATCCACCCAGCTTCCTCGTGGAAAGTCTTCCCTCCCCCCGTGTCACTGCTGTGTGGTCCACCGAGCCCTCTCGCCCAGGAGGGCGCTCTGCCTCCCAGAGCCCGCCGGCAAGACAGCTGGCAGTGTCCCTGCAAGGCAGGTGGCCGGCCAGTGTGTGCTTGGGCCCTGGGCTCAGAAAAATCCAGGCTGTAAACCAGCATCCATGCTTACCAGCTGTGTGACCTCGGGCAAGCCTCCGGGCTTCTGGGGCCCGAGCCTCCTTATGTCCTAAAGGAAGATTAAACGAGCAATAAACTGTACTTGATTATGAGAATTCATTAGGTGAAATGATGCTAAAGTGGAGTTTTGAGCACAGTGCCTAGCACATTATAAATGCTTGAACGTGGTGAAGGGGCAAAGAATTTTTAAAAATTCCTATTTGAGGGGCCTCCCTGGTGGCACAAGGGGTTAAATTGTAGCACTATGTAGCATCCGCAGCCACTGCAGCAGGACTTTGATCCCTGGCCAGGGAGTGACCCACATGGCGCAGCAGACCTCTCCTGTCTGCCCGCTGCTCCCCTCAGCAGTGTATTTAAGTCAGTCCACCTATTCTGCTCCCCACTCTGTCTCTGGTGACTCCTCTCACCCCCCCCCCCCCCNCTCCCCCCCCCCCCCCCCGCACCTCTGGCCTGTACCCCTGTTCTTATATGCATAAATAAATCTTCAAAAATCCTATTTGACAGGTGGAGAAAACAAGGTCTGGAAAGGCAATAGGTTGGACTGGGTCACAGAACTGGAACCGGAGCCAAAGTGAGCCTGGAACTCACAGGCCGGTGCTCCCTCCGCAGGCTTCCCACCACATCTGCTCTTTCTTTCTCACCTTTCTGCTCCACCCTGAAGCCTTGGCCCCCAGTCCTCCTGCTCCCTGGCCCCCAAGTCCTTCAGGGTTTTCCCTACATGTGAAAGGCTAACTCCCTCTTCCTGCCAGGACCCCGTGTGGTGGAAATGTTTGCAAACCTGGGAACGGCAGACAGAATCCAAAGCCCATAACTCAACAGTGATCAGATGTCGGGGCGGTGCCAGGACAGTTATATTAATAACCACGCCATTAAAAACTAACCAGCAATGTGCTCATAAAGCATGTGTTGGTTGGGGTGGCTGGGTAGGTTTGTTTATTTATTTTTCCCTTCAGGAGGAAACAGGGCCACCGAGGGAGAACATTAAATTATCTCTTGAGATGGTCCTGGTAGTCAGTTGGGCAGGTGAGGAGGGCTGTTAGCAAAGCCCACTTTCTGTGGCCTTTCCGAGCTCGCATCTCGCACTTGGCCTTGTTTTATGAGGCCAATTACTCCCCCCTGGGTTAGCTGTGGCCCTCATTCATGGCTGCTGTCGATGTGGGCAAAAGGTGCCTTTTTCATAAGCCAAACAAGTGAGAGTGACCATATATTCTTCTTGGCCAGACATCAGAACCCGGCGTGTGATCTGGAAGAGAGGGGTGAGGAGGGACAAAAGCTTTTCAGAGCTGCAGTAAGCACTGTTGTGAGAAGTCAGACGCATAGAGACCCAGCAGATAATACCATAGTACCATTTCTGTTGCATGGCCGGCCAGCCCAGTTCGCTTCAGAACACTTGGTGTGTGTTAACACGCTTGATCTTCATAATAACCCTGCACAGGTGTGTGTGAGTGTGCGTGTGCACGTGTTTGTGCATGTGCTGCTGTTATCCCCATCCTATGCGTGGGGAGAATGGGGCTCGAAGCTGGGCTCAAGTCCCAGGCATTCTGAGGTCCCTGTCTGTGTGTCCACTCGCTACGCTGCCTTGGGTGTTCTGTGCTGGGCCCTGTGTCCTCTCCAGCCTCAATTGCCTGAGATAAGGAAGCCCTGGCCTGAGCTAAGTAGATTCCTGGAGTCTGCGGATAGCCTCCCACCTAGTACAGCTGCAGCCACGAGGCACTGAGTGCATTCTCTGAGCCAGGCACTACACTAAGACATAGCGTAGGTGCCTGATCTCACACGATACATTACCCGAGTCTGCAGGGGAACCAAGAAGGCCCAAGGGAGCCCCCAGTAAGCATCAGGGTCCAAACCAGGGCTGACTCTGCAGCTCCCGACACTCACCCCGCCACCCTAATACAGTTTCTCCCACTTCCCATGCCAGGAGTTCATGATTTTAGGGCTCTGGGCTCAGGTTTGACCAAAGTCCCCCACCAGAGTTTAGCCCAGGCCTAAGATGCTTAGATTCCCAAGGGCGGGGTCCCAGGCCAGGCAACCCACCCTGTGACACAGACAGAAAGGCACAGGGAGTCTTTTAATTTTACATTAGAAGAGCAGGCCCCTTCCCCCATGCCCTTCCCCCTCCCCACTTCCCCCCTCTTTCCCCACCCCTGCCTCTGCTCCCTTCCAATCACATCAGAGACCCTAGAGGGGGCTTGACCTCTGTCCTCTGGGGAGGTCAGCCGGGGTGACCCTGCCTGTGTGCAGGATCCCGTGAGAGAGGCCCAGCTGCTGGCCCCGGAGGGCTGGAAAAGCACCCGGAAATGGGCTCGGGGTCACTGAGGGCGGCCTAGGCTGAGGGAGGGGCTTCTCTGGCCCTTTGTGAGCTGATGGGCAGGGGGAGATTAGTTCCACAGGCAGCCCCTGTGTCTCCAGAGAAAGGGGTTATTATGAGCAACTCAAAATACAGGGCACAGCCCACCCCACCTTCCCTTTTATTGCCATGGAGATGAGGCAGGCTGTGGGGGAGGGGAGGACAGGGAGAGTGAAGAGAGCACTAGAGGGAGGGAGAATGCAAGGCAGGTGAAAATAGGGGAGGAGGTGGCAGGGGGCTGATGGGAGGGGAAGCCAGGAAGAGCAAGAGGGGAGAGGGCAAGAGGGGAGAACTCCCGTCTCCTCCAGAGTGGCTGGTAGGGTCTCACAAGTTCCTCCCCACATCTTGCCTGGGGGGGGTCGTTGCCTGACTGCTTCCAGGACCAAGAAGGTTTGCCCACTACCCTGCAGCTGCCCTGTGACCTTGGCGGGTGAGGGCACTACCACCTGGGATTAAATTGCAAGATGATCACATGGAAGGCAGCTGGTGGACAGCTGCGAGGCCTTGTCCGGCTTCTGGACATACCAAACACTCAGACCATAGGCCCTCAGGTCTCCTGACCCAATCCCCCTCCAGAAAGTGACCTAGTGTCAGCCCCAGACCTTCCATGAGGGTGATGTCCCCACTTGGGCCTGGTGGGGCACCTGTGGTTGTCAGGAAGGGCTTTCTTGCATTAGAGACCTCTCACCCTCTTCCCTCCATACACAACTCTGGGGCTTCACAGTGAAATAAACCAGGTATTTAATAAGTTTTGTAGAGAGAAAGGATGAGTGTCTCATTTCTTGACATGACATATTTGGAAAACACTAGTAAGAAGGTAACTCTGTTGAAAACAACAACAACACAGCCTGTAGTTTAAAAGCTATCTGAAGTTAAATGAAAGCCCTGGAATGGGAAGTGATTCCAGTCTTCAGACATTGACTGGGCAGAAGGCAGACCCTCTTAAGGCCCCAGGGTCCTCCCTGGTGTCAGAATAGAAGGTCATGGACAGGGCCCTTGGTGTGTTTAGTAAACTAGGGGGCCTCGTGGACAGAGCTGGAATCCAGAGGCACAGTGTGCTGTGGCATTGTGGCTGGTCTTTAGCGCTTTGCCTCAGTATCCTTGCTGCTGTTGGATAAACACCAACCATTCCAAATAGGATGCACTTGAAAAAAGGGACCAGCTGCTGGCAAGCAGCCAACGGCCTTATGGAAAGGACTGGACCTTCCTCTTTGGGAGCTAGAGGTTCCCAGGCAGAAAGATTCGTGAGTCTGTAGTTTGGTGAGATTCAAGGATTCAGAGCTGAGTGGGGTCCTCCACAAATTAGCAAGATCTGGGGACCCTAACTGGGAAGCATCAAGTTGTCTTCTGGCTCTTCTTACCAAAGTGGATCAGTCGAGAGGCTGCTTGGGGCAGGGAGGGTAGAAGAGGATCTTGGAGGCAACTCCATCATGAAGGAAGACATTGCGGCTCTCCTTACTTTCTTGGCCCTTCCCCCTGCACTACTGGGAGAGGCCTAAGAATTAGGGTCCCAGGCAGATGTTCAGAACAAGTGGTTTTAGGTGTTCCAAGCACCAGAGAAAAGCTGAAAATCTGGTTGACAGAGAAAGGCCACATCCTATGCTCAGGGACAGTATGCTTCAATACTCTAGGCCTGCCAGAGGTTGGAGACAGCCCCGATTCTTGCATAAAGAGAAAAAGGAGCCCCAACCCCAGCTTCTTGTTTGAGTGGTGCCAAAGCCTCTGATGTCCAGAAAGGCAGGCATACCTGCTGTTGTCTCTTCCCATCCAGCACCGGGGCTCCTGCCCAAATGCTCGCGTCCAGATTGTATTTATGACTGTTTTAAGAAGGAGTGACAGAGCCTTTTAATATCCCTGACAGCCCAGGATGTTTTAATAGATGGTGGAGCTGGGCTGCGGGAGTTAAGGAAAGAGAGCTGAGTTGCGTAGCAAGCTGTCAGGCCTGGTTTCTATGACAGACCTACTGATCGACTGGACGGCAAAATAAAATACGGGACTGTGTCTCTCCTCGGCCCCGTCAGCTTGACAGACAGTCTGTCACTGTTGTATGTCATCTTTCACCTCCTAATCACCCAGGCTTAGGGGCCTGCGTTTTAAGGGGAGTCCCTGCAGGATTTCCAGGCAACCCACCTCCAGAGCGTCAGGCCTCCATTTCGACCCCCAGTCTCCAGATGGCAAGCCGTGATTTTCTGGATTTCAAACACAACTCTTCCCTACAGAGCCCCACCTCACTTGTTGCCATTAGATGTGATTCTAGGTCTCACTGACACTCAACAATCCACAAAACCGGATGGAATGGGTGGTGGGATGGTTGCCCAGCAAGGCATGAACTTGGTGCTTCTCAGTTGCAGTCAAATGGTAAGTTCAAAGGTCAACTTAAAGTGGTACATTTTATGTTATGGGCTGGGACAGATACTTTACCTCTCTCTCTCTCTCTCTCTCCCCCTCCCCCCCCCCCCCCCNCTCTCTCTCTCTCTCTCCCCCTCTCACCCCCCCTCATCACACCCCCCCCCCCCCGCCACACACACACGGAGTAGGAAACAAAGAACACTGGTGTCATCTCCACCCCTTCTGACTTGTTGCTAACCCTCGCAGGTCTACATGGAACTGGTGTGAACTGAGGAATACTATTCCCAGGTCTCTCCTCCCATAAAAACGCTCAGCTCCCCACCTCCTGCTCCTTTGCCACTCACAGGCCTCAAAGTTGGCTTCAGAGCTAAATATCTAAAGTTTCTTATGCATATGCTCTTCTAGTCCTAGGTTTGGGGCTGGCCAGCAGCTCACTTTGTGGCTAAAGCCATCTGGTCACCAGACAATCTGACAGGTGAGAGCTCAGGGACCGTCCCCCAACCCCAGTAGAGAAAAGGAGGACAGCAAATCCAAGGGCCACCCACCTTGTTCTGACTGGGGTGACAGAAACTCTCAAGGAGATCCCAAAGTTCGTCCTTCCCACGTGTTAAACCTAGTTATGCTGGCTCTGCTCCCCCTCATTTGGGGGCTCTGCTCATACCCGCCCTGCCTGCTGACGGTGAAGGGGCAAGCACTTGCGCTCCCTGGCCTGCTCCCAGGTCCAGGGCCGCTGACCAGGGCCTCCCTCACCCTCAGGGCCCTGAGCTCTGCGTTCAAGTCCTCTGCCAGGAGAGAGTTAAGGGCTTGGGTTTAATTTGCCCGTTAATCACAGTTAAAAGAAGTAATGAGCGTCTCCCCAAAGCCTGGGTGTTTCTCTGCAGATTAAGCAGCAATTTGCATAGCCCCTTATTCATTCCCACCTTCCCCTGTGGGGCGGCTTGTCCTTTCAGACACAGCCAAGCGCTGCGGCTGGAGGCTTTGACAAATGGCTTTGCTGCACGTGGTTTGGCGAGAGGGAGGGAGGGGAAGGCAAGGAGGGAGAGGGCAGCTCCCGACAGTAATGGATAGCTGGGGCGTTAAATAGTGCAGAACTTTTTATTAGGCACACAGGAGAAGTTTAAATATTCAAACTGGTTTTCTTTGAAGCTTTCGGAATGCGAGGAGAGCAGTAGGCAGGATGAAGAGTTTGCTCAGGGCCAGTTTCCTTGGAGAGGCCTGCCCATGAGAGAAAGGGCATCTGGAGGACATGGTGTCTGCAGTCAGCTGGCACCCCGGCTCCCCTGCCCTGGAGCAGCCCTGACACACTCCTGCTGGGCCTGGGCGCTGCCAGGCAGGGCGCCAGCCTGGAGACAGCTTCTTGGGGTCTGGCTCCTCAGGGTGCAGAAGAGTTGTGCAGAACCCAGCCTATGGGCGGCATTCCAGAAGTAGAGGCTGACTCCAGTTTTGGGAACAACCCCAGTCTAGCAAGCAATGAAATGGCCGAGAGTGGCTGATGGCCCTCTCCCATCCTGCCCTTCAGGAGAGCCCTCAACCAAACAGGGAGGGGAGGCGAGGCCCAGAAGATCCCAGGCGCAGGTGCTCTCACTGCGCAGTGGTAGGACTTCGATCTAGCCACGGGTCTGTTTTATTTTTATTTCTTTTTAAGATTTATTTACTTATGCATACAAGAACTGGGTTACAGGCCAGAGGTGTAGGGGGTGAGGAGACTCACCAGATACAGAGTAGGGTACAGAACAGGCAGATCAACCGAAACACACTGCTGAGGGGGGCAGCGGGCGAGGCAGGAGAGGTCTGCAGTGCCACGTGGGTCACCTCTCGGGCAGCGGCAGGGATCGAACTCGTGCTGCAGTGGCTGTGGTTTGCTTCTTAGTACGTTGCTTAACCCACTGCGCCACCAGGGAGGGCCCCACGGGTCTGTTTTAAAAGTCTACTTAAACCCAATTTTCTTCCCAAGCATCTAGTGCTTTATAAGGGTCTTCCTTGTGGCTAATTTGTGAGTGCCATGGTTATATTTTAGAGGCCAAAGTCACCTGACAGATCATTAAGAGAACTGAAGTTGAGAAGGCTGAGATTCCAAAGCAGACATGAGAACGAGCAACACACTGCTCTTCAGGAGCTCAGTTTGGGACACAGAGGCTGGGACATGGTGGAGTCCACAGGCACCCCGAAGGCGCAGTGTCCACAGACATGTGTTTGGGCTCATCTGAGCTGGGTCAGGAAGACTAGAAGGGGTTCCCAAGGGGAGGGGGGGCTCTGGGAACACACAGGGTTTTAGTGTCTTGGGTGCACAGCCAGGCTGGAAAGGCAGGTGGAGACCCAAATAGTGAAGCTGACCTGCTACACTAGGAATTCAGAGAACTGAGGCAACACAGGGACTTCTAAGCAGGGAAATGATTAGGGCGAAAAAGCCCACAGCAACGAGGAAATGCTGGATTGGAGACGAGCCGGCAGAGCCTGGAGCGGGTTGGTGGAAGAGAAAGAAGAAATATCAGAGAGGGATGAAATGTGGGGTGGCGTGATAACGGGTTTGGTTTGGGACACGCTGGGATATGTGGAACAGATGGGCCAGGATCGGGACCCAAGTTTCTAACCATGGGCTGGGATACTTCCAATCTTCTGCCCTCACAACAGTTAACACCTGAGCATCAAGGTACTGCACCCACCCACTCCAGCAACCTGCCCAGGCTGCTGCCCAGTGTCTCTGTTCACATTTAATAGGTGGCACAGAGAGGGCCAGGGACTCACCCAAGGCTACATGGGCAAGAACAGAGCTGGGATTTGGCCAGGTAGCCCAGATCGAGAGAAGGTACTAATCACACCTTCTCTGGTGTCCCCCTAGCCAGTAGTCATATGAGATTTTGTATGTGCGTGTGCAGGAGTGGGGAGAAGAGGAGCAGAAGAAGAGGGGCAATTCAAAGAAAAAATAAAAATTAGTAAGGACAGGCAGGTGTGTATAAAAAGGCAGAGAAGAGCCACGGGGCCTGTGTTTCTAGGGAAGAAACTGTAAGCAACATCTGGGAACTAATGAGGGGGAGAGGCATGGGCAGCGACCAAGCAGCCAGCCCCACCACAATCAGCTCCTGCTCCCGAAGGCCTGGAGCAAGCTTTTCTCTGGCCCTCAACTCCAGGCCAGTTCTCTGGAGTAGACAATCCTTTAGCAGGGTGATGAGGTTCTGCTCTCAATGATGCAGAGAACTCCCTGCCAAGCCGGGGCAGTGACAAGCTAGTCCAAGATGTGTAGGAGCCCATGGCATTCTAGCCAGCCCTTCGTGGGCTGCCAGAACCCAAACAAACAGCTGTTAGCTCTCCACTCAGCCCGCGTTCAGCTGGCCGCTGCAGGCTGCCGCACGATGGCATGGAACTTCTGTTGACCAGTCACTGCAGGGTTGTGTGCGGGAAGGCAGGCTTCATTTGAACAGGGATGGCAAGTAAGGCACGGGCAGTGGCTGACTCAGCAGGGCAAGAGGGTTTTGGAAACATGACTCTGCTTGGCAATATGAAGTAGGGTGACAGGACCTGCTAAGAACTGAGAGCCGGGAATCTTCTCTGGAAAGGGGTGGCATAATTTAACCTAAGAGGAGGGTGCTCTTGGCAAAACAGTTCACATCAAACTAACAATTCTGAGGGTATTGTCTTGGCCCACCTCCTTCCTTGAATGGTTATTTGGGGTTATTTTAGTGACTTTGGATACCTGGCTGCTCAGCAAGGTCTTCAAGCTCTGCAAGGAGCCTATCGCCTCTCCATTCCAAGAAAGCAAGTTAGGCCAGGACAAGGAGTCCTTCCCCTTGTTTTACAAGCCAAAAATAAGAGCCCACATTTGCCTAGTGAGCGTTTACTCTGTGCCAGGTGCTGTTCTAAGAGCGCTGTCCTTTGTAACTCATTTAATCCTCCAACCTCTGGGGCAATTCTGAGGAACTGACTGCAAAGTGATCTCAGGGAAATTGGGGAGCAGGTCTGAAAGACGCAGTGCTGCCCTCCCGCAAGGTGAAATAGCCAAGCCAATGTCCGGTGTCTTGAGGCTGATCAGGGAACTGACCCCTTAACCACATCACTCACCAAGGTGACCAAAATCTGCTGAGCAGCCCTTCCTGCCTAAAGCCACTTCCCCCCTGTGGCAGTGGCTAACCCTCAGCCTGCTCACTTCCTCCCAGTGGCCCCAGGCAGGCAGGAGGCAGGCAAGGTGCTCCTGGGCAAGGGCAAGGGCAAGAGTTTTTGAGGCCCAAGCCTGGTCTGCCATGACCCACAGGGCCTCTCCTGAAAAGCTGTGCCTGCAGCAACAGTGTAGAACAGCTGGTGATTAGATGAGGGACACTGGAGCGGGCAAGGGTAGCCTGCTTTGGGGAGCTGATGGCTGCTGCCACAGGCAGGCCAGAGGGCCGGTGGAGCCAGCACCTGAACAGGTGGGGCAGGAAGGTACAGACGTTCTCTTGGAAGAACAGGAGCAAGAGCCGCAGCCAGTCCCGGGCTGAGAGCCTCACAGTGCTGAGGGCAGGACACAGCCACTCAGGCCCCTTCTGCCGTCAGTTCTAAGGAGAGTTTCACCTCGACCTTCCACACCAGTACTTCCCCATTTTCAATTCCTAGGTTTCTTACTTCAGCCCCCAGTCCCCCCAAAAGGAGGTGATCAGGCAAAGATTGGGGGGAAGCGATGGGTTGACATTAATTGATAGGAGCGGCTTCGAGCAGTTCATGCTGCCTTATCTCTCTCTCCTCTGGATAGCGTGTGTCCGCCGGAGTCCGCGGGGTCGGTGATTAATAGGGGCTATCACTCACTGTCCAGGACGGCTGAAAGGCAGTAGGGAGGGGGCGGCCCTCCCCAGAACTGAGATAACAAGCAGCAGGAATAATGAGTGGTGTCACTCCACTTTTCATTTTGATGGAAAGTCATTACGGGAGTCAACGCCAGCGACAAAGAGCCATGAATCAACTGCTCTGCTATGAAATTAAAATCGAATTGCCGGCCACCCCCAACCCCTACCCTTCCTGGGAAATGGGGATGGGTAGGTGGCTTGGGAGAGGGGTGCTATCTGGGGTGGGCGCTACCCAATCACAGAGCAGGCAGTTACGGGTGGGAAGTGGACAGGCCGCTAGTGAAGGTGACAACTCCTGTCTCCACCTTGTTTATCAGACCCTTCCTCCCCAAACTGCATTTTCCCTCTGCCTGGAGGAAAGCTGTGATTAAAAGGAAAATACAGCTTCGTGGGCTCCAACAAGGCTGCCACTTGACTGTTCCCCCTTGTGCTTCCAGCCGAGTGGAGCAGCCTGGGCCAGTCGTGTAGAGAAAGGGGTCCAGCCGATGAACCATTTGTAGATACTGATCTGGACCCCTCCTTGTCCCCAGCCTGGGACTCTCCGGGAACAGCTGTGGCCCGGGAAGCCCACCAGATCTAGAGCCCCGTTGAAACAAACGGGTACGCCAACTAAAGTCCAGGCCCAGCAAAGCAGCAACTGGCAGTAGTGAATCAAGGGTCTCTTTCTCCTTTATTAAGTCCAACTGGATAATGAGAAGGAGCAGAAGCTGTGGCTTCGGGCTGACGGGCCACAGTGTCTTGCAGAGAGTACAGCGAGAACCACAGCCACCATCTGGGCAATGGCTCCCTCACGTGGTGCTCTGTTCTCTGCTCAGCCTGGTTTCTTGCTAGGGAGGGCCCTGCAACATCAGTTCTAGCTGCCCCCACTGTCTTAAAGGCTGAGAAGATGGGTCGAGAAGATGGGTCACAGAGAGGTCCCCATCAGATTCACAGGGCGCCCGCTGTACCTCTTGGAAATGTCAGCTTCGATCTGAAAGACAGTGAGAAAGTGGGCAGGATATAGAGAGGCGAGAGGACCTTGTTCTGCAGGAACTGGGGTCCCCTCAGGAGGCTTCTTGTCTTACCAGCTTCTGCAGCTCCTTGGTCTTCTCTAGCAGCAGGTCCAGCTTGGGCTCCAGAGCCGCCTGCTCCTGCAGCGCTTCCTGCTGCTTCTGCACCATCAGCTCTTTCTTTAAGGCCAGCAGCTGAGACTGCTTCAGCTTCTGCTGGAGGAACTCGGTCACACGGTCCACATACCTGCACAGGGCACTCAGGTGAGAGTCTGGTGGAGCCGCACGACCTGAGCACTCACACTCAACTGCTGGGAAAGGTGAGGTTCAGGAAACCAAATCCCTAGGAGGCTTCTCAGTCTCCACATCCTTCAATCCTTTTCAGTAAGGACCACTCCAGGTGCCCCTGTCCTGCCTGGAAAGCAGATTCTGCCTGCGTACATCAAACCACCCATCTTGCCCAGAACCGCTGTCCCCAGTTGGGACAGTGCCTATGGGAGGCAGGGATGAGGTCTAAGGAGTCACAGGGAGAGGAATAGAAGGGGTCGGGACTGCTCATGCCCCAGACAGCCTAATACCAAGGGGAAAGCAGACCTTGGTGAGGCCAGGATCATAAACAGGTGTTGCATTCGAAGACTGGTAAGCCGGCCAATCAGATCCTGCAGCACCGACACCATGGTAACCATCTTCACCTTGGTCTGGCCCTGTAGGATGGCTGGAGCCAGTTGGAACTGGCTCACGGACAGGATGTCAGCCTCCTCACCCATCTCCACTGCTCTCTGTGACAAGAAGATCTCCAGCTGGGGACAGAAGAGGGTGGTTTAGTCAAACTGAGAAAAGAGGCTAAGGCCCCAAAATGCTCAAACTTGTAAGAGGAACTCAGGGTAGGTTGGGTTATTTCCTCTGAACACCTTATTGTTAGTAACTCACCAACTAAAACTGAGAGCAGCCTCTACTGTCACTCTTTGGCCCCCTACTCCTATCCCAGGCTGTACCTGGTTCCTCCAGATAGTAAGAACACAGATTCAAATGGTTATCTCTGCCCAGTGAGGGTATTTCCTAACCAACAGAGACATAAGATTCAGGGACTAAGAAACCATGTTTGATTAAGTCCTGCATTAATAAAGGACTTGAAAGAATCTGAGAACCAGCACTATCTTCATCAACCAGAGAAACTTGATTGCTCTTGTCCTCTCCTTGAGGCTAAAGGGGGATTCTCTGGACAGAAAGGCTGGAACTAGCAAGGATGAACTTTCAGGAGATCCTCCCCAGCCAGCAGGCCACTGAGAAAGAAACACCTGCAGAGATTAGCAAGACAGTGGCCCTCTTCCCAGTCCTCGAACAAAGGTCCAGGAACACTGGCTCCTTACTCTGGGCTACAGGGATATATTAAAATGCAAGTGGGATCAGGTTGCTCAAAACCTCCAACAGCTTCCCATTTGCTCCGAGTAAAAGCTCAAGTCCAGACTCTATTCATTTCTCTGAGTTCTTCTCTTCCTTCCAGCAACCTTATCCAGCCATGCGTCCTCCTTATTGTTCATCAAATGTGCAGGGCACATCCCCCCGGAGCTGCAGCTGCTCCTCAGGCACCCCAGTCTCTTGACTTACTGGCGCCTTCTCTTCCCAATAACCCCTCTCTCCCGTCTCTGCGTTTTTTCCATGGCACTTATGCTGACATCTAGCACACTGCATGTTTTACTTATAGATCCTGTTTCTTGTCTGCCTGCCCCTCTAGAATGCCAGCTCCATGAGGCCAAGGACTATGTCTTGTTCCCTGCTCAACCTCTGCTACCTCCAGCAGTGCCAGGGCCTTAGGAGGTACCTGAGAAAGAGTTGTTGAACAAATGGGGGACATCCTAATATGTGAGGTCTTTGCTCCAAAACATGAACAGGAAGGGTCAGGCCAGGCACCCAGAGTAACGCTGCCTGTGCTGGCAGCGGGCCTCCCCTGCACCCCTAGGGGACGAAGGTACCTCCATGAGCTCGTCGATAAACTGATTCCGGGTCTCAGGGTATTCAAGGAGAGTCAGAGCATCAGGGCCCCTGGCAACACCTTCTGGAGCTGCCAGGAGAGAGACAGAAGTGATAAAGGCATTGAGGACGGCAAGAAAAGACACTCAAATTTGAGGACCCTGGTGGGTTCTCAACATGGACTTAGACTCACTGTAGTAATGTCACTTCCTACCCCAACCCAAGTGGGAAAAGTCATCTTTTCCATGCCTTGGGCCGAATCAGACACTACTGCTAACTTCCAGTCTGTGAGCAGGACCACAGCTAGGTGTCCAGGAGGGGAAAGGCCAGCCTTCTGCGCTAGCTCTGGGAGAAGGTGAAGTTTCATCCTGCACTGCCCTCTAGTGGCTGCGACCACTGCTCTGGCCAGCCGGCTAGGGTTGAGGAAGCCAGGCTTCAGGCCTTCTAGGGGGCCTCCCAGAACCCCAACCAGAATAGTTGACCCACATTCTGTACAGAAAAAGAGTTTATAGACTTAATTTTAAGAACTCTGTCCTCTTGCACTCATATGCTCTTCAAGATTCTGAGAAACAGTTCAATGTGTGAGAAATCCAACCTCAGCAATGCATTTTCACTTCTAGACCCGGGGACCTGAGACCAGGGCTGCAGGGGGACAGTGTGCTCACCCTGGGTTCCATCTTCCAGCACTGTGATCTGCAAGGCAGCACTGTCGTCACCCCAGTCTATCCCATCACTCCCTGCTTCCTGGGTGGAGAGCAAAGAACCCAGCAATGTTGGGAGCATTTTACCCAGTAAAGGAGCCAAAATCAACCAAAGCCCTCCCAGTAAGCTCAGCGACTGCATGTTTCAGCTGTCTGAAGGCCACTGATGTGGTGACCAAGGTGGCAGTGTGGACCCACCCTGAGCCCTGCTTTGCAGTTCCTCTGCTTATTCCCCAAACCCTGCCTCAAACTCCAGGAGAAAAGAGGTTAAAATCTGATGTCACCTTGGAAACCACCTCCCTAGGGCCACACATGAGAACCAGTACATGTGGTAATGCCTTCAGAAACGCAGACGCTTCTCTGACCACGGCAGCAATTACAGGAAGTCCTCAGGGAGATAGACCAAGCATCTTTACCTTTGAGTCTGATTCCAGG
The DNA here is from genome assembly GCA_019455555.1 of Galemys pyrenaicus. Lineage (NCBI taxonomy): Eukaryota > Metazoa > Chordata > Mammalia > Eulipotyphla > Talpidae > Galemys > Galemys pyrenaicus. The sequence goes on along the minus strand of JAGFMF010011723.1, from coordinate 2,357,065 downwards.
GAGATGCCCCAGTCGATTCCAGCAGCCTGGGCAGATATGCCAGACACTGTCCCTTCAGAAGCTACCTCTACCCCAAAGTCACCCCAGTCGATCTATGAAGGAAAAAGAGTGTTAGCTTGCAGAAGTTGGGTGAAGAGAGGGGCCTGATGTCTCAGAGGCCTCAGCTGCTTTGCAGGAAGCACTGGCACACTGCTCAAATGCAAGGCCTCTGAGCTCCCTGAACGAGCTCATCTCCAGAAGCTCATGGCACTGAAGGTTCCCAGTCATAGCCAGTCAGTTTGTGGCACCTCTTCAGCACTCATTTACATTCTGGCCTCAAGGTCAGAAAAACAAAGCAGTCAGACTTCTGGGCCCCTTCACCTACTGCTCCTTGTGCCTGACCAAGGGAATAAAGCCCCTTTTCTTCCCTCCGGGACTTATTCCAGTGGTGAGGGGTGGGCCATGTGTGCAGGGGAGGAAGCAGCACGCCACAGGGCTTGTCTTACCGCATCTTCTTCCACAGGCTCCGGCGGCTCCTCGAGGTGCGGCCGCTCCACCTGGGAGGGTACTGTCCCTGTCCTCCACTCGTATACCGTGGAGTTTCCCCGCCGCTGCACGAACCGCAGCATTGGCAACACCTCTTCTGTGGGGCTGCAACACAGCACATGACTGAGCCTCGTGAAGCCAACACTGGGTTTTGGCCTGGGCCATGACCTCAGACGGGCGAGGCTCCCAGGGGTGAAAGTGTGTAAGATAAAACTCATTATGTCATGTGGGAAAAATACAAGTGGAGGACAGCAAAGAGCCAGGGGAAATCCCCACTGCTAAAGAGAAACTGAATCCTCTTACCTTTCACACACAAACCCCACACAGGCCTGGTACAGGTCAATGGCTTCCCCCAGGGTCTGAGCCCCTGCTCCAATCTCGGTCAGTTGACTGGGCAGGTCCTTCACTAGGGCCAGCAGTTCTCTGCGGACATTGTCTCCCTAGAGAAGATTGAAGAGGTGGGCAGAGTGATGAGAAGCAGGATCGAACAGGTTGAAGAAAACCCCCACACTAGATGCAGGTGAGAAACTGGCTCTAGGGGCCTACTACCAGTCGAAGAGTTTCCCAGGAGCAGAGGTCGAGGAAGACAGAGGTCCAGGTGCCCCAGGTGATGTGATCTCCACCAGGCTCACCGTGATGCCATATTGCTTGCACGAGTGGAAGAACTGCTCCCGCATCTCGGCAGCGCCAGCTTGGCCCTCCTCTTCCTTGCGGCTATATTCTTGCTGCAGCTGCTGGCACTTGGCGATCTGCCTCTTCAGTGAGGGGATCTCATAGTTGACATTCCGAACCAGGAGGCTAGAGAGTTCCACTGAGAAAGGCCCCGGATATTCACCCCAGCACCCACTCCAGAGGCAAGCATGCCCCAGAACATGCACAGACAGACCCCAGCATGGTGTCAAAGGGCATGGTGTTGGCCTCCCAGCTCCTCCCTTTCCCAGTTGTGGAACCTAAGCCGGTCATTTAACTTCTCTAATCCAATCCTCATCTGTAAAACAGGAGGAATAACACATACTTGCTCAAGGCAACAAATGCCTGCTGCTGCTGCCCCTCCTCCTCCTCTTCCCACCCCCCAAACCATGCAAACATCTACGCCTAGCCTCTTCCTGACAGTCTAGTGTCTCAGAATTCTGGAGTGGGCTTCTCCCTGGATGCCAAGACTCCCAGGCCGGGCCACTTTACCTAAGTAGGTGTTGTCCTTCTCATATAGGGCTATAATCTCCTGCCAATCCTAAACAGGAACAGAAAGAGGAAGTGAGCCAGGGAAGCACTCAGCAGCCACATCCCAGTTCAGCTCCTGAACAGGGGAAGTTCTCCCATCAAACACAAATTCCCTGTACTCCTTGTAGTACTGGCTGGACCACCCACTTGATTCAAGAGTGTCGTGCCAATTAGCGATCTCCAAAGCACTGGGTCTGAAAATGTAAACCCAGGGGCAGGATCCACTTTTGGCATAAACTGTGGAGATGGAAAGGCGTGTCCACGGGCTCTCAAGGAGACAGAGCGCCTCTCACCTCTTGGGCTGGCAGTACCCATTACCACCTCACCCACACTTGCCTTCATTCGCTGTGAAGAGTATCGGCCAAAAATATTTTTTGTGGAGGCTTCAGTGCCTTTGAGAATGTCCACGATTCTGAGGCAGTGATAGTAGTGAATGTCTGGAAAGGAAGAGCAAAGACTGAGAATTATAGTATCTGGTCCTTCACTCTGGCTCACGTAGACTGTCGGTCATCATTTTGTGATGGGAAAAACCAATATCTATACCTCCCCCAAAAATCTCTCCTTCTTTGGAGTCAGCCTGTTGCTAAACAACTAGGGAGCAGCTCAGCTGATTCAGACTGTTTCAGGAAAGAAGGGGCGCCAGGAAGGTAGCTCCAAAGCACTCACAGGATCCAGAGAGCAGCTGGGCGATCTCTTCGCTCTCTGGCATGTCCTGGATGGCAGCATTGATCTTCTCCCGAATTGTCAGCACCAGACTCTGCCATTTTAGGTTGCAGTGCCTTCTGTCCACCAGCCAGTCTACGGGAGAAATGCTCAACACTCACGACAAAAATCTCATCACTAATTCAAGTAGAATAAGCTAAGAACTAGCTAAATTGTATTTGTATCAGTTAAGGCGTGGGAGTAAACATGGGAACATGGGAATAAAGATAGGCCCAAAGAAATGCTTGGGGCAGACTCTGGCAGGCTGACTTCATCTGTAGTGTGACTTTTACAAAGCAACTGTTTCAACACAAGGATAAAGAAAAACTTCAAATTGGTCCTGACATCAAAGTGCCACTTTTGACCACTCTAAATTCTCCATAATATTTTTGCTTCCATGGGTAATTATATCTTTCTCACTGACAGAGGATGCTGTTCAACTTCCACTTCCTCAGGGCTGGGATTAACCATGACAATGGAAAATATATGATGGTTATGCCAAGTACCGGATGAATGAACAACTGCAAAGCCTCTAATACCTGCAGCGCCCTAAGGACTAAATAACAAGTCTGTTCTTAGCAAAGAAGTACCACCCTCACCCATGAATACTGATATGTGACCCCCTGCAATCTGGGCCCAGATTTATGTGTTTAGTAATGGGTGTGCGAGGATGTAGTTTTCTCAGTAGAAAAGAGCCAAGAGGGGCCTCCCTGGTGGCGCAGTGGGTTAAGCAACGCACTATAAAGCGAACTGCAGCCACTACAGCGTGAGTTCAGTCCCTGCTGCGGCCAGGGAGGGGACCCACATGGTGCGGCAGACCTCTCCTGCTGTGCCTGCTGCTCCCATCAGCAGTGTGCTTCCGTTGATCTGCCTGTTCTGCTCCCCACTCACTGTGGTGAATCCTCTCACCCCCTACACCTCTGGCCTGTACCCCAGTACTTGTATGCATAAATAAATCAATCTTTAAGAAAAGAAAAGAGCCAAGAGTTAGGTATTGTGGCCCCATGGTCCTGGGCACAAATTATCAAGATTCTTGGGCAAGTTTCTCCCCCTCCATGTGCTCACGTTCAGTAGGAATCGAGAGGGAGGGAGAAGGCAGGAATAACAATGAGCACTGTGCTAGCATATGGCCAGGACCCAGTAAATCCCAGTGAACTTCATTCTGTAATATGAAGTGTTTATATTTGCGTCTATCCTGGATGAAGAGCAAACCCTCAATGAATGGTGGTGGTTTTACTGGTTCATTTTATGATCAGTATGGAGCTCGTACACCACGTGCTGAAGAGCTGGGACAAATCCAAGGTGAGGCAAAGGCAGTGCCAGTGGTGGGCATGTCACAGGACTGAATGACTAAATGGTGAATGCAGAACGTGGCCCTTGGTAATGATTTGCCAGCTCATCAACACTGGGGCATAACTCTACTCATTATATACTCCTGCATAGGAGGTAGACACCATCTGAATGACAAAAGCGGCATCAAATCGATTCATTCATTAAACATTTAAAAATACAAAGAGCTGTGCATCTGCTCTGGAGGGGTGAGAAAGAAGACTTCCTGGCGCTGAACTTGCCGGGGAGTAGGGAGGTGGTGTAGACCCTGGTCATGAAAAGGTCTTTATTTCCAACTGGTCTATGTCCCTCATCTTCCTTAAATCAAAGGGAAGTGGAAGTTTTTAAAAAGAAAGAGGGAAAGGCTTTTCCCATATAATGCAGATAACATGGACACTGGAACCAGACTTAAGTTCTAACTCAGATCTGCTACTTAGTAGATGACCACTTTTAAGGTAAGCCATTATCCTGAAAGTCATGATTTGACAACACATTACGAATGTTAAAGTAGAAAACAGAGGTCAAGTAAAATGCCTCATAGTGAAGCCAGTCCAGGTGAGGAGAACACAAAGTGGGGAACCCAGCTGTTGGCGACAAGGGGCAAAGAGCTGCGTCTCTCCCGACAGCCGGCAGCGCGGAGGCGCCCGTCCTACCGAGCAGCTTGCTGGTCTGGATGTCGATGGGCACGTGCTGATGGTCCTGGCGGGAAACACGGCGGGGAGCCAGACGTGAGCGCGGGGAGGAGACCCGCCACTCGCGCGCTCATTTCACCGTTCCAACCGCCACCCCGCGGGGCGAGACGGGCGGTACGAGGTCGGCCACTCCCGGGAGGGAGGCCGGGAAAGAGGGTCAGGGGCGGACATGACCAACCCAACCCAGAGGTTCCGAGCCAGCCCCACACCCCCATTCCAATCCCCCCACCTGCATCTTTCCTCCACTTCCGCTTCCGGACAACGACCCAAGGCCTGCCCCGCCTACCACCTATTCAACGCGGGGAGACTGAGCGTCGGCCCTCGCGCACGGCGGCCTATTCCTGCCACGTCGCCGCCCTCGCCGAGCCAATCAAGGCGTGCGCTCCGCCCCGGGTCGCTAGCCCCGCCCACTGCGAGGCGCGGAATGGCTGAGCCGGGAGGGGCGGGAAGAGAGGAGGCAGCCAATGGAAGGCGCGAGGCGGGCTCAGCGCCGGAGAGGGGGGAGGCGCCCGCGAAGGGTTGCTGCGACGGTGCGATCGCGGCAGGCGGCGCCAAAGGGCATGCAGGGTCGTTTCGGCCTGGTGGGACGCGGCAGTCTCCGCGCGGATGAAGGCGTCAGCGGGCGGGATCTTAGCTCCTAGCTGGGCCACCCGCGAGCGATTAGAAATTCTTCTTCCCGCTTGGCCTCACTTTACCGTCCATCGTGGCTGGTAGATGTCTGCCACTTGACACCATTTGCCTTTGCATTCAGTTTTGCAGTAGACTTGTGCTGAGACCCCTACTTCTTGGGCGATTAGGGCTAGGAGGTGGAGCAGGGGCCATCCCAGAGACAATACCTAAATTGAGTTTAAGGGAAGAACTAGGAAAGAAGGGTGATGTGAGGAGTGTTCAGGTGAAGGAGACTGCAGACGAAGTCTGGAGACTGCAGACGGCAGGAGGGGTGCAAGGAACAACGGACAGCAGCCCTGGCAACCTAATGTGGGGTCCAGTGCCAAGGGAAGTGATAAAAAAATTTCAAGAGGGGAGTGAGAGGTGTGAGACTGAGAGTAGCCAGAGAAGAGACTACAAAGAGAGCCCCATTAGGAACTCGGACTTCAGTGTCGCATGCAGACAGAGCGGAACGCTGAAGGGCGTTAAGAGTTTGAGGCCAGGAGGGACCAGAGCAGATTGGCTGCATGGAGAACTGGAAAACTCTCAGGAGCATATCTTGCAGAGGTCAGGGCTTGACCTGGGACCGAGGCATGAGGAGGAGAGGAGGGCCTGGATTTGAGAGATGATTTTGGAGGAAAATGGACAGGACTTGGCTAGCAGTGGATTGTGTGTGGGTTGGGGGAGAGACTGCAAAGATGGCAATGAGGTGGTTGGATGAGAGAGCCACCACCTGAGGTAGGAAGGCAGGATGCTGAACAGGTGTTGGGGAAGGAGGGACCTCAGCTTTGAACCTGTAGAGTTACCAGAGCTGGGAGATCCCCACATGGGAAGCTTCGGAAGACCCTTGGGTTTATAATTCTGAAGTTTTGGAGAGCTGTAGGGATGAGTACACAGCTCTGGAGAGCCACAGGTTGGCTGATCTGTGGTCCAGCCAACCTGTGGCTGACACTGGGGGAGGCATTAAGTGGGTAGAGTGAGGAGAGATGGTGATCAGAGCACTGGCCCCAAGGGTTCTCACAGGGTGGGGTTGCCATCTGTGGAGAAGGCATCTGGGGGTGCCTTCTCCCCACCATCCCTGGGGTGTTTCTGTTTACAGACTTAAATAAATAAACATACTAGCCATATATAACTTTGCCGTTTATGACATACTTTAATACATCTTCTCGTGCTTTGTAAAGTACATATGCATATATGTGTACAGGACATTAATCATTGCTATTGTAAAATGGGTTGAAAGAGCTCCCTAAAGACAGCTCACAGGGTGGAACAAAAAGGCCTCTTCAGGGCTCTCATGGGAATTTGGCATTATCTCTAGAGTGCAGGCTCAGACTGTAGGAATCACTGGGGCTCCCTCATGATTAAACAAACACTGAGCTTTAACTCTGTGTTCCTGGTTCCCTGGGATACCCCAAGAAGCATGGTCCTACCCCACCCTGCATCTCTCCTCCTTGAACCAACAGGTGGGGCAGCACAGGGCAGGGTGAGTCTAGAAGGCCCAGCCCCGATGAGTTGGTGGAGGCAGAGACCCCTGGCCCTTCACCCACCTTCAGCTTTCCGGTGACTCATGTAGAAGGGAAGGATGTTTGAAAACGGGTCCACCTCTCTGCTGGCCCCAGGGTGGTTGCCCCAGAGGTCATGGGTGTGTGTTCTTTGGGCACATTCTGCCCTGCCTGTCCTTTTCCAAAGCCCTAGAGAACTTTAGGCCTAAGGATAGCACATAAGTGGCCTGGCGTCTGGGTTGGGGAAGGAACTTTGGTCCTCAGGACTCCTGGCATCTGGAAATTGGCAGGGGGAGGATGTGGGATTCTGACTGTGAGTGTCTGGATTCTCTGCTGGCTTAGCAGTGGGACTGTGTGAGGGAGAGACAGCACAGGTGGGGAGTTGAGGAAGACATAGCAGGGCTGTGCCAGCTTGGGACAGGGACGCGCAGAGCCCCGGGCTGCTGTGTGAGCAGGCTGGCGTGCCATCCTCGGTTGTGTTTAGCTTGCTTATTAAGTGATAACCACGTGTCAGAGAAGACCTAAATGTTTTACAAGCCTTATCTAATTTGATCCTTCCAACAACTTTATATTGTGGGTACCTTTTTTATTATTTAGATGTTAAAGCAAGGGATCTGCAGCTGATGGTTAAGTAACTTGTCCAAGATCGTACAGCTGGTAGTCGTGGGGGCTAGGATTCAAACCCAGCCTGCTTTTCTGTTTTCTGTGGCATGTGACTTCATATCTCCCACAGTCCCCCTCTGCCCCCTTTCTCTCAGCTCAGCCACTACAGCCTCAGCTCTTCCTTTCTGTCTTCCCTGGATTCCTGCTTTCTCCCTGGTGGTCAGTGGTGGTGCCAGACCCTTAGAAACCCCAGCCCTGCAGTCCCTGCCCCTTTCTAAAGCTACTTCTTACCACGCCCTGTTCTGGGCAAGAACACCTATTACTTATCTCCCTGCAATAGCCATAAAAAGTAGGCTTACCTTTGACATTTAGATAATCCATTTATTTTACCTACTGTATGTTTATTACTTTGTGGTAGGTTTCTTCTGTGTGTATTTGATCACAGCCACAATGAAGAGACAGACACATACAGCGAGGGAGGGAGGAAGGGATAGAGGGAGGGAGGGGGAAAGAGAGAGAGAGAGGGAGGGAGAGGTGGGGAGAGGGAGGGAGATGGAGGGTGAGGGAGAGGGAGAGGGTGAGGGAGAGGGAGAGGGAGAAG
>JAGFMF010011723.1:2338853-2349192 GCA_019455555.1 Galemys pyrenaicus | reverse complement strand
GGGAGAAGGAGAGAGAGAGGGAGAGAGAGTGAGAGGGAGGAAGAGGGAGAGGGAGAAGGAGAGAGAGAGGGAGAGAGAGTGAGAGGGAGGAAGAGGGAGCGGGAGCGGGAGATACTGCAGGTTAAAAGCCCTGGAAACATAGCCTCAACCTCATCTGCATCTCCTGCTGTTTGTGGTGAAATCTCTGTGTTGTTTTCTTGGTCTTTCTCTCCAGCTAGTCCTTGTGGGCAGGGACTACAGGCTTCTTCATCTCTGTAGCCCCAGTGCCTGTCATGAGATTTTTTTTGATTGTCAGGGGCTTGTGGATGCTTGTGAAGGAAGAAATAAGAGAAGGGGCAGCATGCACGTGCAGGAAGGCATTTAATGACCAACGGGGACTCCATCAGTTGAGCTGGCCCCCCACCTTCTTTCCTCACCCCTCCCCTGCCTCTACTACTCTGAACTTGGTGTCAAGCCCCCTGAGCCCTTGGGAATGGACAGAAGAATCCAGAAGAAGACATCAGACTTGATTGGTTTCATGAGTTAAGCACAAGTCACTGAAGGCCTATGTGGGGCCACCAATCACACCCCATTCAGCCGTGCTTTACCCTCCCATCGTCAGTCTTTTGGGGGGATATGACTCCCTGAATGGCCTCAAGAACTGGGTTCAAGGGGTCACCTCCTAGGGATATTGCTGTATCTCATTAGTCCATCATTCCCACCAAGGCAAGCGGAGGGAATCTCTCTTCCAAGGAAAGGAAAGCTCAGTCCACTACCAGGTGTGGGATGGAGACAGGCGCCCAACTGCCAGCCACCTTCCCTGCACAGTGCGGTGCTTGCCAAGGATGCTCGCCCTCATTAGGCAGCAGTGAGCCAGAACTGCGGTGCCAAATCAAATCATGACAAACTGGGTGGCTTAAAGCAACAGAAATTGTGTTTTCTCTCAGTTCTGGAGGCCAGAGTCCTGACTCCCAGCTGCCAGCAAGGCTGATGCCTTCAAAGGCTTTGCGGGACAGCTGCCCAGGCCTTCCCCGGCGGCTCTGGTCGGGCTGGCCAGCCCAGACCTTCCCAGCAAATCATTCCCTTCTCTGCTGGTGGCCCCTGGCTTTCCTCTTGTCATCTGTGTCTTCTCAGAAGGACACTAATCCTCGGATTGTAGGTCACACCCACACCTTAGTGTCAACTCCTCGTAACTACATCTGCAAAGGCCCACTTCCGAATACAGTCACATTCTGGGGTTCTAGGTGGATGGGAAGGGGGGCACTATTCAATCCAGTACACCAGTGAAACGCAGATCTCAAAGACAAAGTTAGCCTCTTCACTGCCACCGTTCTGGCAAAAATAAAAATGTTGGCCTTATACATTGTGCTCTTGAGAAATCGGTGAAGTTTGGGGAGCAAGATGTTTCTTAGGGACCATTGTCTGTGAGAGGAGCCAGACAAAAGCAGAATTGGGGGGAGGGAGAAATCCAGCTGTAATGCAGACTCCGGAGTGAGGTCTGTCTCTCAGTCCCTTCCTAGGGCTGGAGTGGCTGGATAGTCTACCCCGAGATGCAGGTCGCCCCAGAAGGGCATGTCCTCAGCTGGGATGACTTTCTGCAGGCCTGAGGGGTGACAGCCAGAGGCCCACTGCTGAAAAAGACAGCTCATCCTTCCTCCAGGGGGACCTGGCTGGCACAGACAATGTCCACCATGGTCTGCAACGCAGAGAAGGCGCCAACGAAGAGTGTGGCAGGCTGACCCCAGCCCGACCCCACTTCACGATGCCAATGTCAAACGCTCAAGAAACTTCTTTGGAAAAAGTCTTGGCAGATGTGGTTCTGCTAGGCATCTTAAGAGGGTAAACCAAGTTACCTTGGATATCTGACCCTAAATAACTCTCACAAGTGTTCCTATAGGAGAAAGACAGAGGGAGGCTAACACTCGGGAGAGGAGAAGGTGATGAGAGGATGGGAGAGGAAAGAACTGGAGTGACACAGCCACAAGCCAAGGAATGGCCGCAGCTGCTGGAAGCCGGAGGAGGCAAGGGATGGACTGTCCTGGGACCTCCAGCGGCTCGTGGGCCTGCAGACACCTTGGTCCCAGCCAGGGAGACTGATGTTTTTTTTCTTCTGCTTTCCAAAATGTGCGATAAATTTTCTGCATCAAGTTCGTGGTAACTTGTTACAGCAGCCTCAGGAAACCAGCACGAAGAATAATGAAACTGTGGCTGTCGTGGTGCCGGTTGGTCCCTCTCTGAGGCCCCCCCTTAATGGGGGTGAGGGCTAGGCACTCACACGTGCACAGCATCGGGGCACTGTCTGGGACACAGTCCCCATGCTGATGCCAGCTCTCCCCCAAAGCAGAGGGAAAGCCCCCTCTGGTTGCTACTACCACCCCCTCAGTTCACAGTGCAGCCCCTGCCCCGGCCTCCCTCCAGCTGCACTTGGTGCACCCCAGAGACCCATCTTTGTCCTTGTTCTACTTGTCACCTGACCACGCTGGACACCCCCAGAATCACGGCCTCCTGGCCTGTCAGAGCAGAGGGAGTGCTACCCCCTGAGGTCTGAGCCATCAGAGGAACCTGGATTCCAGAGTTGGGGGGTGAGTGTCTCTGGCACAGGACCTTCCCGGCCAGGACACCGGCCCTGGGGTGCCATCCTGCTCTCCCTCCATCTCACCCTCCTTCTGGTTCCCTAACACCTGGGCTATCAGGAACTTCAGCCTTCCTGACACCTTCTGGGCGGGACATCGGCTGTCAAAGACACAGGACTTTCAGAGAAAGGGGCAGATCCTGAAAGCTGCGGGTCCCTTCCTGGATTCAACTGTCTACTTCTCGCCAGAGGCAGGGAACTTGCAAAATGACATCCTCCTTGTCACAGGACAATGTCACTGCCAGCCTGCTGCAGCCACGCCACAGAAGTGAAGTACGTGGGTGTTTGGTTGACATTTACCTGTCCCAGGGAGAGTGGGACAGAGGCAACTGGTGAGGTAAAAATTCCTTAGGGTAAAGAAAATATTTCTTGTTTGTGCTTTAAAGTTTGCATTAAGTACCAATATGTCAGGTTTGTATCAGATAATTCTAGACTCAGGAGCTAAAATTCTATGAGTGAAGCAAACACATGAATAGAACATTAGACTATTGCACATGTATACAGATGCGTAGATATATATACACGTATGTTACCACACATGGGATAGATCACGTTAAATAGAAGCATGGATGCAAGTGCTGCAGGAACAAGAACATTCCTGAAGGAATAGGAGGCATGATAACTCGGGACTTGAGGGATGAGTTGGAGTTTGTCTTGAGTTGGGGCGGGGAGTCCATCCCTGGTCAAGGACCTGGGGTGCCTGCCTAGTCCATCCTCCTAGGAAGACTCTGTGGGCTGGAAGGTGGGGAGGGCTGGGAGAGGGGAGGCTGCAGAGCCCAGCCCTTCAGGACGAGGTTAAATGGGTGCTACAATAGGCCACTAGGAGCCACCTGAGGGGCAGGGGGCTCTTTAGGATTGAGGGGAGTACAAGAGGCCATGAGATGAATCAAGTAGAAGCAGAGCTGGAGGCTGCGGGGGAAGCTTGAGAGTTGGTTAGTGAAAATGTAACTTGGAGAGGAAGGGAAGGGGAATCATGCACCTTTTCTCTACCCAGGGCCTTGTTTTGAGCCTGGCCTGTACGCACTCAATCCACAGAGGAAGGTAGCTGCAGCGGATGGACCGACTCACCTGGGCAGCGCAGGCCCAGGAAAATGCTGGGACATGGGGCCTGCATGGGAGGTTTCCCACTCTCCAGTGATGCCCCGGGGGAGAGGGGAGGGAATGCAAACACAAGCAGGTTACCTACAGTGGCTGCAAAGCTACCTTCTCCAAGGCGTGGAGCCACATATAAGAGCAGCCCCCGAGGAGGCTACACTCTATCTGGTTAATGGAGGTTTGCAAGGCTTCAGATCAGTGAGGTCAGAGGTCACCCTCTGAATTCACACTCTGCCCCTGCCCCCCAACTCTGCACCTAGGCCCTGCCTTCTTGCCTTTCCCTCTGTTACCACCTCACCAGGTTTCCATCCTCCTCCTTCCCTGGAGCTTGTGCCAGGTTGTGTCTGAGTTATACTATGCAGGAAGACCCTTCCAAAGGATGGCTGGGGGTTGGGGAGAAGGTGATGAAGAGATACTGTGTGTGTGTTGAGGGGAGGTCATCATCCGTCTCTTTGAGTCTGATAGAAGTCTGCCCCCATAGGCAGAAAAATGAATGCCGCTCTGCCCAACCACGTGGAATTTTATGTTTGATTATGAGGCCCCTGAAGACCACCTCTAAGTCTAGGGTGGGTGTTGAAGATGTTGGAGATTGTGGTGGGTCTGGAGAGCCTGACTCAAGAGCCAGTGCCTCCTGCCCCTACCTCCAGCCTCCCGCGGACCGCAGGGAAACACGGACCCCAGCCCGTGCCAGCCGCCGGGAACACGGAGGCTTCAGGGCGGAGCAGGCAGCCTGGGAACCGGTCTGCCAACCAGTTTTACCAGGGACTAGTTTCGACTCCAGAGTTCAAAGGAGCTGGGTGCACCCTGTCCTGCCCGGCCAACGGGAGCAGCAGCCCTTAACCCTTTCCCAGTTGTGCTTGTTCCTGCCCCTGGGCAACGTCCAGGTGGCAGTCGGTGCTGGGGAGGGCTCCGAGCCCTCCTGGGGATGAAGGGGGCGGGGCTGACCTTGGCTTTAGTGGGAGGTGCAACCGGGCACCAGGGAGCAGGACCTTTAGCTGAGGCTCGTGTCTCCCCGCCCCAGGCTTCCCCAGGCATTTCCTCCTCCAGGCTAGGCGGTCTTTGGAGGACCCTGTCTTCTGGGTGGGTACTGGGGCACTGGGATTGGATTTCTGGGGTGATGAATATTCATCAGCCCAAGCCGGCCTCTGCTTCTGTTTACTTAGCCGGGAGGGGCTGGGTTTCAGGTTCACCTTGACTCCTAGAGAGACAGAGGAGCAGGTACCTGCTCTTGCACCTGTTTCTCTTGCACCTGCCGTGCAGCTGCTCCTACCCAGATCTCCTGACCTGGGCCTGGCCCGGCACAGCACCCTGGAGGCACCCCCACCACCCACAGTCTCCCTCCAGGGCAGCACCTACACTCCACACCTTCTCTAGGGAAGGTCCGCCTTCAGCCCGGAGCAGTCAGGATTACAGGTACAGGCAGTGGGTGGATGGGTGGGGAAACCAAGGCACAGACCGCAGTCAGGGCACCCTGCCTGGCTCCACGGCTGAAAGCCCAGCTGGGACAGGAACCCAGGCGTGCTGGCTCCCAGCTCCCCCTAGGTGGGCAGGACTCGGACTCATCCCACTGGCTTCTTGGAGCTAGTCCAGGCCTCCAGCAGAGCTCCTTCTGGGAAAGTTTCACTCCAGGGCAGTTCTCTGTTAACTCCTGCAGAGCTGGGGCTTAGCACCTTCTACCCCTAGCCCCAGCCTGGAGGATGTTTCTGGCCATCTGGTAGGAATGTCCCCCTGTTCTTTCCAGTGTACCCCAGCCCTATCCAGAGTGGAGCAATGCCATTAGGGGCTCTGCAGAGGGATGGGGGCTCTAGGTTTGTCTTACAACATAAAAGCTGATTTGGTCCATCCACTATCCCCTCCACCCCTCCATTTCCACTCCCAATCAATGGTTAACTTGCCCCAGTTCAGAAGGGGCCTGGTCCAATCCAGACAAGGCCCTTAGAGCAGCTTACAGAACTCTGCTGGGGTGGTAGGGCCTGTCCTGGGGTGCCCCTGTGAGTGGCAGGGTGTTGGCTGCATACAGAGCGGGTGGAAGGCAGTTCCATGAGGCCCTCTGTGGGCACCAAAGCTGTGCAAATAGCAGAGGAGTAGCCGCCACCCCCAGGGGCTGATTTCCATCAGGCTAGGAATTGCAGGGCCCCAAGGGCAAGGGCCTAGCCCTCAACACAGCCAGCTGAGGGTCCCAACCAGCTGACTACAGGGCCCACATGTCCCCAAATGCCCCAGGCCAGTCCCCTGTCATTAGCCAGAGGCTCATGACTGTCCGGTATCCTGCTCTTAGCACTATCCTGCTCTTAGCACCGTTGGAGAATTGAGAAGATCGTACACCCTATCGCTTTTTTCCTTTGGCAAATCATATCTGTAGTATCTTGGGCAGAACACCATTAAAAGACTCCTAGAACTGGGATATTTTGTCAAACAAAAACCAGTCCTCTAATATCTGTTCTGCAAATTCCAATTTCCATGTGTCAAGCTTGCTGTGGGGACAAACGCCTGCTAACTCCTGTGCGAATGTCTTCTGGGTCAGAACTGGATCAAAAGGGACAGCAGGCCCTGGCAAAGAGCATCCTAGGAAGACTGGAGGCCAAGGCCAGCAGCCAAGGCCTTTGTGCCATGGTGGAGGTCTATTCCTATCTCTCTTTATGATGCGTTCTTTATGATGTGCTGCTCCTTTTCCTCAAGGGAAGCCTGTGGATGCCAACATGAAACGCCGTCAGAGAGGGTGTATTTTAATTGGCACTGCCAGGAATCACTTTTATTTACGGACCCAGGGAGTCTGGTGCTACTGTTGGTCTAGGAGCTGGATCCTTTACTTTACAAGGAAACTAAATCCCTTGGTGGTCCCAGATGGGCTTGGACCACGGCCCCAGACCAAGCAGTGATGGGGCACCCACAGACCATGCAAGCACTGTGTCTCTCCTTCCTTGCCCTCCCACAGCTCCTTCCAGAAACCCATTCTGGAACACCGAGTTCTGTGCAAGGCTGTGCTAAGCCCAGGTGGGGGCAAACTGCCAAAGCAAACCTCTCAGGCTGTCCCCTGGGTGTGCTCACCTCTCTAGGGTGCCCGTATTTCTTGGGCTACCCTCCCCCGCCTCGCTTTTTTTTTTTTTTAAGATTTTTTTATTTATCATACAAGCACTGGGGTACAGGCCAGAGGTGTGTGCGGTGGGAGGGTCCACCAGAGACAGAGCGGGAGCAGAACAGGCAGATCCACTGAAGTACACTGCTGAGGGGGCAGCGGGCGAGGCAGGAGAGGTCTGCTGTGCCATGTGGGTCCCCTCTCTAGCAGGGATCGAACTGCAGTTTGCTTCATAGTGTGTTGCTTAACCCATTGCACCACCAGGGAGGCCTCCCGCCTCACTTTCTAAGTGGGAGCTGCACAGGATCCCCCGGGGCTTCTCTTGCCTCTTGAGCTCAACTAGGAGGACAGGGCCGGCAATGTGGGGTCTGCTCCCTAGATAAAGAGCTGTGAAGAAATCTAGAAAAGAGGTCGTGAGCTCCGGGCAGGGGGTGGGTGTATTGAGGTACAGGGGACCGCCGAAGTAAAAGGGTGATGGAACAGGCCCTCAAATCATTTCAACCCTATGATTCAACTCTGCTTTCATTTTCTCCAAATTTGATCCCCTCTCCCCCAAAATCCATACTCATTATGGAAATCTGGAATGCAGAAAAATAGAGTATTTCTTTCAGGTCATTTCAGAAGGTATAGTTAAATAGTTAAGACCATCCCTTTTTTATTTATTTATTTATTTTTTAGATTTATTGATTTATGCATACAAGCACTGGGGTACAGGCCAGAGGTGTGGGGGGTGAGAGGATTCACCACAGAGAGCGGGGGGGGGGGGGCAGAACAGTCAGATCAACTGAAGTACACTGCTGAGGGGAGCAGCGGGCACAGCAGGAGAGGTCTGCTGCACCATGTTGNGGGGGGGGGGGGGGGCAGAACAGTCAGATCAACTGAAGTACACTGCTGAGGGGAGCAGCGGGCACAGCAGGAGAGGTCTGCTGCACCATGTTGGTCCCCTCCCTGGCCAGCAGCAGGGATCGAAGTTGTGCTGCAGTGGCTGCAGTTTGCTTCATAGTGCGTCGCTTAACCCACTGCGCCACCAGGGAGGCCCAAGACCATCCCTTTTTAAAAGGAAGTGATTTATCTGCTGTGCTCAGACCCTCAGATCCTCTGGCTTTCTGGGGCCCACACTTTCCTGTGACCTTCACAGCCGCTTTCAGGAGTCCTGAGAGCCAGATTCTCCAGCCCCAGAGATGCCTCCATTTCTCATCCCTCTGCCAGCTCTTTCGTTGATCCTCTTTTCTCTAGTCTGCGACCTCTTGCTCCCAACTTATACACACAACTCTCAGTCCTGTGGAGGTAACTTCCTCTCCCAGAGCGTCCATGAGTTCAAATGGCCCCTTTGTGGAAATCAGTAAGCGGTGAGGCCTTGTCCCAGCCAGGACACAGAGACTGTCAGTGGGGAAGCCTGATTTCAGCCCCTGCGCCCCTCTTCTGTTGGGTATCCCACTGGAGGGTCCAACCTGTGCTAACCACCCCTCACAGGTACCTCTTGGCCCCATCAAACATCCTTCCAAGTTTGTAGCTCCCTTTCAAGCCCCTGGGGAAGCTAGGTGGGGGGGGGGGTCGTCCTCAATAATCATCACTGGTAAGTTTTACTTCCCAGAGCAGGTCAACCTCTGGCAGGGGTCACGGCAGAGGTAAATGTTGGACTGGAAGGGGTGGATGAGGGCACCTAGGTCCAGGGAGGTAACTTGCCAGAGACCACGAAGCTCGAATGGTCCCAGGACCCCCCAATCCCTGTTGGAGTTTCCTCTTTCTTAGATAAAACCCAGGAGCAACTTTGGCTCCTGAAGGTCACTGCAGACCAGTCCACAGTACCTTAAATGTCACAGATCTCACTGACCTTTGCGAGGGATCCAAAGCCATAGTCATATGGTGTTTCTGCCCATGTGGGGGCCGTCAGCTGTCTGCCCACCCCGGGGAGCAGAGCGGCCACCAGAGGGAAGGACCCGGAAGTGGTGTGGGAGGCTGGGTGCTGTCGGCCCTGGAGCTCTGTGCAGCACTGCTGTGTGTTTGCTCCTCATCCCTCTGCTGGCTCCAGGGCTGCCCCGTCCCCAGAGGCCTCTCTCCTCTCCCTCCCGAGGGCGTCCCATCACTTACATGAGCTCCTGATCATTCAGTTCCACCTCAGGCTTCCATGCCTGGGTAGACAAATAGCCTGTGACTAGGAGACAGAGAGGGCTGCTCCATGGCACCTTCTCCGCTTCTCCCCTCTGATCCCTTTCTCCCCCACCTCCTGCTCCTGCAGAAAGCCCACCTCGACTCAAGGACCGCCATGACCGAAGTTGGCTGGTGGAAGCTAACCTTCCTCCGGAAAAAGAAATCCACTCCCAAGGTGCTGTACGAGAGCCCTGACACCTATGCCCAAACGGAGGGCAGCCCCGAGCCCCCTCGGCCCGACGGCGGGAGCCCCAATAGTGACTTCAGCACCCGCCTGGAGAAGATTGTGGACAAGAGCACCAAGGGAAAGCACGTCAAAGTCTCCAATTCTGGCCGCTTTAAGGAGAAGAAGAAAGTCCGGGCTACGCTGGCTGAGAACCCCAACCTGTTTGAAGACAGGGAGGGCAAAAGGCAGTGAAGAGGGCCAAGCTAGCCCCTCCCACTCCCTGCCGTCAGCTGGCTCTGAGGCGGGAGCTAGCCACGCTGGCCTCTGTGGCCACAGCTGAAGTTGTGAGGGCTTTTGATGCCTGCTGGCAGGAAATGTCTGGTTTTAAGTTTGTATTTATGTGGCCCAGCTGTCTGGAAGGACTGAGAGATCCTAGATCCTCCCACCTCCCCCACCATATACAAAGACACTCCAGTTCAAGGATGAAAAGTCCCACCCAGGAAGGACTGTGCTCCTTGAAGTGGTGGCAGCAGTGCCCACAGGGAGGTGGGCGTGGCGAGGAGTAGAGTGAGGGAGCCAGCCGGACACACTGCACCTCCTCCCAGGGCCCGGGGTCAAGGGTGAGTTTGAGTTGCTGCTCCTGCTACTTTCTCTACCCTGTGACTGTTCTTGCACCAAATCTGAGTGTATTTTCCAGAAGCCATGTGATTGGGGGGTGGGGGGTGGCTTCCTGGAGCCAGCAGCAGAGATGCTGAACTTGATTTCACCTCACACAAGTGGGAGACTGCCTGGAACTTTGCCTCCAGGTGTGCAGTGTGGGAGGACCCTGGCACTTGCTGGGGTTGCTGCAGGAGGCCAGGTTAGGGCCCCCCACTCCCTGTTCCTGCACATACCCTCAAAGGCAAGCTATACTGGCCTACAGGTCCAAACTGGAAGAGGGATGGTGAGATGCTGGAAGGCGCTAGAAACAGCCAATTCTCTCCTCTCTTCCCCTACTAGTATTTAAGACGGATCAGCCCCAGAAATGAGTCCTGGAGCCTTGAATTTTGTTTAAAAAGATAATGGTATGTTTCTCTTTTTGTAATAAACGATGCTTCCAAAGCAGAGAGCCTTCTTCTGCTCTTGTCTTGCATTTATCGTGCTTTTTTTTTTTTAAAGATTTATTTATTTATGCATACAAGCACAGGGGTACAGGTCAGAAGTGTGGGGGGTGAGAGGATTCACCACAGAGAGCGGGGAG
>JAGFMF010011723.1:2312200-2338691 GCA_019455555.1 Galemys pyrenaicus | reverse complement strand
TGCTGAGGGGAGCAGCGGGCACAGCAGGAGAGGTCTGCTGCACCATGTGGGTCCCCCTCCTGGCCGGAGGCAGGGATCGAACTCATGCTGCAGCGGCTGTGGTTTGCTTCATAGTGTGTTGCTTAACCCACTGCGCCACCAGGGAGGCCCCATTTATCGTGCTTTTATCTCCCTTCTTGGAAGTGAAGTGGAACTTTGTCCCTTTCAAGCATCAGGAAGGGTCCCAGATGCGGACACGCAGCACCAGTGTGTCCTTCCACCCCCATGCATCCACAGCCTCTGGGAGGTGGCGGAGCCCAGAAAGGAGCTGCTTACCCTTTGGGTCGGTCAGGGAGGCCCTGGACAGTGGCACTGATCTTTGGTAACTGACCCCAAGACACAGTGGCTTGGTTTGGGACCAGGGTTCAAATTCTGGTTAAACTCCTTAGTAGTTGGGTACTCTGGGGAACATTCAAAACAAGCACCACCACCAAAACCTCCTCTGAATCTTGGTTTCCTCTTCTGTGAAAGGGGCTATGATTTTCCCTGGTACTAATAACACCTGTTTCACAGGGAGCAGCCGCACAGTGTTACCTGGCCTGTAGGTAGAGCTGCAGTAAGGGCTGAGTTAGTGTTGGCTGGCGGCTGGTAGTGGTGGGTGCTTTCCTTTTTTAAGGAACTCCTCCGAAACCCACAGCTTCTGATAAGGGAGAGGACTGAGCTACCTCCCTCTGCTGTGAGGTCCAGCCCTTTCTCAGGTCCCAGGAACTGGAAACTGGAAAAAATGGGCCAAATCTCTGGGGCTTGTGGTGGGAACAGGGAGAGACCAAGGCTGTGATTAAACCATGTGGCCTGTGGCTCTTTGCAGCCTGCTGGGACACCCCACCCCAGGGAGCACTTGCTCAGGAAATTTATTACCAAAACAAACAGAACAGTACAAGGGGGCCTTTGTTAGGTGGCCTCATCCCTGCTGGCTGGGAGAACTCTGAGGTGAGTGCAGAAGATAGGGAGAAGTGGGCTCAGGTGTGCCACCTTCCCCAAGGCCTCTTCCCCTGTTCCACCCAATACCAGGAATTTTCTATGGTCCCACCAATTACCCAATCCCTAAAGCTGTCCTTGAAGGAGCCGACTCCCCATCCTCCAGCCCTGCCCAATGTTAACAACTGATGTTTACAGAGCACTTACCACGGGCCACGTCTTGCGGCAAGTTCTCCACAAGCTTCCACATCCACTCCAGTCCTGGGCAGGTCCTGGGCTGGTCATATCCCCATTTCCCAGGTGAGTTAGCTGAGGTTTCATGAGGTTATATCACTGGCTGGTCAGACGCTTGCCGTGGCAGTGCTGGGACTGAAGCCAGGGCTGGCCTGAGCCCACCACCCCTGCGTCATACAGCCCCTTCCACTCTGCATTTCCACCTGCTGGGGAGGTGGGAAATTGATGCTCAAGACAAGGGCAAGGGTATGATCACCTCCTGCAGAAGGGGAGGTGAAACAAGAGGGCAATGCCTGCAACTTTGGATCTTGGGAAGTGAGCAGCATTCGTGGGGGCTACACAAACTCTGGAACCAAACAGGATTTTGGTTTCCCAGACAATAGGGATCTCCACTTCAGCCCGTCCTGGGGTTCCTTGAGGCGAAGATGGAGATGAGGCTGGGTCTCTGGCCACTAGCTCTGTGCTACCTAAACTAGTCCTGCATCGACGCCATTAGTGGGCCTGTGTGGCCCCTCTACCCCATGCACACAACCCTGCACAACAGCCCCGGTGATGTGTGCAGGAATCTCCAGGGGAAACTCCACACAGACCCCTAAACTGGGGGATGGATGGAGGTGTGCGTGTTGGGGGTGAGCACTAAAAGCCCAAGGGAGTGCTGGCTGCCTGGGGCAGCAGAGGAGTCATCTGCGAGTTTTCAGAGGCCAGAGGAGGAGGGACTGAGAGCGCAAATATGTGCAGGAGCAGGGAGAGGCTATGGGTTATCGACCACAGTTTCACTGGGACGTGACCCAAAAGGGGGAAGGGGGAGGTAGGAGGGGCCCAGACAGAATTGGTCTGCACTGCCCAGAAGAGGCTGACCCTGGGCCCCGGGCTCCCCCTGCCGGACACCCAACTTCCAAGGAGAGGAGAAGCTGGGAAGGAGGAGGGACTTAAATCCTCCAACTCTTCCTAAGGGGCTTGGGGACAAGACCAGACTAGGTTGAACATTAAAAGCACACATGGCTGACAGCCTTTTATTACAAACTTGGCACAGTGATTGATGGACAGAAAACAGCTGAGATCAGGCTCAAAGCAGGGGTGAGGGAGGAGGAGGGGGTTCACAGTCTCCAGGAACAGGAACAGGAACAGGACAAGGCAGGGGACACCCAGCACCCTCTCCTGCAGGCAGCCACAGGGTTAGCCTTGAGCCTTCCTGCACTCAGGCTTAAGGGGGGGATCAACACCCATAGGGCTGCCCTTGGAGGAGCTGGTCAGGAACAGCAGCAGCCGCTGGAACACAGGCCCCACAGAGGGATGCAGCCCGGTTTAGAGAGCAGTAGGTTCAATGTCAGCAAGTGCGTGCAATGGTCAGGTCTCTGGTCCTGGCTTGGCCACAGCAAACGTTTGTCCAGATGCGCCCCCTGCAGCCTGTAGCCGCTGATCCCAGATTTGCGCTCAGGCAGGCAAACAGAGCTCAGCACAGGCTCAGCTGAGGGTGGGTGGAGAATCCGGGTGTGAGGCAGGGGTCACAGAGGCTGAGAGGTGCAGCTGGGAGTCGGCAGACATGGGAGGGTGCGCCCAAGTGAGGCTGAAGCTCCTGGCCTGGGGCCTGCACCGCATGGCCAGCAGCATTTAAACAGACGGGCTCTCCTCTCGGGCTTCGCTGCGCTGAATTCTCTGGGAATTCCCTGGGAGCATTTAAGTTCCCAAAGCCCAGACTGCATGAGATGGGTTAAATCATCTCTGAGGGAGGGACCCAGGCACCAGGATTTTTAAAGTGCCTAGGTAATTCCAGTGTAGGTGAAAACAAGTGATGTGGAGTCATCACCTGCAGAGGTGGGAAGTGGAGATAGGGAATGTGGGGGCCTGGAGGTACCCACACAAGAATCTCTTTACAAAACTCCTAGCTGGTTGAGATAAAATCTACCTCTACCTCTATGCATCTTCCACCTAGGAGTCCTTTGGAGCTACAGAGAATAAATTCTTTTCCACACTGCTGTGCATCAGCTAATGGAAGGGTGAGAGCTATTAAAATGTTCTATTAGTCAATGAGTTAGCTACGGTTCTTTCAGTTGCATGCAACAGAACGCAGTTCTGGCTAGTTTAGGTAAAAATAAATTTTATTTGAGAGAGTGGGTGTTCTGAATCAGGAGGAGGAATTGCACAGCCCAGATGTGGAAAAGAAGGATGGGGGCTGCTTAGGGAATTATAAGAATGGCAGCCAGGGGCTGTTGCTCCATCATTGTCCATCATTAATGATTGGCTACGCTAACTCAGGCTCTGGGTCTCTCCATTTCAAAGTTCAAATTGTTGAAGAGAAGAACCAATTGGTTGGATTGGCTATAGTGTTTGTTTTACGCTGGGATCACTCGGCCTTGGCCAGCACGACCAGGTCACGTGGAGAAAAGGCTGCCCGGCACCTACCCTTTGTCGGCAGAAGCAGGAATCACCGCAGCTGCGACCCCTAGAGGGTGCTAGTCCAGTAAATGGTAGTTAAGCTCAAGAAAAATAGCTACTGGCTATTTTTGTTGGCTCCATGTCACTCTGACACTCCACCAGCCCAACTTAACTGAGAGCACAGGGATCTCAGAATGAACTCCCAAGAGCCCTACATATATGGGGCTGGGAGGGAAAGGGGTTGAGGCTAGAAGGGCCTGGCTCCAGATCCCACACCCTCTCTGAGCACCGGGCCCCAGCTCCAGTCCACGGCAGATTGGGAGTCAGGGCGCAAGTCTCTCATAGAGCCAGTCTTCCTCCCCACGGCGGGTCATGGGCCCCAAAGCAGTGTCTCCTGTCGCTAGGGTCCGGCGAAAGACGATCCGGTCATGCAGGCGGTTGGTTTGGCCTTGCCAGAACTCCATCACCTGTGGGTACAGGACGTAGCCACCCCTACAAGGGGAAACCTATTTGGGTGCTCTGTGCATTTTTCCATCCAGGTCATCACCCACCAGCATCCAGGTCCCTTGAAGGAAGTTGCTGGGACACAGCTGACAAGGAGGAGATGTAATTCTGCAGACAGGGTGGGTGGCTTGCAGTAAAAGTGAGGGTCCCGTGACCCCTTCTAGATGACCACCAGGTATCACTCACCAGTAAGTTGGCTTTGGCACCTCTTGTTCCTGGTAGAGCTGCTCCAGTTCCTCATTTTTCTTTCTCAGATACTGTCCAGGGAAGGAGATGGGGAAGGGCCAGATCCCATCAACCATTCATTTAACAACCCTTTACCAAGATGTGCTCTGTGTCAGGCTCTGGGGACAGGGGTGAGCAAGGCAGCAGCTTCTGTCCTCTGAGGGCTGACAAAGAAAGCCTGCTTGGGGCCCTTCTCCCAGGAAGAGGGGAGGCTGTTCCCAGGGAGACTGTCTTTTCACAGGAGAGAGAGGGTCCTGGAATCTCCAAGGAACAGCCTATGGGGATGATCCAAAGCCCTTCCCAACTGGAGGACCAAGGAGCCACACTCACCTCCCGGTCCGGGATCACAGAACTCTGGTGACTGACCACAGCCCCAATCTGGCTGCTCTTAGGGCGGGAGTGGAAGTAGCACTTGGCCTCTTCCTCAGGCAGCTTCTTCACAGAGCCCTCCACACGCACCTATTTGGGGGTGGCCTTGGCTAGATGGCATTCGATGCCACCTGACCTCCCACCAGCACGGACTCCTTCCTCTGTTATTATTCACACACAGCCCAGCTTCCCCAGTGCCAACTAGACCAGCTGACTGAGAGCTACCTGAGAGGCAGGAAGTCTGCCTATCTGGGAACCTTCCCTCAGGGGCCTCCCCACCTAGCCCACCCCAGGCTGTCCTGGGAATACTCACTCACCTGACGGTTTAGGGGCTCCCAATAGAAGACAAGGGAAGCAAAGGGATTCGAGTCCTGGGAAAGAAAACCCACAGGCAGCCATCAGGACAGAGGGATATGTTCCGGCATGCAGGGGGCAGGCGGGAGGCTGCAAGCAGTGGGCCCACCACAGATGCATTCACTGATATCTCTTTAAACCCTAAAAGTAGACCTACTTTTAGGTGTGGAAACAGGCTCAGAGAGGTTCAGTCATGTGTCCTGATTCACAGAGTAAGGGATGAGCTGCGTGGGAAACCCAAGGCAGGCAGACTCCTAAGTCTTGCCGTTCCCTCCCCAGAGATCTGCAAAGCCTCAGAACTGCATGTGTGGCTGGCATGGGATTAAAGGGCCGCTCATCTGGATTCACTAATTGGAAGCGTATGAAGTGTAACACTATGCACCACACCAGGAGAGGGGCTGGGGGTGTAAGAGGTCCAAAAGAGGCGGCCCCTGGTCCCACAGAGCTTACTGTTCAGCCGAGGAGATAAACATTCATTATATAAGCACAAAAATAAATGCAGTTAGAAATTGAAAAAAAAAAAAAAAAAAAAAAAAAANAACATTCATTATATAAGCACAAAAATAAATGCAGTTAGAAATTGAAAAAAAAAAAAAAAAAAAAAAAACAGCAGAAAGGCAAGTTACAGGTTTCGATGATAGCAAACAGGGAAAGGGGCTGAAGCAGAGGTCGAGGGAGGCTTTCCTGAGGTGGTAGCTTAGGAGCCAAGGCCAGAAGGAACAGCAGGTGAAAGAGATGACAGGTGAGGTGCTTACAGAGAGCGCCCTCTCCTGGCAAGAGACTAGCAAGTGCAAAGGCCAGTGGCTGGACAGAGCCTGGGCAAAGCCAGTCAGAGCATGGGGTGGGGTGGCATGAGCAGGGGACAGTCAAGGCAAAAGTTGGACCCTGAGGGTCTGGGAAGGATTTGTCGACCCTCACCAGCTCTCTTCCCTTTCGACTCTCGAAGTTAGTGAAGAAGCGGAAGCCATCTTTGCCAAAGCCCTTCAACAGCAACATGCGAGCGGAGGGCTTCCCATCTCTGGGCAAAGAGCAGAGCGCTGTGGTCAGAGCAGTGTCCTCACCATCACCCCTCCCGACAAGATGGCTCAACACCCCTTCAGCTTTGCCCACTTATTCTATACTGTCTGGGTACCCAGGCTACCTGTTCCCACCTGCCCCTACGGATTTGTCTTGGCGGACCAAGTATGATCACTGCCTAGGGCCTTTTACAGACTGAATTGTGTCTCCCTAAAAGTCTATGTTTAACTCCCTGTAGTGCCAGCAAGGCACAGAGCAGTTTCTCCATGATCAGAGCAGACGGGTCAAGGAGGAGTTCTGGAGCCCTCAGTGGCTTTTTCAGGCTTTTATTACCCTTTCCATCAGAGGCAGGCAGGGGGGCCAGGGGCCAGGAGGGGTCTCCTGGCCCCCGGTGAATCTTCACTCTCTGGGCTCTCTAGCCTCTGCTCTCCTCCTCTCTTCTGTCTCTGCCTCTGTCTCTCTCTCTCTCTGCTCCTTTGCTGCTAGTGGCCTCATGACACCATCCTAATATGCCCCATGTCTCAGCCCAGGTGCTCCTACTTGCGCATGCCCACACCCTACTTGAGGTGCCCGCCATCAGGCATGCGTGCAGGACCACAGGTGTCCATCACTGACACCACTGCGGGAGGGTGGAAAAATCACTTTCATTTACCCTACACTTTCAATCCCCAATGTTACTGTATTTGGAGACAGAGCCTTTGGGGGGGGTAATTAAGGTTAAATGAGGTCACAGGGTGGGACTCTAATCCAGTAGGACTGGTATCCTTGAAAGAAGGGTCCCCAGCTTGCACTCACAAAGGGAAAATTGTGAGGACATGGAGGAAAGGAGACTTCTGCAAGCCAGCAAGAGACCTTACTAGAAGCCAGCTCAGACAGCACTTTGATCATGGACTTCTGCCTCCAGAAAATAAATTTCTATTGTTTAAATTGCCCAACTTTTGGTATTTTTTTGTGGTAGCTCGAGCAAATGAACAAGACCTAAGAGCAGTGATGATGCAATTGGTCAATGCTGAGGGACAGAGAAGGTGCAGTTACATCAGTTTCTCTACTCAGAGCTCTGGGGGTACTGGAGCACAGTCCTAGGGAGAGCCCTGCCTTACACTAGAGTGAGGGGAACAAGAGCCGAATGAGAGGCTAATGCAAGAGGTGTCTCAAGGGGTAGATGTAATTCATTGTCAAGTGAATGACATAGTCAAGCACTGTGCTAGGTTTCAGGAAAGGGAGAGAGAGCTGTGTGGAGAAGTTGTAGATATAGCTCTTAGTAGACAGATGGAATTGAGGACTGATAAGGGAGGCAAGGGTGAGAGTGGGGTAGAGATAAATGAGACACAGCATTTCATGAATTGAATTAAAATTGGAATTCCCGAAATGAAATTGAGTGAAGTCTGACCTTTGGTTTACAGGTAAGGACAAGAAGCACCAGAGAGGTTAAGTAACTTGCCTGGGCCACACAGCAAGTTAATAACAGAGCCAGAATCAAGAAGTTGACATCTATCAAACTAAGCACTTTCTACGTTTCCTACTTCATCTATTCCCACCCACAGAAGGGCCCCCGGCTATGCTCACCTGGTGCAGGTAGCCAGACACATGGCATTGGCTTCCCCTATGTCAGGACACTGCACAGCCTCCTCGAACCAGGCAGCAAATTGCTTCATGGGGTCCAGGGAGGTCAGATGAGCCTCCTCAAATGCCTGGTTAGAGTATTATTTCATTTAATGAACACAATAGCACTTACATATACCTGGTGCTGTCCTGACGAGTTAATAGTTTTCAAATATTAACTTGTCAGTCCTCATAATAACAATCTCATAACAAAAAACAGTATCCAAGAAGTGGGTTCTATTTGTGCCACTTTACAGGTGAGGAAACAGGCATAAAGGTGGAATAACTTGCCAGGTCCCACAACTAGGGACAGATAATTCAGGCTTTCATGTCATGGGTGTCAAACCTACCACCCATGAAGCCCTAAAAGAAGACGGCTCCCTGGCCTCCATCATTGATCTTTAGTAGGTCTGACGTTTATTGAAAACTGCATTTTAAACAAGCATCTCCAGAAATGTTCCCCATGCAGCCAGATTTGGCAACCAAGGCTCTGGACCCAGTTCCAACTTTCTCAGTTCCTCTCCTGAGGAGGGAAAGAAAACAGAACTTCTCCAAGTGGTTAGCCAAGGGAGGGAGGGCAGGAGAGAGCCCAGTGGGAGTGAGGTTTCCCCTTCCCTCCCTCATGAATTACTCTCCCTTCCTTGTGTTTTACTTGTCAAACATTTAAAGGCTGATTATCTTCCCTCTAAGCACTTTGCAAATATCAAATCCATAACATCTCTGGGAAGTAGGAACTAAGTTCACAGGCGAGGGAGCTGAGGTCCAGGGAGGTTAGTACAGGATCCACAGGAAGGTTAAGTACAGGGTCCAAGGTGAAGCTCCCGTGAGCACCAACCCAAGCAGGCTCCAGAGTGCGCGCTCTGGCCCACGACTCCCAGCTGCCTCTTCTAGCTCTCCCCATCCTTGTCTTCCCAGAACCCCTGGCCTGGCGGTTGTCTACGATGCCCCTTCTCACACGAGAGTGACCGAAGCCCTCTCACCCCACCAGGTGGCCGCACTAAGGCCCGACGGGCTTCTCCACTCCCCCGCCCCGGGATGGCTCGGAGCTCCAGTTCCCTCGCTCCCTGCAACAGACCCCGCTACCTCTCGGTCCCCGCGGTAACTCTTGCGCATCGGCCCCAAGTCCATGACCGTGCCGAGGCCGCACAGGTGACGGAGGGAACGAGGCCACAGGACAGGTCTCCAGGACGTCACGGTGACGCCACGCAGCCCGAACGTCATGGGGCCGCCGGCCACGTGACCCAGCGTTGCCCGGCGCCGGGTTCCGTTGGATTCGGAACCAATTTCTCTGCCCAGGAGTCTACCCGGGAAGGAAGAATTTGCCAGTCGCCACGTCCAGATAACAGGCTTAAACCCTTGGAGCCATTGGGAGCCCAAAGTCGGAGGAGGGAACCAAGAGCGGAGAAGCCATTGGTCAAGGGCTTCAGGGAGTAGAGCCAATTAGAATGAGAACAGGGGAACCCACTGACCAATGGCTACGCCTCGGGGGCGGGAGCAAGGAGACAAGGAAATGCTGTCACCGCCGTTAACACGCACGTGGAGGTTTGTTAAAGGTATAGGGACTGCTGCAACCCTGGCGCGGGGAGGGGGTGAGCCGCTGTGGGCTTGAGAGGAGTGGTCAGCATTAAGTGACCAGCTCCTGTGGGCCCCCTGAAGACGATTCCAGTGCAGGAAGGCGCCCCAGGTGGCAAATGGAAAATAGAATGAGGGACCAGGCTCTGAGGCAAGGTGTTGGGAAGACAGAGAAAGGGGCAATCTGATTGGGGAAGAAGTTGGGGAGTCTAGGGCGCAGTGAGATCAGGAAGAGAGGTTGTGGGGTGAGGAGGAAGATGGATGATTAACAGTGGGAAGAGGGAAATTGGGGATCAAGACGTAGCAGACTAAAGCCATCTTACTCTTCCAGCTCTGGCCCCACCTGCAGCCTCCTTTCCTTAACCAGACTCAGAGCAAACTGCTCTCTTTACTGATGCAGCAGAGTTCACACTAGCCTGTGTAAATGGGAAGGTTGCCACTGTCCAACCTCTCCGGGCCTCCCCCATCTTTGCCAAGTTTCCCTTTTCTCACATTTTGTCCTTTTTAGGTAGTCAGAATCTAGTTGTTCGTCAACACCAGCCATAGCCGAAGGCACAGAGGAGCAGGTAGCTGTGCAAAGCCACTTGTAGGCAGGGAACGCAGAATTGAGAAGTGGGGAACCTGCCAGTGTTCACTCCAGCTTTAACCTGGCTGAGGCAGCCTTGGGTCAAGACTTCTCTGTGATCCTGGTTTCCACCAGCACCAGCAAGGGGAGCTGCAAGAACCATCTAGGCAGGCACCCCAGGATGTGCCAGGTAAGGGGAACCCTGCCCAGGTGCCTGTGTTACAGCTAAGCTTCATAAAGTCCCACAGTAGATACCTGTCATCATTTATTACGTGCTTATAGCTTGAGCCATATAGAACTTGAAAGACAAACTTGCTGCAAAGGATGATGGCTTAATGGTGTTGATCTACGGATTCGCCACTCATTGGTGTTTTTTGTGCTGCCTTTGTTTTCCTCCATCAAAATGATTGAGGAGGGTTGATTGGAATTTCTTATTGATGTCTTTCACATAATGGACATTGCTATCCTCCTTCTTCCCAATCCCCTGCACTTCAACCTATATAAGCAGTAATTAGTGCACTTCAACTCAGATGACTCTTTTCATGGGGCACACTCTCAACACTTAATGGGCTATGCCCCCCTGGAGCCAGGATTCTGGGGCACCAAAACTAAGATCACTGAAATCAGGTTTGCTTCAAAGTCAAGAGCTCAAAATAACAGGGTAAATATGTATTTGCTCAGTAGACAGTTGGTGAAGACTTCCTTTGGATCAGTCATTGAGCTCAAAAAATACTGGGATGAAGATGACAGGCTGTAGTCTACAGGGAGAAGCACATCTGTAAGTTGATGAGATACCGGTACTTTACTGGATATTTCTTACGAAAAAAGGAGGGCGTGGTCTCCATGGGTCAAATGGGCAGGAGGGAGCAGACCTTTGATTTGTCTTTGTGGGTATTTGCAAGATGGACAGTGGATGGGGCTTGGAAGGAAGAGGGAACAGTGTGAGGAAGGGCAAGGACACTGATGAGACTGACACCTGGGAGTGGCGATGACAAATCAGCTGGACCAGCAGGCTGAGGCTCTGTGTGCCAGGCAGGTGGCCAGTCAGGCGAGTCGGCGACAGTGGCAATTTTTTATCCTGTACCATTGTTGAACCAGAGTATCTAAATGCTCTTTTGTAAAGGCCAGGTGGGGAGAAAAAGGCCTAGATTATGATAGCCTCTCTCCACTTGGTACCGAGTGAGGAAGTTTGCAACTGGTTGCCTTTCTGTATTTTCCCTATCTTGGAGAGCCTAAGCAGGCTTGTGTTGTGCTTTTCTGCCTTGTGGGATTTGGTGTCCGGACCACCAGCCTTGAAGTATGAGCCAAAGGGGGCAGCGTGCCCGCCAGGGTTTATTCTGCATGGAAGAAATTAATTATTTATTGTTCCTGCTTTTCCTTAAAGTCTTTGCCACCATCCCCTACTCACCTTTGTGAAATTATTCATCTTTTCTCGAAAAAGACTTAGATGGAGACAGAATACATTGCTGTGCTTCATTGTACTGGCAATTGGCTTTTGGGTTCGGGAGCTCTGCCTTGCCTGTCTCCTCTTGATGCTTCTGCATGTGTTCTTCGATCATCTTTTAATCTAATTGTTTGGTTGAATGCCATATTTCAGTTATGTCTTAGCAATTGCATTTTGGAACCCAGCTCGGGTGACCAAGTGCCTCCACTTGGCAAGGCGGTGACCAGGAGATGTTGGGGAAGCCGGGAATCTGAGCATGGGGGTGGTTGAGAAGTGGGAATCCATTCAGCAGCGTGACTGATTTTAGGTGACAAGATTTTAGTGGTGCTGGTTACTGAAGTGGGACATGTTGCAGGAGGTTTGGGGGAAGATCAAGTTCCTGGGAGACCTGTTGTGTGTGCGGCGTCATGGCACCCACCTTTGGCAGAGGAGACCAGTAGAGGGGAGAAGTCTGGGCTGATGAAGGGGCTCAGGTGAAGACTGACTCTTGAAACTAGGTGGTGGAGGGGAGGGAGAAGCTGAGAATGTCTGGGAAGGGAGGAGGGCTTGGGAAAGTGGCACTGACCCTGGTGAAATACAACCCCAGCTTTCCAGGAGCCCCAAGGCAGGCCAGTAGGGGTGAGCAGAGGCCCCAAACTCAGTAATTCCTGGGCCCAGCCTTGGGGTGAAGGCAGTTGCAGGAAACTTGGTGCTCTGCCAGCAGACGCCTGAATCTGTGGTTATCAGGTCCTCACAGGGAGGGAACAGAGGAGACAGCCCTTATTCAAGTGTCCCGCTTGTGATGATGTGACTAACCCACCACACGGCCCTGTGCTCGTGATGGCTTCCCAAATCCATCTTGTCATCGTCATTGTGTACCCCATTAGAAGGGCCTTCGCTGGAGGGACCCATCTCCTTTCTCTGCTCCTCGAAATCCCAGCAAATGCTAATCTGTGATGTTTATGCATGAACTGCTTTTGTTAAGCCTCTCTGTTCTTGGGAGCTAGGCATGGTGCATGGATTTGGGGTGTCTTGCCCCCAGTGGGAGCAGGGCAAGCATCTTTGATGACTTGGAGGGATGTTAAGCAACCAAGGCTGAGCCAGGTATTAGGGCATCAGTCTCTGTCACCCACTCCCCCACACCTCCAGGTGCCTTGGTAATCAGAGTGAGGACATTTGCCCATAGGACACGCTGCCTGATGGGGCCCTGGTGTGGGTGTTGATGGTGGGTAGGAACCTCAAAAAGCTGGTGGTGGATGGATCCAGGCCCACTCAGGCTTTCTAGGGCTAGAGAATGGAGGACAAGGTCACTGTGTGCCTGTGCTTGCTCGACCTAAGTCTGAGCCCGTCTGTGTGCTGAATTCCAGGAGAGTCAGGAGGAGACAGACGCTGTCAGCCTCTGAAGGTCAAGGGGTGAGGGCAGGTAGGCCTCTTCCTTCTGTCCACCAGGTGAGCAATAGTCCTGAAGTAGAGCTGATCCCTCACTCCAGGCCTGCTTCATCAGTACCAGACAGAGGAACCATCATCAGGCCCTCTGGCAGCCCCAGCCGATGACACAGGAGCTGCTCCACTGCCTCAGGGAGGTGGAGGCCAGGGCCTGCTCCTCTGCTTCTGGCCATCAGGTCCTTGCTGGCACCACCACCACTGCCTGCCCATCAAGGTGGTCAGTGCCCTCAAAGGTACCAGGCAGAACTTTGCTGGGGCATGTGTGTGGGTCCGGGGCAGAGAGCGCGGCTGCAAGCGCTGTTCACCTGTCATAGGCAGAGGAGCAGAATCAGCCCTCTGTCCAGTTTGGAGTGCCAGGGTGCCAGAGAGGAGGAAGAGGGTGCAGAGGGTCCTCTTGGGTAGAGCTGGGCTTCCAGCCTGGCCCTCTGTACACAGAGGATCTTGGCCTTTACGAAACTGTTTTCTCCAGATTCTTTAGCCTTCTGGAAGTGACTGAGCCGAAGTCCCTTTGGTTTTTTTAAGCTTCTTACTGACGGGCTCTGTGGCCACAGCTTTCTTCCAGGACGTGGAGAGCTGAATGGAGGAATTAGCTGGCTGATACAGAGGGCACTGCCATGACTTGACTGAGGTCAATGTGCCTGCTTTGATGGGGTGAAACTGCCCCCTGGAGGCCCCTCCTAGGTGCTCCAGGCCCCTGCCAGTGCCATCAGGTCCTTTCAGGCTGTGCTTTGGCTTTGTCAGGAGAGCAAGGTCCTTGCCGTAGTCCCAGGGTGGGTTGCTCTGACACCAGGACAGAGCTCCCTCCACTGGTAGCCCCTCCCAGAGCACTTTGAGATTAAAAAAAAGAAGAAGCTGCACTGACTGCCAAGTTGCAGATTTTGCCTCAGGCAACTAAATTTATTAGCAAGAAAAAATTTTTGTCAGCCCAATGCTGACCAACAAAGTACATTGTTAATAAAGGATAACAAATCTGTCACTTCATTCATAAAACATACCTCAAGCAGTTACAACTAAAAATAAAGTTGGATTTTTGTTTAATTTAAAAGCCTCAAAAATAACAAGCAATATGTTTTTTTAAACATGTAGTAGACACAATTGTCTATTATACAATATACACTGTACACAAGTCGAGTTGGGGCTGGTGGGGGGTGAAATGAGGGAGGGAGGTTCAGGACGTGAAGGTGTTTTAATCTGAATCCAGATTCGAGTTGAAATGCTGTGTCATTTAGAAAAGAGAATTGCTAGAGAAAAAAATTCATATGCTCATCATTGCCCCCCAAAACCCTAAACTGAAAGCAGGCATGGGGAGGTGAGTAACAAGGACAGGAAGAAGGGAGCAATTAAATAAAACTTTAAAGCACACACAATACACAGTGTTCATCATCTGAAGTAGAGTATAAGGCAACGTTCTCCATAGAAAAAGAGGAGAGTCGGGGAATCTGTGGGGAGCTTGACTTTTTAAATAGAAAGTTGGAATGTGCTGGAGTCGAGAGCTGTGGCAGGGCTGGGCATGTGGAGTGGAGGCAGCCTCTTGAGCCTCTCTGGAGGTGGATGCCAGTGGTGCCCTGGGTGCAGGGCTGGGGCGTCCATGGTGGCTGGAGGGCCAGGAAGGTGCAGGAGAGAGGGGCATGGCACGATGCAACTCCGGCAGTGTTGGGGGGAGGGGGGGCTCACTTTGCTCCTCGACGGAGTGAAATTCATGTTTTTCCTTTGGAAATAAGGGTTCCCACTCGTCCTGATTTAGAACGTCTCATTGGGCACGGCCAGTGTCCATGATCTGGGCAGGCCGGGAGCGCATGGTGAGAGGGAGGGACCAGGGTGGAGCCAGAAGGGGGCAAGTGTGGGGCAGCAGAGCCCCTTCCTGTGGGGACAGTTGCAGAATAGGAAGGAGGGGCTGAGGACAGGCCCACTGCAGATGTGGGCCTCCTTTCAGCCAGGGACCCAGGCAGGACACCGACAGGAGAGTGTATCTTCTGGCCTCCTGCCTCAGTTGGCCTTACAAGTTCTTTGTGACCAAGTGAGTCTTGTAATGCTTGGTGAGGTGGTCACTCCTCATGAAGCGCTTCTGACACTGGGCACACTCGAAGCGCTTGTCCCCTGGGAAGAGGAGACACCTTTTACTCATAAAGTCCACGGATACTGTTGCAGCCTGACAGGGAGGAGTGTACATGAGGTGTGAGGGGCACCCTATGCAGCTGACGTCGCCCTGTCATCACATTCTCCCTGTCTCATGCTTACACCTCCACTCCCCCTGGGCGCGTTCTGAACCCTTGGTCGGTTCTCAACTCCCTCTACTCGCTTGACATTACTCTCTGTTTGCTTTGTTGAGACCCTGGTCCCTCGCCCAAGTACCTGTGCTCCTGCACCCAGAACTCTCTCAAGTAGGGCTGCTGCCTGCTTTCCGCTGACCTTTGTCCCTGTGGCTGACCTGGTTCCTCGCCTCCCCCCTTGCAGGGAAAGCCCATCCACTCTGGCCTACCCACATGAGCAGAGTCCAGCCAGGCCTGCCCCAGGTGAGGTCAGCTGCCACTCTGAGTATCTGCTCCTCAGCCTAGACAGGTGGGCATGACCTGCCAGCTACGCTGGCCGGGAGCCTGAGCTCTGGTTATGTGTCCCCATCCCAGTCCCAGTGCGGGTCCCTGGCGGCATTTGTGGCAGCAGTTCTCACAGTACCTGGCCCACTGGAGATACCCAAGACGGTTTTAGGTGGTAGATGGATGAACATTTTCACGTTCATAGTTTTGTATTTACTTGCCAGTGCATTAAAACATAAAACATGTGATGTCAAAAATAAAAGTGATTAGGCGTGATAAGTAAAATTAGTGAAACAACTAAAGAAAAATCATATGTTAAGTGATCATTAGGAATGACATTGTGAACTCAGGAGCCAAGGGCCTGGGTTTGAACCAGTTCCACTCATCACTAGCTGGGTGACCTGGCCACCTCTCCAGGCCTGCGTTAAAGTGGGCAGAACCAAAGCACCTCCTCTGAGCTACTGTGGGGATTAAATCGGTTCATCAATAAGATGTACAGCCTGCTGCACTAGTCAGTGCTTGTTAAATAAGTAAGTCTCCAGATGGCAGAAGTTCTCAAGGCTGTGTAATGCTAATGATGCCACTTTGGGGAACACCTGGATAAAAGAATGGCTTGAAGAGTTTCCTAGCTGGTCCCAGGCCCCTAAGTAGAGACTGGCTCTCTTGCTCAATGTGGCAATTCCTCAGCAGGGCCAGGAAGCTCTACGCCTGAGCACAAGGAAGTGGGGGTGGCTAGGGTTTGCTGCCAGGGAGGGGAGCAGACCTGTGTGGGTGCGCGCGTGTCTCTGGAGTTCGTCACTCCGTGTGAACCTCTTCCCGCAGAAGAACCAGTTGCAGACGAAGGGCCGCTCGCCGGTGTGCAGGCGCACGTGGGCCCGGAGCAGGGACGTCTTCCGGAACGTCTTCCCACAGTCGGGGATGTGGCACACGTGCTTCTTCTTGCCCTGCTCTCCAGACCTGAGAGTCGAGTTGAGGGATGGGAAGGGGAGAGAAGAAGAGGAAGAGACGGGGGCAGGACAGGGTGGAGACAATCAGGTCTGAGAGCACAAGAAAGGTGGTCTAGGTGGCAGGGCACCGCTACCTCATCCCCTCGTGGCCTGCACCAGCTCTCAGTCCTGGGCTGATGTCCCAGGCACAGGGCACAACCAAGGCTGGTGGGCGGCACCCCCCTTATATTACCTCTTGTCCCCATCCTTGCAGTTGGGACAAGTGCAGGCCATGCGGCGCCGCTTCTCCCCAGGCTGGGCCTCTCCAGCCAGGGCCTGCTCCATCTGCAGCTGGATCTGGGTGGGGCTCAGCCCACTGATAGTCAGGTTGTTCCCAGAAACATTCTGCACCGTCAGCTGCTGCTGGCCTGAGGGAGGAAGAGGTGAGGTAAAGCACCCCGAAGAGGAGAGGAGGGGGCCTGCAGCCTCCTCTTTTTCTGCACATGAAGATGAGAATTCTAGCAGCTAGCATTTCAGAGAGCCAATTATGTGCCAGATGCCATGTTAGAGACCTTCAATGTACTAACTCACTTAATCATCATAATCCAAGGACAAGTATGTTCTCCTTTCGCAGTCAAAGCAGCAGCTCAGTAACCTATGGAAGTCACACAGCTAGTACTTGGTAGCACCTGAACTGGACCCAGACCGTCGACTTCAGAGTGAAGTCCAACACAAGGTCCTGTCTACATAGGCAGAATTTGCATTCAGGTTCACCCACATGATTTCAGTTGGGAAGGGTCTTATCTTGGGCTATCTTAGAATGTTTCTTCTGGAACCTTCTCCAGCCTTACACCCTTGAGAGATATCAGCTTTGCTTTCAGGAAAGTCTCCAGGCATTTTTGTTAATAACAGTGAGAAAACAGTTCTATAGACTCTGGAAAAATTAAGTCTTCTAGGACTTGGATAAAGCCATTCAAAACCAGAGGCGTCATGACCTAACACCAGTGGCCCCAGGAGTGGATTCCTCTCTACTACTAAGTCAAAGTGCCTTAAATTCATTAAGGATAAAGAGGGGAGATGCAGAGATCTCCCACTACCTAGAAAAGTACCCTTTACCCAGTCAAGAATGCACAGAACTTTGTCTTCTTGGTAGTGGCATGCTTCCTTTGATTATTTTCAAGCCTGCTATGAAAAATACAGCAAAAGCCACTCCTCCTTTCCTTCCAACCTTAACTTGGGGCTATCTCCTTCTAGAAGCCTTCCATCAAGCTCCTCTACCAGAAGCTTCCCTTCAACATCTGTCTTTGTTCTGTACAAAGCTAATTTGCATTTGTACATTAGACCTTTCCTGAATATGCCCTATTTCTCCACCATATTAAAGATCTTCGGCTATCAAGAGGGGCCAACATATGTCTGAAACTATCAATATCACACAGGACAAGTGTGAGGGCCAAGTAGATATGCTTTTAAGTTGGAAGCAACCAGATAATAGGCAGCATCTTCCCAGTTGTTACTGGGAAGTCGGCACCGGTCGACACGTGGGGGTGGGCACTGGCCCAGGAACACTGGCCACGCGCAGGCCCAGGAGCCTTCCCTTACCTCCGGTGTTGGTGATGGTGACCGGCACACCCTGGACCTGGACTCCGTTGATGTTGATGGTCTGCATGGCCTGGGCTGCTGCCGCCAGCTGGGCTGCGTTCAGGCTGATGATGCTCCCAGCAGGGGCAATCTTTGGCAGGGGACGCTCTTTCCGGAGAATCGCAGCAGAGTGCTTTTTGCCTGTCCCACTCAGATGGGGAGTACGGGATGCAGGGCTGCTACAAGTGGTGGCAGAGGTGGTCACAGCTGTTCCTGGGGAATTGTCTTGAACAAGGACTGTCTGCACCTCACCGGAAGGCGTACGGATGTAGACCTAGGAGGGGCAGAGAGACAGTCAGTGGCCCAGGAGAGACAGTGGCCCAGGCTCCCTGCACCTTCTTATGCAGCGTCGTCTCCCACGTGAGAAGTGCAAGTACCTCTCTGTCAGCCTGATGTTAAGTTCCATTGTTAAGTCCCATGGAATGTCCAGCTGAGCCCAGGAGTTTGTTGTCTCAAAGTCCAGGCCCACCAGCCTGGTCCAGAAAACCGGAGCTCCAGCCCTTATTTGGTAATGACAGGCCGTGCCACCCCATGTGACTCAGGCACCAGCCCCCCACCATGAATGATCATAAAAAGCGGCTGTACCAACCCACTGGGGTCCCAACCCTGCCTGGGTGAGGCCGCTGTGACGGTTCTACTCCGGGAGTTCGGACCCTAGCTCGAGTTAGCAATAAATCCAGCCTTGTTTTTGCATCGAGTCTGAGTCTTTTTGAACTCGTACTGTTTTAACACTGAGGCTTTCCAGCCAGCCCGAGTCTACATTTATGCACTTTCAAGGAAGGGCTAGTGGCATCTGTGTGTGTTTTGAGCTGGCAAAAGCTGACTGCTGATTTGAAACCAAACATTTAATTTACTTAGCATGGAAAAATGCAAATGCCAAATCTCAAAACTGGAGAATCAGAAGGAAACTAAACGATGATCTAAAGATGCATTGTGAATGACCATCAAACAAATGAAACCACCTTCAGGAGGCACAACTAAAGAGAAGCAGCTTTAGACTGGCCAAGAAGCAAAGATAAACACAGTACTTGTCAGCGGTGAGACAGCAGGGAAACAGGCACTCACTCTTAAGTTAGCAGCAGGAGTGTGAAGGGCACACAGGCTTGCTGCGGGGGGATTTGTGAGCATGGATCTAAAGCCTGAAAAATTGGTGTGTTAGAGCCTGCACGGGAAGAGGAGAGCACTTGTGGGGCACGGCCACAGCAGCAGGGGTGGTGTGGAGTGCCGGCAGGCTGAGCTGTCCACACAGGAGAGCTGAGATGTGTGGGACAATGGCTAGGTAGTACAGGGGGACTGATCCAGAATGGAATATGGTAAGGATATTGGGAGCTGGGCGCCTCACTTTCAGAGAAAGGAATATGGGAGAAACTAGAATGAAGCCTGTCGCACTGGATGGGAGTTAGAGGTACTGGTGGAAACTCATGGGTGGGTGGGTAAGCAGATATTGTGTGTGTGTGTGGTGCCCAGGCCTGTCTGTCTGTCTTGTATACACCTATATGAGTTGCTCAGCTGAGACCACTTATAAGGACTGGAAGCAGCAACCGTCTAGTAATAATAGCTCACCTTGCACTCAGGTCTTCATTTCTAAAGCCCATGCTCCACGAAGGGAACCAGGGCTCCTTGGAGGAGTAGCTGCTTCCTGGAAGGGGAGCAGGGAATACACAAGAAGCACTTGGAACTCCTGCTAAACCCAAAAGTGAGTGAGTGCTCAAAGAATGTGGTGACATGTGAAGGGTCACAGGCTCCCACTGGCCAAACATAGATAATTTGAGCATCGACATGTAACACTAACAGACGATAGCCCGCTGAATAAAACAGAAATGTGTGATTCCCTATGATAAAAAGAAACAAATGGAGACGAGAATAAAAAGAATTAAAAAACTGCTCTCACATCTCCCAGGAACCAGGACACCTAGGAGAAATGTTCGACTGCAAAGCTGGGAAATGCAAGAATGCAGTACTGACACAACCACCACGCGGACGAACCTCGAAAACTATCTAGTCAACCCTTGAACAACTTGGGGGTTAGAACAATTCAGGCAGTCGAAAATCCACATCCAATTCTGACCACCCCCCCCAAACTGAACTACGGCCATCCCTTGGTATCCACAGGGGGACTGGCTTCAGGACCCCTCCACCTCTCACCCCACGACACAGCTCAAGACTGTCAAGACCGTGGCAAACGAAGACTAAAAGGCTATCTGACCACAAGGGCCCACGAGGTACAATGTGGTGTCTGGGCTGGCTCTGGGAATAGAAAGGAGACAGTAACGGAAAAGCCCCTGACATCCAAATCAAGTCTGGAGTTTGGTCAACAGTAATGCACCAATGACAGTTTCTCAGTGGACACACTCTGGCAGTGTAAGATGTTTCTCAATGGGGAAACCAGGTGAGAGGTGTATGGATGCACTGCACTACCTCTCCAAACTTTCTGTAAATATAAACTTATTCTAAGATATAAAAACTTAATTTAAAAAATGTATCATAGTAAAACAAGTAGGCAAAAGTTGATAAGGAGTGGAATACTTACATAGTCTAAAAGTATCCCCTACAACTAATTTATCACAAAGAGAAAAAAGGTAACTTCAAGGTGCACGCAATCTGTTAAACATCACTTTAATCGTCAGTAATAGAAAGAGCTGAAATCATGTACTCCCTTTAGGATGCTGCACATACACAGCGTCACTTTCGTGATATTTCTGCAAAAAATGCATCCGTGTTACAAGGAAACATCACACAAACCTAGACTGGGGAACACTCAACAAAATAACTGGCCTAAAACCTTCCAAAGTGTCAGAGAAGACTGAGGAACTGTTCCGGATCAAGAGAGACTAAGATGAAAGGGCAACCAAATGCCATGTGTCCTGCCTGATGAGATTCTTGTGTCACAAGGGACTTTCTGGAGCAGTGGGGAGAACTAGATGGCCGCTGGATTAGAAGTCAGTTGCTAGTTTTGCACATTTTCTATAAAGCATTCAGAAGCAAGACAGGGGTGTGGGGCGGGATCCTATCATTTCAGGGATAGATGCTGAAATGATACAGGGGGAAAAAGTTCTTGCTTTATTAGAAAAAAAAAAATCCCGTTTTGATTACTTGAGGGGAGGGTGTTTATTTGAGGGTGTTTATTCCTGGATTCTTTAGGACTGTGTTTCTCAGTTAAAAGCAAATAAACATTTCATCTCTTAATCAACACATGACTCTCAAGCCGTTTTCTGGTGTACGCCTTTTGCAAATGATTGCTATTTTCTGTATATCTTAAGTTCATGTCACGAGAACATCTTTTGTTCAAAATATAGAGCAGGGGTCTGCAAACTTCCTTCATAATGGGCAGATAGTAAATATTTTTAGCTTTTGTCGCCATGAGGTCTGCCTTGCATTGCAAATGCAGCATGAACAGGCAAGCCTGTGTTCTCATTAAACTTTACTTACAAAAACAGGTGAGTGGGCAGGCCACATTTGACCTGAGGGCTGTAAATTGACAATTTCTGCTACAGAATATAGTATATTTTTAAAAATATATGCTTATCCTTTGATGCAGAGTTGTGGAACAGACAGGGCTTCAGAATAATGGGAAACCCTGCATATGTGTGATGGTTTCCCCTGGGAATGTGTGCACCTGAGCACTATCACTTCAGCTCCTCACCTTTTAGGTCTGATGATGCAACCTCATAGATATTGTAGTAGGTAAGCGATTCTTGGCATGCCAGAATATGCCAGAAGGGAGGAGGCATTCTAGGGCAGGCCTCATATTTCCTCTAGCCTGACTTCCTTGTCCACAGCTCAAACTCACACCAGGAGACTGCCCTGTTTCCCACTGTCCCTTGCTGTGACAAGATTCTCCATTCTGCAAGGACTTTATCACTTCCCTGAGTTCCTGGTTCTCCATTTGCAACCTGTACATACTCTCTGCATTAGTGGGCATACACAAAAATAAAAACCTGCTCCACAGAGCCAGAGAGGTTCCAGACTATTAGAGCACCTTGATAAATGCCAGAACATTCCCTGTGGGTCTACATCCTGATGAATCTAGCCTAAATGTCCTGGCTACCCAGCTAGGATGTTGTTTGTTTTTTTCCTTGTCATTAACCATGACTGAATTTTTCTCACTGAAGTTCTTCCTTTACATCAAATTCTATGGTTCTGATTGGATTTTTTCCCTCTTGCTACCATTCTGAGCATGTAATTCTAAAATAAAAAATTACCCTTATTTTAAAAAGTATATATGGCCTCCCCGGGAGTGCGTGGTTAAGTCTCAACACTATCAGGCTATCGTAGCCACTGCAGCATGAGTTCGATCCCAGGCCAGGGAGGTGACCCACATGGCACAGCAGACCTCTCTTGTCTCGCCTACTGCTCCCCTCAGCGGTGTGTTTCAGTAGTTTCACCTGTTCTGCTACCCACTCTGTCTCTGGTGAATCCTCTCAAGTCCTGCACCTTTGGCATATACTCCAGTTCTTGTATGCATAAATAAAATAAACCTTTAAAAAAAAATTATATATCTGCCCCATGCACATCCCTTAAAAGATTCCCATAAAGAAAAAGTGGACCAAAATACAGGTATGTAGGTATATTTCATCTGATTCTAATGATAAACTGTACATGGTCCTGTGAGTTGGAGTCCACTGGTCAGGCAGGATTGCCACTTACTGCCCCCCTAAAGGACACTGACTCCTGACACTCAAATCAAATCAGGAGATGCATCAGCATCACTTAGAAAGCAAGCTGAGGGGGAACAGAGTGCAGCCATTCAGAGCTAAGGAGAGGGAGGTGGGTGTGGAGGGTGTGTTTGGTACCTGAGTAGGTGTTGGCTCAGCCGCCTGGATCTGAAAGTTCTGGGAGGGCTTCTGGGGAACCGTGGGGAGGGTGGCAGATGCAGCCTGCACCACTCGCAGGGCCTGCTGAGGGATCTGTACCACCTGCTGCTGCTCAGCCTTGGGGGGCACCACTTGGACCTGCTGGACCACAGCTGGCTGGCCCCCTCCGGGGCTCTGAACGATGAGCAGGTTGTTCCCTGCCTGGATGATGTTGTCTGCGGTGGTCTCGATCAGCACCGTCTCCACCTGCTCAGCCACGGCCACGGGGGGCTGGGAGACAGGAAGACTCTTCTTCCTGGCTTTCTTGTTAGTCTTAGACAGTGGGGTGGGGGGGCTCTCCGTGAGGAGCTGAGTGGGGGTCCCGGTGTCGCTGGTGTTCATGAGGTTGTTGACAGGCAGAGTGAGTGTCACATTGCCACCTCCACCTGTCAGCTTCACCACGTTGGCCCCGCTCTGCACGGGGGCGGTAGTGGTACTCGACTTCTGCACAGGGGCTGGCTTGATGGGGACAGGCTTGTGACTGGATGGTGAGGGGGTGATGATGGCTTGGTTGGTGCCGGGGATGATCTGGATCTGGTTGGTGAGATTGGGCTGTACTTGGATGGTCTGGGAACCAGTCGCCTGAATCTGAGGAACCGCTTGGTACTGGATGTTGGCATTTGATCGGGTCCC
The DNA here is from genome assembly GCA_019455555.1 of Galemys pyrenaicus. Lineage (NCBI taxonomy): Eukaryota > Metazoa > Chordata > Mammalia > Eulipotyphla > Talpidae > Galemys > Galemys pyrenaicus. The sequence continues at coordinate 2,315,463 of JAGFMF010011723.1, read as the reverse complement.
TTTGTTGATCATGGTGGGATTCTGGATGGCAAACACCAGCTGCCCCCCAGGATAGGACGCGCTCAATTGTGACCCCTGAATCTGAAGTATGTTTCCTTTGGAGGACAAGATTCCAAAGCTATTCTTGCCAGGACTGAGAGGAAGAGGAGCCGGTTTGATGGGGACCAGTTTCCGGGGTGTCGGCTGGGGGGGAGCAGGAGGCGTCACAGCAGCTTCAACAGCTGGAGGGCCAATTTTGCTACATGTTGCGGCGAGCAGGGCTAAGGGAGATGGCTGGGAGTCCTGCAAACACCAAGCAGAGACAGGAGTGAGACAGGACGGCCTGCTGTCCCACCGCCCCTCTGCCCTTTATGATTCAGACTTGGCAGGCTCTTCCCCACCTGTGGCAGGCAGATGCTACTGTGCTCCACCTCCACAGTGGCTCCACTGAGTAACTGAGAGGGAAGGTCTTTCTCAGGAAGGTGCTCCCAGCACCCATGCGGAGTGAACTAATAAGCTGACCACTTACTCGCCACTGGTCTTGCTGCTACTGGGGACACAGAATCACCCCAGGTCATAGATGGAATTCCGTTAAGTCCCCACAGGGACTAAGGGATCCCTAGTTCCTCAACTGAAGAAAGACAGGGAGGGAAGGGAAGGATAAGGGAGAGGCAGCAGGAGAAACTGACACTTGGGAAAGTGTTTTCTAGTGCATGGGATGTGACTTCATCAATTGGGGAGGACGGCTCTTTCAAGGGGATAAGGAAAGAGCCCTTGGGGTATGGGGATGAAACCCGTTTTCCTTACATATTCAGTGGGGTCTGGTGGAAGGGACCTTGAGTTTAATCCTCCTTTTCCCCTGACCCAATTGGACATCATAGGTAAGTGGCCATGGTTCTAGTTCAAAAAAAGTGGGTAACAACCATCCCGGACTCAGACCTTAGGGTATTTACAAGGAGGCCAGAGATTAAGTCGTCACTTGTAGTTAGTATAACTTCAGTGAGTCCTTCCAGGCTGATGCAGCCCCCAACCCTCAGAACCCACTGCACACTTGCCTGGGTGGTGGAGGCAGCAGGCTGCAGGTAGTCACTGGGACTGACAGCGGCAGTGGCAGCCATGCTGGTCTGTGGATCTGCGGGGAGAAAGGAGACAGCATGAGGCATGAGATGCGTGAAAGGAACCAGAGCCCACCTGCCTCAGATTTTCTTTTTGCGTCTATTTGCTGCTGCTTCTCCAAGAGAGGTTAATAATATTCCCCCCACCCTTCCTACTCAAAAGTTAGCAACTCCACATCTTTTTCAGTAGATAACCTTCTCTTCTTCTCAGATTCTGTCATCATAAAGCCTGGGCTAACAGCAAGGTGCCAAGACTAGTTTCAGTAACTCAACTGTACCACCTTCTCTGCTGGGCACCACTGACTGTCCCGAGCCAGAGCCTGCCTGGGAAAGAAGTAACTACTGGGCCAGGAACCCTGACGAGGAGGACACGCCTGCTCCAAGGGAAGGGCTGGGTGGCTGATGCTGGACCTTCACCACAAAGGTACAGCGGCTCAGGTGCTGACCTACAGCATGTGGGCTTGCTTTACATAAACTGACACTTCCGCACAGGATGATAGATATGGTCTCATAAATCACCAAGACTAGGGAAGCTAATGACTAAATAGAATAAGAATAATGAAATATGGTAAATTCTATTTTTATTTAGCTATCTAAAAAATGCTAATATTAAAAAGCCATCATCTCTTGGTGAGAGCATTTTGCTGAACTTTGAAAATTTTTTTTCTCTATTTGCTCATTTTTCCACAGTGAACACACTCCATTGTGTTCTTTTTTAATATAAAAAAAGGAAAACTTTGAGGAACTATTGAGGGGAATCTCTGTTCTGAACTTAAGTCTGAGCTAAGAGAAATACAAGATAAGAAACCATGAGAACTTGGAGGGAAATGAACCTACATGCTCATTTAGTGCACAGATCACGAAGGACCTGCCTTGTATCTGCCTTGTATCCTGTACCTTTAAGATTTCAGGGAAGACAGTGTTACTGAAGTGTTATTTCAGAGAACAGACACGGCTAGAGGGCTCCGGTCCCTAGCCCCTAGTGGGCATCTGGCACCAAAGAAAGGGAAAAGTGGACCCATTGAACTGTTCTTTGGAGAATAATTCCTAAGTGGAGGAGAAGGGGGAACTGAGAGCTGAGACAGGTGATGGGCTGCTTGGAACGCACACCCATCTCTCCAAGGTTCCCAGGCCCTGAGACCACACAGAGCAGGGGAGACATTTGCAAACGGACAAAACCAGAGTGAGATCCTGAAATATTAGACACTGGTCCATGGCAGAATCCTAGAACAAAAGACTGAACAGCACTGCAGTTACTGAGGGAAGAAAGCAGTGACCACAAGGAGTTAGTGAGCACAGGGTTGCAAAACACAAGTCAAGCTGGACAGAGCTGCTTGTAAGGGTTTGGGGGTGGGTCTAGGAAGAGAGGCGGCTGCCTGAAACTTCACAATGTTCTTATGAACAAGGAAGGGAAAAAACAGCAGATGGGATGACAGCCTAGTGGGGCTATGCTGAACGTGCCTGCTTCCACCTCAGAGCTGAGACCCACACATCTCGGAGTTTGTTGCTGCCAGGTCAAGTGGTGTGTCTCAAGTTAGGAATGGGTCATGGGACCAGGGATCTACAGGCTTCCTACAGGAGGCACGTGTTTTCACTGTGTGTGATGGTCACCTTTCTAGAATGAACATGAACTGGGTCTAAGTCTGGGCAGCTGAAGAGCATGGCAGGCAATGGCTATCAGCACGAGGGTCATTTCATCACTGTCCCTCACCTGCAGTGATGGCAGTTAACAAGAGGAACAAAGAGGCACAGAGAAGAGCAGCAATTAACCAAAACTGACAAAAACTGGAAAAACACCTCGAAGAGTTTCTAAGAGCTAAATTAGCTGAGCGTGGCTGGATCAATTGAAGTAATTAATTAAAAAGGACTAGGACACATTAATTACTGTTGATGTTCACCGTGGTAGCTGAAATCACACCAAAAGGCAGAGCCCTGGTACCTGAGAGTATAAAGGAGCTTCTCCAAAGAATAAAACATCACTTGCTCAGCATAGCAGCCTTTAAAACTGGGTTAGATTATGTCGTCTTGTGGTTTTATTTCTGAAAAGTAAAACTTGCGATAAATCAGGAATCAGGGCCTCCCCTGGTGGCGCAGTGGGTTAAGCAACGCACTACGAAGCAAATCGCAGCCACTGAAGCACGAGTTCGATCCCTGCTGCCGGCCAGGGGG
>JAGFMF010011723.1:2289707-2310661 GCA_019455555.1 Galemys pyrenaicus | reverse complement strand
CGCTCTCTGTGGTGAATCCTCTCACCCCCCCACACCTCTGGCCTGTACCCCAGTGCTTGTATGCATAAATAAATAAATCTTTAAAAAAAAAAAAGAAAGAAGAAGAAAAGCATCAAGCACATAGTGGGTAGCAGAATGGTTACCCACTTTGCACTGGAAATAACTTAGGTTTAAAAGTTGCACTTGGGTTAAAAAAAAAAAGAATCACAGGAAGACCGGACTGAACACTGGTGCTCATGTGGTTTCAACTCAGAGCTAAAGGGGAGGCAACAGACTCCAGATGTGGCTGCCAAAAAAGCTACTACAATCGAGTACATTTCCAAAATTCAATCATAGCAGAAAAAGAATAGTCCTAGTGTGCTCTGAACACTTAGGCCACATCGGGAGCCTTCTGACATTCTGAAAGGGGGATTTTCTTTTTTTTTTTTTTGAAAGGGGGGTTTTCAACTGAAGCTTGTCCAGAGAGTAGCAACGGTTGTGATCAGGATGCCAGAGCAGCATACCTGCCTGGGTATTTCAAAGGGTGGACTTTTGGGGAGGGAAGTTCAAGACAGCTTTCAGTTTACTACGAGGAAGAACTTTCGAACGATGGAATGGGTCACCTTTTGACTATTCTCCCTCTCTGGGATGTATATCTCTGGATGGAAAGGGAAATTGGGTTAAAAGAGCTTTAAGTTTGTCATAAAACAAGCACAAGACAAGTTTGTGGCTAGCAGAGCTGGGAAAGGAAGGCAGGGGCTCTCCCCAGGAGGCTCCCCTGGCTGAGGTCCCCACAGCTAAAACTGGCGGGTGACTCTCCCTCAGACACCCTCTGTTATGCAACAGAAGGACACTGGAATGGGACAGAGAGCAGACGGAATGAAAGCCGGCCTAGTGCTTCTTACTCATTTCCCTTTTTCATTTCTCCATCTCCCTCTGCAGTCTTTCTCACCCTGGACTCAAGCTGAGTGATGGAATGCCTGAGTGAGTTCATTTAGGAAGTTAAAGCGAAATCTATAAAGCAAGCTACAGGCTGCTGGTGCTCCACGCCGCACCATTTCAGTTTGGTTTCATTTTCCTCTCCAGCTGGCTCTTGAAATACCCCTCCAGATCTCAAGCTAGTGTTTGTAAGTATCTCTCCAGTATCATGGCTCAGGGCTTTGTGGCCCCTGGGCTGCAGACCTGGGCGACCAAAACAGAGACCATTTTCCCTGCCACTGCAGAATTATATCCGGGGATTAACCATGAAAGGGAAAAGAGACGCATTTTCAACTGGTGTTTGGAAATGAAAAGTGGTTCAGAAGTATTGTAGTATGTAACTGGGAGACTATGATTTCAGAAGTATTGTAGTATGTAACTGGGAGACTATGATCAAAGGGACTTTGGAACCTCATTAATTTGGAACCTTATATTTAAAACATGTAATTTGGACATAAATTATGCTTAATTTCCTTCATACTGTGCAAAGTGCAGCTAAATGGTGTATGAAGACAGCAAAGGGACGCAGGCATAGTTATGTAATCATTTTATACCACTTCCACCATTTTAATCATACTATTTGCTTTTAATGGCAATTTACATCCGGTCACTGAAACCTACATTTGGCAACATCGGTCACTGGAACTGTTGCATGTTCTTGAAAGAAAATGCTGCTTTCTTTCAGAATTCTACCATTCTGACTTTTACTCATTTAGGTTGACTAAAACTTTCCCCACATTCCCTAGGCCCATGAATTGGGAAAATTTTACAGCAATTCAACCAATAATAATTCTCTTGAGCCCCAAGGCAAACTTCAAGGGTACCAAACAAGGCTTCCAATTAGCAGGGGGGTGGGTTGGGGGCCCAATGCCCCAGACCAGCAGGGAAGTATCGCCCCTCCCCCAGCCTCATCTCTTGCCTCTTGTCCCCTCTAGCTTCAGCAAGGCCAGACTTGGTTGGCAAGTTCCTGGCACTTTTTGCCTCCTTTCCTGAGCTGTGGCACTGGGACTTTTGCCCCAGCTCTCTGCTGATACTTCCCTTGCTTGGCCAACAAGGACCTCCTCCTCTGTTCTGCATCCAGCAGGCCCTTGTCCACAGTTCATGATCCCCGGACCAGTCCCCACTCAAGATCCCCCTGGACTTTCTCCTACCCCTCCTCTTCCCTTGTGGGCTCCTCTTCCTTTGCCACCTCTTAGACACTAGTGTTCCTTGGCAGCTGTCCCTCTCACCCAATAGCCATCCCGTGGGTGACTGAGGCCTCACATGGCTTCGGGTACCCACCACAGGCTGATGGACCACACCACCTGATGTCAGAACAGTACCCCAGCCCTCTGTGGGCCTTCCACTTGGGCTGGCCATGAACTTCCTACACTGAGCTGTTACCTTTGCCCATTCTCTCCCCAGTTTTCCCATCCTGGCATCAAGGCCCTTTTACAGCATCCTGGAGGAGCCTTCACCTCTGCCACTGCCCTCTGCTGGCCTGCTTTCTTCCCTCTTTACGAGCTAGTGCCCACTCACCCTTCAGGTCTCAGTCTAGTTTTTAACTGCACATTTTTTTGAGATTCTACTTTGTATTAGGCATGTCACTTCCTCAGAGAGACCTTCCAGCAGGCTGCAGATGTGGTTAGCTTCTCTAGTAACTCACCACCCACTAACTAACCATGGCTCAATGCCTCTCTCCCAGATTCTTAGGAGCTAGCTCCCCAGGACTAGGTGTGTCTTCACTGCTGAGGGCTACCCCAGCCCAGAGGTGAGCACCATGCCTACGTCAGCACCTGTGGGCTGAAAGAATGAGTACCCTTGATTAAACCAGCCTCTCTTCTGGCATTTTCAAACACAAGGAGACTTGGGTATCACCCTCATCCTCACCAGTCGATCTTCAAGATTCTACTTCCTAAATGTAGCCCTCTTGCCTGTCTGACCTCACCCCCACTGGCCTAGCATTTATCACCTCAGCTCTGCCTGAAATGCAGCCAGAGCTCCAAAATGGCAACCCCGCCTCTGGGGCCTCCTCTTCTCCAGCCTCTACAATCCAGTTAGGACTCTCAGAAAAGCAAGGCCCATCCTACTACTCCCTGAGGATCTTCTGATAAGGTGATAAAGGCCAAAACAATCTGCTCCCTTCTTGCCCCTCCCCTTCTAACTCTCCAGCCGGTTTTTTCCATTTCTAGAATTAGAACACACCCTGCCTCACTTGGAGTCTGTCTCCCATTTGTCTGGCCAGCTACAGTCCTTCATCAGGAGCTCATTTATAACTCACTCACTCATAAAAACCTTTCCTGACCTCTTCCCTCTCTCTGCTCCCAAGTCTGGGGCAAGTGTTCCACGATGCGCCAGTGTGCTGGTTCCCGGCATCCATGGTGGCACTTTCTCCCGCCACAGGGCAGGGAGTGTGTCTCTGTCACAGTAGTCTTTCTGTGGGCTGACTAGGGAGTCTGTAACAAGAAGAGGCCTCCGAGAGGACCCCAGATCCCTGGTCCCAGACTAGGGGCCACAGCACTGGTCTTTCACTTGAGAACACACTCTTGGGACTCAGGGAATGAGACAGAAGGGGCCTAAAGAAATACCACAACTTTAGATAAACTCTAGGAAGCTCTTTTCCCTATGGGAGAGAACTTGGCTCAAACGCCACAGCCAGGCCTTGGGGTACTGGGCTCATTTCTGCCATGGGTTCTGCCTCCCTAGGTCATGCCTGTATAAGCTGCCTGCTATGGTATTTTCCCTGCAGGAATTTCACTCTGTGCAAACAGTGCCTATGCTGGCTAATTTGGTCAGCTCAGCTGGGCCTGATGCCAGCAACAGTTTCCCAGCCCAGTCTTTCCCAGTTGCCTAGCCTGGAGGAATTCAGAGCTGGTAGGGGAAAAGCCAGCCATGGCTGGTTTTAAAGAACAAAGTTGGACCTCAAAGGGAGGTGACAAATGGACTGAGAATCAGCTTGGGGTGGGGGGGGGGGGAGCAGTCCCTGTTGTGAAAGAATGGAAACTACACTGAACATTTCTGACAGGCAGATCTCTACAGTTCATGACAGATTTCAAAGACTTTCATGAAATGAGAGTTTCTGGGCAGTAGCTCACTAATGCCATAGGCCCAAAGAGGACGGTGAGCCAAGAACAGAGATTCTGTCTCCCTCCTCCTGCCTAGGTGAGCCATCCTGCCCTCCCTACTCACAGCTTTGACCTCAGCCTCAGCCAGACCCTTATATGTGTCCACAATTTTATCAAGAAGTTAGCATTCCCTACATCAGCTCGGGTCCATTAATTCTCTTTTTCAAGCAAAACTCCTTGCAAGAGTCACTCAACAAGCCGTTCCTAAAGCCTCTCCTGTCAAACTTTCTTGGCCCTGCTCCAAAAGGCCGCCCCCTCCCATCCACACCACAAAAACTGCCTCTGCACTGCTACTTTCAAGGCTAATTCTTAGACCTCATTTGTGTTGATGTGACAGTTGAATTCTTTTCCTCCTTGAAACACTTTCTTCACTGGGCATCCACGACACACCATGACAGCTCCTGTCTCACCATCACCTCGTTACCACCCAGGTTCAGGTGCCCACCATCTCTTGCTTGTATAACTGTGCACAACCTCCCAGCTGGGCTTCTGAGCTTGTCTATTCTCAGTCTGTTCTCAACACATACCCAGAATGATACTCATCAAACTTGTATCCTGTTATATACTCCACTGCTCAAAGCCCCCCAACAGTAGAAGCCAGAGTCCCCACGGTGCCGCATAAGGCCCTATGTGACCTACCCCTGTTGTTCTCCCTCCGCACTGCTTCAGTCACGCTGGCCTCCCCTCTGCTCTTGAACATGCCTGGTTTAGGCTTCCCCCAGGGCCTGTGCACTTGCTGTTCTCTCTGCTTCAGTTCCTGCCCTGCATGCCTTCAGACTCCAGCCATGTTCCATTCCTTTCCCTCCTTCAGGGTTTTACCCAACTGTCACATTTTCTTACAGACCTGTCCTGACCACCCTCTGTGAATTGCAGCCCTCCCACACACAGTTTTCCTACCCTGTATTCAGTTTTTCTCCTCATATAATAATTATCTATTACTTACTTTTTTGTTTCCCACTAAGCAAGAACTTCTCTCTGCCTTACCCACTGAAGTACCTACAGCCTGGCACCTAGCAGGTGCTTAATGTGTATCTGTTGAATAAATAACTTCAGGAGGCTATGGAGCAGCAGCCTAGATGGAGTTTAAGAACCAAAGGAGAAAACCTGAAGATGTGCATATCCTGGCCCCAGGCTGGAATCTCAGGGCTGACTAAGTCAGATCGACAGGCCCACTCCCAGACAGAAGTCTCAACCCCGCGTCACCTCATGGGGCCAGCACTGGCGCGGGGCCAGCAGTCCAGTCCTGCTCCTGGACAACTGTCTCAAAGCACATGCCTCGTCGCCATGCCAGGGGCCACTGGTCAATGTTCCTTTCGTTTAACATGTATGGGGGGATGTTCTTTTCTGAGGGATTTAAGATGAGGGTAACTGCTGTATGAATACCTTCTGTCTTTTTCACTCTGAATTCCTTTCAAATCATGACCATCATATGCTAGTCTGCATCCTACCCAGCTAGTCACACTGAATCACACTGGAAGAGTCAGAAGCAGCAAATAGAAATACCGGGCAGCAGGAGATGGGCAGAACTCTTTACTCTGACAGAAGCAGTCCCAGGAAATAGTGTAAAGAACACTGAGCCTGAGAATTCTGTCTTTGAAAAAAGGAGAAAAGAAAAGGAAAGCCAGATAACGATTCCCCCATAAAGAACATCATTATATACAAACACATGCTTTCTCTGCTTCAGTACACTCATTGTAAATCACCTCCCACAATTATCTTGGGCTAGGACAGGCTTCTGAAATGAGTGGTGACTTCATCTCCCCTGAGAAGGATGGTTGGCTTAACATTTAAATTTCTGAAGGCTGGGAAATGTTTCAGTCTGTTTTTAGGCTAATCTGAAAAGACTTCCAATTAGACACTGACCTGGAGCAGAAATATTCCACTTCCAATTATCCAACCCTGCCAGCAATCTCTTATTCCCTATTCACACTACCCAGAAGCCTCTTTGTGATTCCACCAAGTCCCACAGGATCAGGTAACAAACACCCCCAAGAGGAAGTTCTAGAAAAAGAACATCTGGAAATGTGCAGGCCAAGCCTGCTGGTTTGAGAGTTACTTTCACCTCGTGGCTGAGATGAAAGACACCACCTAAGGCCCAAATCACGCCAAAGGGACAAACTGGCATCTTAGAGCCCTTAGAATAAAAAGCAACCAATCTCCAAGCTAAACTTCTGTACTGGGGCCTCCCTGGTGGCGCAGTGGGTTAAGCAATGCACTGTGAAGCAAACCGCAGCCACTGCAGCAGGAGTTCGATCCCTGCTGCCGGCCAGGGAGGGGACCCACATGGCACAGCAGATCTCTCCTGCTGTGCCCACTGCTCCCCTCAGCAGTGTACTTCTGTCAATCTGCCTGTTCTGCTCCCTGCTCTCTGTGGTGAATCCTCTCACCCCCGCCCCCCACACCTCTGGCCTGTACCCTAGTGCTTATATGCATAAATAAATAAATCTTTAAAATAAATAAATAAATAAATAAACTTCTGTACTGTATGTGGTGGGGCTTCTGGCGAGGCATGAGGCACGAGGCATAGCATGCAATTGTGATGTCCAAATAAGTTGGAGCTAAGGGAATAAAATGTCCAAAGGAAAAATTCAAACAGCTGGACCTGTGAGCATGTACTTACAAATAGCCTTGACAGTCTAATATTGCTGAGAGCTGCTTACTGGTGGGAAACTGAGAAACATTCAAGCGGGGCATTTAGTTCCTTTCTTACTCCCTCGCTCCTGAGCCCAGCCCAAAGCCCACCCTAATGAGCAGCACAGTAATCCCTAGGCAGGTGCCAGTGGCAGCCTCAGAGCATCTAGAAAAAAAAATGCTTCCTTAACACGTAATAGAAGATGCAGCTTCCCCCCAGCTGCTAGTGCTGAGTCTGGGCTTTCCTCCTGGACACTCTTTTAGGTATCCCAAGAGGCAGTAGAAAATTCAGTTTTGCATCTCGGAATCCTGTCAACTGGAACAAATCCTCCAGTACGGCCTGGGAGCATGCATCTCCTCAAAGGCAATCGCTGATCCCTCATACTTAAGCTGACAATGCCCTTGAGTTAGTAATAGCTCAGGTCTTTACCCTCTTTGTTCACCTTTCCCCCCAGTACCAACACATAACTGAGGAAAAAGACAGACCTCTCCCACCTCAGGTCTCCTAGAACAGTGTGGTTTAAAAATAAGGAAAGGATCCGATAAGCAAAAGGAATAGCTTCTTAGGAGAGACAGTCCTTTAATAACATTTAGAACTATAAAGATCAAAGTGCTGGATAATGAAGGAAGAAATAGAGAGGAAGAGCTTCTTTTCCCTCCTATGACATGTCTAGCAGTCACACAGGAACTGCACATGTATCCAAAACAAAAGCAGAGCAAAACACCAACAAATGCAGTCCCTGATGATTATTTCTCAGCCTGCTCCCCTCAGCAGTGTACTTCAGTTGATCTGCCTGTTCTGCTCCCTGCTCTCTGTGGTGAATCCTCTCACCCCCCCCCCACCCCCCGCACCTCTGGCCTGTACCCCAGTGCTTGTATGCATAAATAAATAAATCTTTAAAAAAAAAAGAAGCTACTGGAACACTGACATCAGCCCAATTGGTAGGCCATCTGACAGATTCATCCTCTTCATTGCACACAAGAATTTAAAACAAAACGAGACACTGCAGTACTAGTCCTGACTGCAGACAAGTTTTTTTGTGTGTTATAATAAAAATTACTCCTATGGGTGGACTCCACCATCATTCTCTTCATGGCCTCTCTAGTCAACACCCTAAACGTCAAAGTCCTAAAAAGCTCACCACCCAAAATATCAACTCGACACTTAGCCCTCCACTGTGAGGTTTAATGCCTGCTGGGGGTACACATGCAGGCGTACCTTAAGTAGTGCACACCAGTGTACTTTCAAACAGCCACCACCCTTCCATCTGCGATGAAGTGGTATAATGGGGGACCGTAAGCCAATTCGTTGCTGAAAATAGATCTACTGGCCCCTCCCTTTCTCCAGGAAACAAATAAATGCAAAAGAAGTAACCTCGGGAGAAACAAACTTCAGGAGAATGTATACTGAGAAAAGCCACACTAATTCACTCTGGATCAACTTAAACAACTGTATGTTGGAATGACAGTATATTGGAATCAAAACCAAGGAATGCAGTGAGGATAGGTTTCTCAATTGCTCAGAGTACAAGACACAGTTCCCTCTAAAATAAAACTAGAAAGCCACTGGAATCATAAGCCAAGAAATATGGGTAGGAGGCTGAGAATCAAAAGTCAACAGTGGGGATGGAGGACGAAAGTAAGTATCCATTTTGTTTTATTTCTTCTGTCATTCCTTAGGACTGTCTGCACCCGGCCTTTGGGATTCAGCAGTCTCTCCCATAGGAGGTCAGGTAACAGGCTGGATCTCTGTCAACAAGTTTTAAAGTCTCACCATTCAGGCAAGAGTTTGCAGCTATCAATGGAGGCTGACGGATCGAAGGGAAAACATTAAAAGCACGTTATAGCCCACTCTGCAGCCAAAGGCGAGGCCATCTGCCCGGGGTGTGCCCTCATGGCCAGACATGATCTCTCGACTGGGACACACTGGTAACCAGGTTGGCTTCTGCCCAGCAGTGCCCATGTAGTTGGCGCCATCTGAGTTTCAAGCATTCCCTTGCCCCTCTGCACTCGGGAGGGCCCTGAATCGCAGGTGGGCACCTAGAGTTGAGTGCAGGAGGGTCCCCCAAACGTAAAGCGAGCACGAGGGGCGCCAGCCTCCACCCTGAAGCCAACCCAGAGAATATCCACCGGCCGGGCAGCACTCAGGTGAGTCAGGACCTCGCGGAGGGGGTACCAGACCCGCCCGGGGTGCCCGCTCCTCTCGCCAGCCCCCGGAAGCGCCGCCCTCCCGCCCAAAGGGCTCCGAGGGGGCGGGGAGTCGAACGCCCCCTTCCGGGTGCCTCCGCCCGGCTGGCCAGCCCCGCTCCTCCTCCGGGCGGGAATCCTCCCTCCCCCGCCCCTCCCGGAGCCGGGCCCCGGCGCCAGGCCCGGCCCCAGGGGGAAACCCCCGGTCCCGGCTCCCCCTCCCTGCGGCCTCTGCCCGCCTTCCCGACCCTTGGGGGCCGGGAAGACCCCGCCGGCAGCGGCCGGGACCCACCGCTCATTACGACATCTTCCTCCCTGGCCTCCGCCGCCTCCGCCGCCACCGAGAGCCTGACACCGCCCGCCTAGTACCCGCCAATCCCGGAGCCCGCCACCGCCCGAGCGACGGCAGCGTTCCCCAATAAGAGTTCTGTACATCGGGGACCGACAGCACTACTAACCAATCAAAGAGCGGCATCTAGAGCGACGTAGGTTTGGCCAATAAGCCTGTGAAATGTCACTGATGGACGGTAGAAGGCACCAACCGAAAGCCTATGGAAATATGAACGACGTGTTCCTCAGCCAACTGGCGGGCGGTAGGGTTCCGCCCACTATCTGGTTGATGGACAGCAACAGGAAGCTGGATGGGGAGGGTCTTAGATGAGGAGTAGTTTGGTATTGGTGGTGGTTGACCTTCCACCCACCTCTAACCCAGAAGATGAATGATAGATCTTCCCTAAAGCCAATCAGAAGTCCTTAGGGTGAGGCGGAGAAATACTCTATAAATAGCATATACATCGCACTCATTCGAGTGTCGCCTTAGTGTGGCTGTGGCCTCCCGATCTTGGGTCTCTCAACCCTCGCCTGGTGAGTGAAAAGCCACCAGCCTTTTATTTAGCTCTCTCTCTCTCCATCACTTCGGGAGAGGAGGGTGATCGATCCCTCATACGATTTCATGCAGCGCGGAATTGGAGTGCGTCCAGACCTACAAAATAGCGGGGGGTGGGGGGTGGGGGGGGGAGACCACTTTTGAAAGGGGATGACTTTCACAGCCTCAGTTCAAAAGCCTGGTTGATATTCACCCGATTATTGCAGTCACCCCACGCACCCCTGAGTGATGGTCCCCTAATGTGGGCATCAGAATCGTCCAAAGCGCCTAAAAGTAGATTCCCAGAACCAACCGCGTTGGGGTTGTCTGGGCAAGCCTGCAACGTGCATTCTAACAGCGTCTCCCGTGGACAGAATTGGTCACTGCCACTCACCCCCTTGAAAGAGGTACTGTGAGCAAAGCCCTTGGCAGGCCTGCCCAGGGAGGTTTAGTTGTCTCTCCCTGATCTTTCCTGGAGACATAACTTGGGAAGCCTGCCCAGCATTAGTAAGAAGGAATCCACACTGGCTTCAGACCAGCCTGCTCAGAAAACTTCCACAACCTACTTACAGAGAGGAAGGGTACTGAAGCTCCACACCTGGTGTGCTCTGTAAAATGAGGCTCTGTAAAATAAGGCACCTCTATGCCTTAAAACTGTGGCTATTTTTTTTTTTTAACCATAACCCCCAGAAATACATTTGCATCCTGGCCTGGTACAGATGCTCCTTGACTGACAGTGGAGTTATGTCCTGATAAACCCATTGTAAGTAGAAAATGCATTTAAGGCACTCGACCTACTGAACTCAATAGCTTAGCCTACCCATAACATATACAAAAACACTTACATTTAGACTACAGTTGGACAAAAATATCTTGTGTTTCCATCACCAGAAAGAGAACACACAGATGGTCTGCGAAAATACAATATCCAAAACCACTGGCAACACAGTACACTATAGTGTGGGGGGTAGGGGGTGGAGGGGGGAGGGTCCCTAGTGATGGTGACCAGGGCTGCTACTGCTAGCACAAGAGAGTAGCACACTGCTTGCCTGGGGAAAAGATCAAAACCCACAATTCTAAGAATGGTTCCTCCATCACTCTTGCACCATGGTAAAGTCAAAAGTCAGCTGACCTCAAACCAGAACACTGTGAAATCAGCATAAATCTGTATGTCTATAGCTTAAACTTCAATGAGCAGGAATAACAAAGTTTCAAAGGATAGTACTTACCCTCACTACCTGTGATGTAGTGGTATTTTCTATCCAGTCCTATCTTATTCTACCCCCTCCACCTCCTTCCTTCTTTCTTTCTGAAAATTGCTGTCATAAAATAATAAAAATTGTTTGATAAAATAATAAAAAGTGCAAAGCAAAATGCCCTGTACACAGCAATTGCTGAATAAATATTGTCTCTGGGAACTCCGTGGTGGAATATGGGTTGAGGGCCGCACTGTGAAGCAGCTGCTGCACAGCAGCTCTAGTTCGATCCCCGGCCAGGGAGGGGACCCACATGGCGCAGCAGACCTCTCCTGCCTCACCCACTGCTGCCCTTGGCAGTGTGTTTCAGTCAGTCTGCCTGTTCTGCTCCCCACTCTGTCTGGTGAATCCTCTCACCTCCCACGACTCTAGTCTGTACCCCAGCTCTTGTATGCATAAATAAAAATAAATCTTAATAAATATTGTCTCTTCTAGTCTACCCCTCTCAGTCTTAGCCTTTAAAAAACAAGACTTTTAAAAAGAATTATATAAATAAAAAACAAGACTTTAGAAGATACCACTCCTCTAGTTAAGATATTTCATGAGGACCTCTGTGGTGGCACAATGGGCTAAGCAACGCACTGTGAAGCAAACCAAAACCACTGCAGCACAAGTTCGATCCCTGCCGCTGAGTTTGATCCCTGCCTCTGGCCAGCCGGGGAGGTGACCCACTTGGCACAGCAGATCTCTCCTGCCTCCCCTGTTGCTCCCCTCAGCAGTATGCTTCAGTTAATCTGTCTGTTCTGGACCTCCCTGGTGGTGCAGCGGGTTGAGTGCTGCACTGTGAATCATCCTCAGCCACCGCAGCGCAAGTGCGATCCCTGGCCAGGGAGGGGACCCACATGGCACAGCAGACCTTTCCTGCTGCTCCCCTCAGCACAGTGTTTCAGTTGATCTGCCTGTTCTGCTCCGCAATCTGTCTCTGGTGAATCCTCAACTCTGGCCTGTACCCCAGCTCTTGTATACAAAAATAAATCTTAAAAAAAAAAATCTGTTCTGCTCTGGTGGATCCTCTCACCACCCCTCCCCCCACACACCTCTGGCTTATATATACACAAGTGCTTATATGCATAAATAAATAAATCTTTTTAAAAAAGATCTTTCATGACTCCCTACACCCTTCTGGATAAAAAGTCAAACTCCTTTCTAGGCAAATGGCATCCTTCACACTCTAGTGCATCATATCAAACTTCATCTCCCCTCCCCAACCCAATTCCCTTCCTACCTCAGGGAAGGTAGGAATCCCTTTTGCCTCAGGGGAAGATTCCACCATTCCTAAAGACTTAAGCTTCTCTCTATATTCCCCTTCCTTTATCCTGGTAAACTCCTACACATCCTTCAACACCCTGTCCAAAATCTGAAAACCAAAACTATTGCCCAGCAATAGCTCTTCCCTTCCCTGGATTGTTCTTATCACACGCAAAAGGCTTCACTTGCTCACCTGCATCACACACTTTTGTTTTCATTTCTGACTCCCCTGCTAGAGCTGCAGGGGAAGGACTGAGGCCAGTACACAGACTACTGGCAGGAAATGGACTCTAAGGTAAAGAAAGAATATTTGCATACAATTGTATGCAAACACATACATTCTGTTCCCAGGCCACTTTTCAAGTTAAGATTGCTTCACTGTTAAAACCAAGTACTCCACCCGGGTTCAGTGACTCAGTTGTTAACAAGGGTACAGTGTGGATTTTTTGGGGGGAGGTGGGGTTGAATATTCCTGCTGGGCCCCTCAAACCTCTTATGGGATGGACTCTGGGGGCAGCTGTGCTCCTACCCCAGAAGACCAACCCTAAAGACAGCAGAAGTGAAGGAAAAAAAAATGTGTGTGTGTTTGGGGTGTGTGGGGGGGAGATAGGGTGTGAAAACTTAGAAGAATTTGGCAGCAATTCTGAATTACTAAATAGTTATTCCCTTTTTTAGGCCACCATCTTCTTGTTTTTTTCTCTATTTCTAGGCTATTTGGCTCCCATCTTACCAGAAGCACAACTCAGGAAAGGGATGTTTTCTAAGAGGAGGACCCCTTATATCTCTGTCAGGACCATTACACCATTGAGTCTCCCCCACGTCGCCTCACAACTTCCCAGAGACCGTGTATTTCAAGTAGCCCTCTCCTCAACAGAGAGGAGGGGGCCTGGTGGCCAGCCTCCTATCGCCTGCCCTCTCTCTGGCTGCTCCATAGGCACCCTAGACAATTTTTAATAAAACCTGAAGTCTGAATCCCATCCAGGCCAAAGAAATCAGAATCTCTGAGGGTGGGACCCACAGAGATTAAGACTCTCAGGTGAGTCCAATGGGCAGTCAGGTGCTGAGAACCACTCCCTAGCCCAAAGGTATCTCCCCACCGAGGGTGCCCAAGTAAAATACAGTCTGTACCATCCATCCCTACCCACTCCTGTCCCTCCCTCTCTGCATTTCTCCCCTGCCCCGCCCTACCTGCCTCCTTTGCTGGAGTCAGAGCCGACAGGTGTTTCCAGCTGTGTCTCAACATCAGTCAGGGGAGACAAGATCTCTTTCCCTGGTGCATCTGGGGGCAGGTTTGCTCTCGGTATTACTTCTCATTTCCAAGTGCTTTCAGCCTCTTCGTGCTCTGAGTTGTCAGGTCCTCTCCATTTCCAATTTACAGAGCTGCCCACTCTTCACATTTTACCTAAAAGCTCCATGTTTGTCTTGCCTCCCTCTGTACCTCCCACTCCGGCACACTGCTGAATGTGTAGTAGGTGCACAGTCAATGTTTGTTAACTGACTGCATCCTTTGAACACTTCCATGAACTTATCTGCCTCTCTTCCAAGTCCAGCTTCCTCCATTCCACATCTCCTTCTGTGTCTGCCTATTAATTTCTTTCCTTCTTCATTTTTGCATTTCCTCTTCCTTGGCCTGCTCCTTGTCCTTTTCTTGTTCATGTGGTTGCCTGCACCTAACTCATTAGTACCAGAGAGTGTGCCTCTACCCCTGAGGATGCCGAGTTGGTGAAGAGGAGCAATGCAGAAGCTCTGGAGTCCTTCTCAGACTTCCTCTGAGAGGACCATGGTGCACCGGTGCTGGATATCCAAGAAAATCAGTGTCCCAGCCCTCGACTATCTGTGGGTCCTCACTTGGACCCACTCCAGCTTTTTTGTTGCTAGCTTTAAAGGGTACAGCAAACTCAGCCTTCTGAAGGCTATTGCTTCTGCCCCAAGGGTCTCCCAGTAGCCTCTGTTTCTCTCCTTTCCCTTTCCATGGTTTTCTACTGTGTTGTAGTCTCTTCTCTTCCCTCCTGTGGAGACTTTCCAAACCATCTCTGACCCTATTAGAGTCCCAGATAAAGATCTGATGGGACAAACACCCACTTTAAATGAATTATAGTTAGTGGGTCCCCCCCCCCCAGTTCTGTCTGGGAGTTCAATTATCCAGGTTTCTTCAGTCTTCCATGAACATGAAAAATTGGCAGAGGCTGTAAAATGTATCTTCCTGGTATACTTTGGCAGCTACTTCGCACCCCCAAATACACACATACGACCACTCCTCTTCCTGCACTGTCCAGGATGCCATGCCTGACCCATGCCCTGACTCGTCACCCCTCTGCCTGCGCCTGGATCCCCTGACCAGACCGATGGCTGTCTACCAACTGCCATGGAATCTCCCAGCAGGGACATTCCACCCATCCTCCACAAAGAGGTCTTCCTTCCCTGGTTCATCCTGTCCCCAAGCTCTTGGGATGCAGCGTGTGGATCCTCAGGAAGAAAGAGTAGCCCCCTCACCAGCACACCCCAAGCAGCTGGAGCCCTTTAAGTGGAAGGCTCTGGCGTCCCCGCAGTCTACGTGTCACCACCAGGGGTCACCCAAGGCATTTCCAAAAACAGTTGCCAGGTTTCTGCCCTTACAGGAGCAGGAAGGCAGCTGTGGAAGGTCAGTTTAGCAAACGTGTGTTGAGTGCCTACTCTGCCAGGCTTGTAAACTAGCCTCTCTCCAAAGAGAGTCCTTGCAAAGAAACGTTTTGTTTCCTCATGGACTCATTTCCTACCAGCCAGCTCGTCTACCGGTTAACAGCAGCCTCTCCATCTCAGCCGCTCGGGCGCCCAGTCCCTCTCCAATCCACCTGGCACATCCACTGCAGCTCCAGGTGCCAGCCCATCCACTTCGGAGTCCAGTTTCCCCATAGCAACTGGCAACATTCCCAGGGACAAAGGGAGGTGTAAATTTCCCTGGAGGGTCACTGTCTCCCTCTCTTCTGAGCCCTGTTCCCCTCTGTCCAAGTGCCATCACTGGCTTCCTGGGGTTCCCCAGACACCCTGGGGTGAACAGTGTGGATACAGCGAGCCCATTGGCTGTGATGCTGAGCTCAGGTGCTTAACTTCTTCACCTGGCAGCACCAAACCAGCTGGCAGAGAGACTCGGGAAGTGGGCGATGGTGGCGATAACAATAACAATAATAATATTAATAACAACATTGGGGCCCACAAAACGGCTGTGAAATACCCTCTAATGATCCCTTACATTTATAGATCTCCTTCTCTTCCTAGACACTTCAGAGCCATTGCCCAATTAACCCTGCTAGCTTCCCTAGGAGGGACAATTAACCCCATATTTTATGGCCAGGGGAAACCGAGGCTCTAAGAGGGTGATGGAGTTGGCTAAGGTCACACAGTGCACTTGTGAGTGACAGCAGTATTTTAGAGCAGCACTCTCTCCTTCCTCTCCTCCATATCCAGACCCATATGGGTGTGTGCCCGCGTACAAACCCGCACATGTGCAACACACTTGCTCCCTGTTCATCCCAGCTCTGCCTTGCCAGGGACCGCAACATCTGGAAGTCGAATCTGGGGCAAAGGATAGTTGCTTAGGGGGCCTCCCTGATGGCACAAGGGGTTAAGTCTCAGCACTAACAAGCTATCACCCGGCACTGTCACATGAGTTCGATCCCCAGCCAGGGAGCTGAACCACATGGCCCAGAAGACCTCTCCTGTCTAGCCCGCTGCTCCCCTCAGCAGTGTATTTCAGTAGACCCACCTGTTATGCTCCCCACTGTCTCTGGTGAACCTTCACACCGTCCCTCGCTCCCACACCTCTGGCCTAGATTCCAGCTCTTATATGCCTAAATAAATATAATAATTTTTTAAAATAAAAAGTATAGTTGCTTAGGTAATAAGGAGATACCTCCCAGTTACCTTGAAGAAGGACCTCTCGAAGCCAGCCAGGGCCCTGGGGAGACCTCCCTCTGTTCTCTAAGACAGGCCTCAGGTCTGGCAGCAGGGCCAGTCAGGACTGAGCCTCTCCAGACTTCAGGACTCATGAGGAAAGAAATGCAGGGTCTCCAAGGACCCCACACACCTCCTTTGATCAGGCCAGGCACATGTGTACCCTGAATCGGGTGGGTGAAGAGCTCCGTGAATCCTTCCAGCCAAAGTGTCGGAGCAGCAGAGGGGATGGATGCGGTGGCGCTCGAGAGGTAGGAGGAGTCCTCCTGAACAGCAATGGCAATCACTGTGTAGACACAAGAAGACACTGAGGCAGGAACCAGGGGAGGAGGAGAGAGGTGCTGGGGCAGGGGACTGAGTCTGAGCTTCGAGTCTTCACCCAGGAAAATATAAAAGCAACAGGGAGATGCTTTTTTCCCTATCTGAACCCAGGCATGGAATAGGGCATGTGCTTTTGTTTGCATCAAAAGGAAGCAAGGTTACTAATGTATGAAAAGTAATGCCCTATTCCATGCCTGGTGACGGAGCAGGTGATGGAAGAGGACAGACAGCTGAGGGTCGAGGGGGACGTTGGCTGACACCAACCTAAACCTTGGTCCAAACTCAGGACACTGAGTTTGGGGGACCTGTATGTGGATAGGTCTCTGCTTTGAACAAAACCAAGGTGACTGCCCACTTGCCTGGATTCTGCATCACAGATCCTTCTTGGCCATCCCCCACCCGCCAGCTCCACCCTGTCTCCACTATCCCTCTCTCCCCTGACCCTGCAGCCAGGGCCTGGGATGGCCCCTCCCCCAGCTCCTGGTTTCCAGGCTGAAACTCCAGGCTCCACATTGTTGAGATTTTACTAGGGCTCCCAGCTGGGTCCCACCTTTGATCTGGCTTCAAAAAATAAAAAGGAGTACCAGGAGAGCAATTTCCCCCGACCTGCTGGGGAGGAAAGCAGGCTGGAGGCAGGTCCCGACCAGCCCGGCCCACTCCTCCTTGAGCCCGGAGTCTGAAGCTGGTGGCAGGGGGGTTGAGGGCCAAGAGAGCAAAACCATTTCTCTGACGTCCTCCCCCTCCCTTCAGGAGCACTGACCTCTAGTTAGTCTTCCTTCCCTTTACAGCCTGCCAATCAGCAGGGGAGAGGAGGGGACAGGTACAGCTGGTCCCTACTCCGCAGCCCCCCCCCACCACACCCTCTCCAATCCCTGGCCCTGTACCCAACCTTTAGCCAGTTGGGCTGGATCAGACCAGCGCCTGGATGAAAAGGGCAGTGACTCTGTCCTCTCCCCGCACCCCTGAAGGGCTGAGCGACCACTGTGGGTGGGGCCTGGCCCTGGGCAAGCCCGTGCCCACCTGGCTGGGCACCCGAGACATTACTCAGTGGACTGTCTCAGCCAGCGCCAGCTCCAGTCTTGAGAGGTGGGACTAAAGGGTGGGGAGGGGAGGGCCAAGCTGGAGAGAGGGTGGCTCAGCCTTTTACAGCGCTGGCTCCCCATCCCTCTGCCTGCAGTGAGGTGATGCAGCCAGCCCAGCAGCCCCCAGCCCAGGATTTCCGGCTGCAGCCCCTGCCCCCCTGCCAGTTCAAAGGCTCTGGCTCCTCACCTGTCCCAGGATACTTAGCCCGCCCTTTTAAGTGGTTAGTCGTGTGCCCCTCCCCCAGCTATCTGAGGTTCAGGGCTGCTCCATGCAGGTGCAGGGGATGTGGAGGACCAAGGTAATAGGGTACAGAATCCAGTTTGGGGGAAGGCATCAATAAGCCCTTAAACCTGCTGAGCTGCCCCCAGTGATGCAAAGTCCTAACAGGGCCACTGACACCAGATGCTCTTCCAAGGGCAGGGAGGGAGTGAGAGCTCTAAGGGAAAACTGGATGCTGAGTTGTGGGAAGGGCAGCCCTCTGGGCATGAGATCCCAGCTCAGCCTTTGGGCCCACACGCTGAAATGAGACAGCCCGAGCACCGGACTTTCTGTGTTCTGTGTCCCCGCCATGCCTTCCTGTCTCCTGCCCTGTGGTCACTGTGAAAGAGCGCCTGGAATAGTGGGCCCTCTGGAACTGGCCAGCATTCTGGCACACTTCCACCACCGCTGCCCCTTCCCATTCTATGAAGAGACCACAGGAGACTGCCTGAGGCCCACTGTCTCCAGAGGGAGGCCCCTCCTGGAAGATGCCCCCCTCTGCTTCCCTGCCTGGCCCCAGGCACCTCTCCCTGACCTGGGAGGAGAGTCCAGTCCGGAGTGGGGGAGGAGGTTGGGAATCACCTTGTCTCCAGGTGGGGCAAGGACCCCACATCGATAACCATCTTTCTGGCAGCTCCAACCTGTTCTATTGGTGAGTAACTTTTTTTCCTAGAGGAGAAAGGTGAAGGCCTCAGTGGGGAGTTATTCTGGCTCTGAAGTGTCCTTGCAGGTCCCCCATGCCCCCTCCAGGCCTTGTGCAAGAGCTGTAAATCTTTCACCACCCACAGGCCCGGGGGAGCTGCTGCACACCGACTTTCATGTAGGGAGGTTTTACGCGCTGGCTCCAGAGTAGGCTCCACAGCTTCTGCCCGGGGCCTCTCCCCAGCCTGTAAAAATCCAGTCCCATAAATCTTGGCTGCCCCTCTGGGGGCCAAGCAGAGTTCCTCCCACTCCACCCCCCACCCCCACCCATAAGCCTCTCTCCCCCAGCAGACAGTGTTGGGGGGGAAAGGGGGAAGAGAGGAAAAGGATTTGTGAGAAGGGCAGCTTTGGGGTGGAAGCTTTCTGGGGCTTCCCTCCCTTGCTCCTCTGGCATTGAGGCTGCCTAACTGGACTGGACCCGGTGGCCAAATGGTCTGTTGGGGCAGCGACTAGTCCTCGAGGGGCTCTGGGGGTCTCTGCTGGGGAGGACGTGGGCCTCCACAGCCTGCCAGCATCCACCTGAGCCTCCCAAGACAGGTGGCTGTCTGTCTGCCAAGCCCCCAGGTGCAGTCAGAGGTGGCAGGCAGCCCAGTGACTATGCTGCTTTCCTGGATCCAAACAGGGAGTTTGAGGAATGGGAAAAGGGGTAACAGTGGCTGAGACCTGGAGGGGGTCACGGGTGACTTGTGTGGCCCTGCGGAATGCGGTTCTTCCCTTCCCAGTCTGATGGGGGAGATTGGACACTCACCCCGGATGAGGAAGAGAGACAGGGCCCAAGGCAGCAGGCCCTGGGTGAGTCCGAGGCCCGGGGCTGTCTGGGGAAGGTGGGCTTGGGGATGCCTGGCTGGAGAAGGGACCTTCAGGATGGGCTCGGAAAGGAAGAGGAGGAGGACGAGAGGGTGCCTCAGAGCAGCAGGGCATCTCTGACGGAGGGGACAGTCTAGTCAAAGCTTCTCAGCGGGAAAAGGGGGTGGGGCGTTGAGCAGGTTTGCAGGAAAATGAAGAGTGATGCTGGGCTCTGCCCTTCCTGCAGTCAGGTAGGAGGGGAAGAGTGGCCCTTCCGCTGGAGGCTGGGAGAGACAATGCGGGCAGCAAGAGGAGGGGCTCAGGTGGGGCCCCGCAAAACCTGGCAAGCAGAGAACTTCCACTCCAGGGTCTCTGACACCTCTGGCTTTGGGGACTCTTGCCGCCAGAAGAGAGGACATTAGGAAGCCCGTGTTCTCTGCGCCGGAGGTCATCTTGCCCATCCCTCCCCATCCCGCTTTATCCAGAGTCAGCTTGACCTACACTCCATCTCCCCACTCCCCTTGCCAGGACAAGAGAGGTGAGTGGCTACCATTTATGGGACACTTACTACATGCCAGGCTCGATTCTAAGCACTTTGCATGTGCTTCGCCCCACTTTACAGATGAGAAAACTGAGGCACAGTGGGCTTAAGTAACCCAAGATCACCCAGCTGGAAATGGAACAGTCAGGATCCTAGCCCTGGGCAGCCTGGCTCTGGAGCCCCTGGTCTCCACCACTGCTGCCTACTGCCTTAGTTAGGGGCGCTATCTACGGCGCCAGGGCAAAGGGCATCTTTTGAGCCTCCTTCCAACATTCATGTGGTAAGAGGAGCAGGAGCATGGTCCCCTGGCCACAGGGAAGGAGTAAAACCTAACTTCTGGTCCTTTCCGGGGGAGGAGGGGGGCCTCTGCGTCCCGACAGCTGCCTGGGAGCCAGCCGACAGAGCTACTGACTCCCACTGGGTGCTCTGCTTCCGCTAGCGCCCAGCAACCATCGGGAAACTGGGCAATAGCAAAAGTGAAACTGACTCAGCCAGTTTCCCGCCCCCGCCCAGGGAAATGGGGAGCAGCCTGGCTGGACAACAACCAATTAGGCACTTTTATTGCCCACACTGTCATAATCCTCAGAGCTTGGCCAGGATGAAGAAGAGGAAATGGGAGAGGATGGAATTCCAAGATGCCTTCAGAGTTCATCCCAGTCATCCCCCTGCTTCCAGGCAGGACAGCTCAAATAGACGGGAAGAACCCCCTCCAAGTGAGACTGTCAGCCCCGGAGCCCGCAGACCTCTGTGTCTCTCGAGCACCCCTCCACCTCAGGAAGGGTTTTCTCTTGTTCTCGGGGAAGAAGACTTCCACCTCTGCCCCAAGCTCATAGGGGACAGGCTCATATGTAGGACACAGAGGCTCGCGGAGGCCTCTGGGGTGCCGCTTTGCATGTTGGCTTCAAGGGTCAGGGAATGGCTGATTTTTCAAGGCTCAGACCATCAGCTCTCAGAGGACTGCGGTCTTGTCTCCATCAAGAAACTCTGCATCGGGCCTCCCTGGTGGCGCAGTGGGTTAAGCAACGCACTATGAAGCAAACCGCAACCACTGCAGCACGAGTTCGATCCCTGCTGCCGGCCAGGGA
>JAGFMF010011723.1:2274174-2289657 GCA_019455555.1 Galemys pyrenaicus | reverse complement strand
CTCTGTCTGTGGTGAATCCTCTCACCCCCCCACACCTCTGGCCTGTACCCCAGTGCTTGTATGCATAAATAAATAAATCTTAAAAAAAAAAAAAAGAAACTCTGCATCGAAATGTATTCCCAAGAGAGCAGCTTGCCCGCGTGCCCCCACTGCCCACCAGCTGCCCAGAGCAGAGCGTGGTCCACAGAGGTCAGCGCTGCTGGCCTGAAATGATGACTTGGGTTCTGGTGCAAAGGAGGCTGCTCTGGGTGGGAAGTGCAACCACAGCTTCTGTTTCCTCTATTTTCATCTATAAAAGGGGGTAATAAAACCCACCTCACAGGTTGTACTGATGAAATGAAAAACATGTGTCCGGTCGGGCGAGGGCACAGGGGGCGAGAGCGCGGGGCAGCCCGCAAGAGGAAAGAGCCTCCTTTCTGGGCAGCAGCTGTCTGCCCAGAGGAACGGCCCTGGACGGGAGGGGCAGAAGCTCGTCTCCTGGTGACTGAGGGTCCCTGGCTGAAGCCAGTGCCCAGCGCCACGCAGGAGGCTGTGGTCTCACTGACGACCTGGAGCAGAGAGCACGCAGTGACCGTGCAGCTCAAGTGAGGACGCTCTGTGGGCTGGTGGAGAGGAGAAGGGACTCCTTTCATTAGCTGAGAAGACTGGGCGGGGAGTGGGGTTCCTTTGCCAAAGACCCCAAAGAGATGCTCCTAGAGACCTGAGGCATAGGCAGGGGAGAGGAAATGGTCTTTCCTATACTTGGATGCCAAAATCACCTGGAGGAGGGAGTGGACAAAAGGGGGTGAGGGAGGACACACCCAAGCTGAGCACTTGTCCACCTTCCCTGCCCGGACGGGGCCACACCCCAGAGTTCAGAGTGTCCGCGCTGCTTCACATGTCCATACTGCCTCTCCTGGGCGGGAGGGGGCCTGGGGTTGGCAGCTGCTGTGAGGAAGAGGAGACACTGCCTCCCCAGCCGGTTCTGGGTGGGGCAGGAGCCCTGTCACTGGGCAAGGAGCCAGGGCCCTCAGGGTGGGAAGGGCAGGCCAGTGGGAGGAGGAGGGAGCACCATGACTTTACAAAAGAGATGGAACAGACCCCACTGCCCTCTGTTTGGGTCTCCAAGGAAGCAGCAAGCGGGAACTGGGCCTGTGTGGGGGGGAGCAGGAGGAGGGGCTCTGAACAGAAAAATCTGCCTTCCTTCTTGTCAGTTTCAACTTAAAAGCCACCTCCACCAGGCAGTCTCTCTGCCTGCCCCTGTGGTGCCCTGCGCCTCCTGAGTGATCTGTGTCCCGGAGTGGAGAAATGGCTGTGCCTCCCCTCTTCACCCTCCTCCCTCGCCCCTGCTCTTGGCCACCTGGGCCAGTGGGCAGGGTCCTGTGCCCAGCACCCAAAGTGGGTCCCTAAGGAGACCTCTGCAGGGGTTGTTGGTCAGAGAGGGAGACCTTGTTCTTGACCACAAAGATTTCCCAGTCTGAGGAGGAAGACAGCACATTCCTGATTCATCAGCAGAGTTCAGAAACCAGGACAGAGAGCAATGCAGGAATTCTTGAGGTGGTGCTAGAAGAATGGGAAGAAAGTTGAGAGAGGGATGGGCGGAGTCACTGGGGAAGAGCGTTCTAGAGGGGAAAGGAAGCATTTAGGGGGAGAGGCCCCCGAAGACCATTTATTTTTAAATGATGCCCATTTAGCCAGAGTAGAAACTGCCTGGTACTTCACAGTAAATCTGAACAGATTCCAAACTCCCCCTTTCCCCTGGGGTGGGGGGAAGAAACTGCTAGGCCAGGGGCTGAGGAGGGGGAGGGGGACGGCAGCAGGAGTGTGGTGAGACAGGAGAGGGGAGGGACACAGGTCATTCTGGTGACGTTCTGCTGTGGCCCAGGGGTGACCCAAAGTCACTTAAATGAAGGAAAGAGAAAGGCGAGTAGAACAGGCCCCTGTCTGACCGCCTGTGAGTCAGGGAGCCGGCGTCTGATCCTGTGAGCCAAATCCCAGAATCTCTGGGGCTTTAAAGACTCCTTGTGTCCGGCCTCAAAGCCACCGCCAGGTAGGGATCTGCCCCTTCCCTGACCTCCTCCTCTCCCTGCCCTTTTGCTACTCTCTGATCTCCGACCCTGGGACCTGAGAGACCCATTCTCCCTGGAAGGCTGAACTATTTCCCCCTCTGCCCAGATTTGCAGCAGACCTGGATAAAAACAGCAGGGTAAAGAGCCATGCTGTGGGACATGGTGGGGGCGGGGAGGGCTGTGTGAAGAGAAATCCACATCTCACAGCTGACCAGCTGGAAGGCCTGGCCACCCCTTTGTCCCTTTCCCCTCCCAGCCACAGTGGGGTAACTCTTCCCAAGAGGCTACCAGGAGCATGTGTGTGTAGTGTGGGTGGTGAGTGGGGAAGGTGCAGAGGAGGAAGTCCCCAGAGCCCCCTTTATGTGGGTACCAGTTGTCATTAAAGGGAAACCCTGCAGGGAGACAGGGCCAGCCATCCACTCTGCGGCTGACTCTTTAGGGACATCAGGGAATTTCCCATCAGCCCCTGCCCTGGACAGACCCAACTTGGACCGGCCCAGGGGGCTCCTTAGGCACTTCCCCAGTTAAGACCCTCGAACTGTCCAAGCTTTCAGTGGGAAAGACCTCTTGAGCTGGCAACCAGGCCATTCTGAGCTCTGGCCCATTTATGGGGTGGGTGTCCCTGGCGGGGCCAAAGCCTCCCTATGGGTCATTCAAAACCTGGACACAGTAGGGAGGAGCAAAGGGTGGGAAGTGTGGTCCCGGTTTTGTGGTTTTGTTGTAAGGTAGGAGAGGAGAGGGTGTCTCTTGAGCCCCTGGACAGCCCCACCCCATCCTACAGGAGCTGGCACCCAGGCCCCCTGCCTGACTGGCTGGGGGAAGCTTGGAGCCTGGCTGAGCCCCAGTCTCAGAAGGGAGGGAAGAGGGTGGCGAGGGGGTGGGACGTCTCTTCCGCCTGGTAGATTAGTGACTCTGAGACAGGAGAGGGCCTGTCACCGGGCCCATAAATAAAGTAGCTGAGTCTCTCTCTCCATCTGTGTTTATCTGTCTGGCCTTGAGTTTCCGGGACAGGAGATGTCTCAGCACCCCCAGCATCAAAAGCGAGGCTCTGAGGGAGGAGGGGCGGCCTCCCTCCTTTCACCTCAGCTCCCAGCCTCTGTTCCTGCTTCCTCAACTCCTTTCATCTCATCCCCTTTCCCCTTGGCCTGGACACTGACTCCAGGAGTCCCTGAGACCAGGGAGGGGTGGGGAAGTAGGGAGCATGCTCTGAGGTCTGGCCAAACATTTCTGCATCTGTCTCCAAGGGAACTTACCCCCTGCAGGCCCCAAGGAGGTGACTAAGTAGGAATCAGCAGGGGCTGGCAGGCCTGAGTATATGAGACCTTCCTCTGCAGAGGGTACCAGGACAGGGAGCCCCACTACCCCCACGTGCCCAAAGGGGCAGCTCTGAGGGAAATAGCCTCCATCTCACCTCTGACCCCAGGTGACTTCTGCTGGTGGGGTGCTCTTCCTCCCTGCTTTCTGCCTCCCTGCTGTGCTGAAACTCCAGGCAGCTCTGGGAACCTAGCAAACACCTAGGGCTTTTAAAATTGTGATACCCACACCACATACAGTGATTTCACTGAGAGAGGTTAAGGTAGATGCTTTTCTAAATGTACCTCCCTGAGCCCCCACAGACTCATTAGTGAATCAAGAGGGGCTTGGGCCCCTCTGTTTATATGAACCTCCTTGGAAGTGGTGGAGTCCTTCCAGCCCGAACCCCAGGGGAGGCTCTCTGGTCCCCACTGCCTTCTCTGTGCCCAGCTCAGCCCTGGGACACACTAAGTGTTCAGTGTTCGATAGAAGACCACCCGGTGAGTGTATTTCCAGGTGGTGACCCCTCCTCCTTTAACTCCTTCCCTGTCCTCACTAACAAGCTTCATCTGCCAGGGGTCAGGATCAGGAGGGGCGCCAAGTTCCTACTTTGTGCTGAGGTGGTAATATGGGACTATGTCAGCAAGCCTCTATGCCATACTACTTTATTGTTATTTAATTTATTTATTTATGCATGCGAGAACTGAGGTACAGGCCAGAGATGTGGGGCATGAGAGAGACCACCAGAGACAGAGTGGGGAGCAGAACAGGTGAATAGACTGAAATACACTGCTGAGGGGAGCAGCGAGCAACACAAGAGAGGTCTGCTGGGGATCGAACTTGTTCTGCAGTAGCTGCAGATAGCATCAGAGTGCTGAGTCTTAACACCTTGCTCCACCAAGGAGGTCCCTATGCCATACGACTTTAAACAGAACACAGAACACGTATGCATGCATTGCATTACTGGCACAGAGCTCTCCCTGGAGCAAGAGAGGCCTCTCTGTTCTCCTAACATCCCTGTGGAACCACTGCCATCATCCACCTCACGGAGCCGTGGGGGAGTCTGGGGCTGCCATGCTGAGGGCAGGAGTGGCAGGAGCTAGAGAACCAAGAGTCAAAGAGAGGGACACCACCTCAGAGACTGTGAAAGGAGAGTTGCCACTGGAAAAGGTCTAAGGGGGGGTGCACACCCCACTGACCACTTAGGTCAGTCACCCTTAGGATTTTCCAAACCACCAGGCTTCCCAGCCAGCAATGCATGTGCAAGTTCCTTCTCTCTCAACCTCAATTTCTCTGAATGTCAAATGACCATCTCTGGAATGCAAAGTGAGGTTCTTCCAGATATGGGATCCACTTCCAGTATGGGGGGGGCTCCCCAGTGTCAGTGGCTCTTGTTGCTGGCTTGCTTTGTATTTGCATTAATTTGTTCCAACTGAGCTGAGAAGTATAGTACACAAATGAATGTAAAATACATATAAATAAAAACATAATATATAAGATAAAGAATAGAGGGCCTCCCTGCTGGCGCAGTGGGTTAAGCAATGCACTATGAAGCAAACCGCAGCCACTGCAGCACGAGTTCAATCCCTGCTGCAGGCCAAGGAGGGGACCCACATGGCGCAGCAGACCTCTCCTGCCTCTCCTGCTGCTCCCCTCAGCAGTGTACTTCTGTTATCTGCCTGTTCTGCTCACCACTCTCTGGTGAATCCTCTCACCACCCCCACACCTCTGGCCTGTATCCCAGTGCTTGTATGCATAAATAAATAAATCTTTAATAAAAAAGATTAAGAATAGATAGAATGATGGGGTTCCAGGATAGGAAATCTCCCTGAGGAGAAGATGGAGAAGTTGGGGAGGTAAGCACGGAGGGTCCTGCAGCTAGAGTCCTTGCTAGGTTTACTCGGCAGCCTTTCAGGCTGGGCTCCAGGGTGGAGAGGGCAGCCTAGGACTTTGGGAGCCTGGCACTGCAGCGCCCAGGAAACCTGGGGGGAGGGGCCCAGGAAACCTGGGGGGAGGGAGCAAAGGACAAGGCGTGCTGGCGTGGTGCGGGGGGGGGGGGGGGGGGGGGGGGGGGGGGGGGGGGGGGGCAGTTTTCTGGTTCCTAGGTTGTTCCTAGGGAGCTGCGGAGCCAGTCCCAGGAAGGCTTTGACATGGCAGGTGGAGAACACGCGCCTGCAGGCCCTAGAGAGGGATGGGAGAAGCACAGAGAGGAAGAAGAGGAGGTGAAAAGGTGGCAGAGGCCAGGCCAGAGTTTCCCAAGGAAGGAACGGTAGAATCACTCCTGGGCAGAAGAGTGAGAAGGCAAAAGCTGCCGCCTGTCCAGCTCCAGGGAGTGAGGGCGCTGAGAGGCAGTCCTGCCCTGGAGGACCTGGGAAACACAGGTTGTCCCGGTCCCTCCCTCTGCAGAACACCCCTGCTGAGCTGGCTGGGGACAGGCAAGGTGGCAATCCTCGGACCCCAGAGAAAAGTCCCAGTCTGAAGGAAAGACAAGTCCCACTCAATCAGGTTCTCTGTCCTAAGGACACAGCCCAGGTCCCCTGCTTTAATGAAGGAGACACAGTCCTTGCCTCCAACCTGGGGGAGGAGGTGAGGACCCAGTGGCTACCACACTTTCTCAGAGGTCCTTAAGGACAGTGTCTTTCAGTGACAGCTCAGCAAGGGCAAACATAAGGGACAAACAGATGGAGGGACCCCTACATAAAGGAGCAATCAGCTCAGTAGTGTTAATGGGGGAGACTTGCCATAGTGAATTTCGAGGGAGATGTTGAAGCTGGAGAAGAAATGGGATTGGCGAGGTGTTCCTCCCTGAAGGAGGGAGGGGTGAGAGCTGTAATAACGAAGAGGGAGCGAGTTGGCACAAAGGCCTCTTGGCAGCAACACCAGATGGATGACCTTATACAAGGAGAAGGGCTGGAAGTGCCTTTGTTCCAGAAATGACATTCAGGGAAACTGAGGCTCAGAGAGGTCACATAACTCTATTAAGGTGATCCAGCAAGATAGGGAAATTGCTGAGACCAGAGCCCAGGTTTTAGGGTTCCTACTCCAGGCCCTTTCCCCTCCCCCACTGGCATGCTGATGACCTAGAGCAGTCATCAGAAGGTTCCAGGAGCCCTGCTATCCTCCAGGTGGCTTGTTAGAACAGGGGAAAGTACCTGAACCTCTTAAGGCCTCTTTTTCCCCATCTGTATTTTGGGCTCTTTCATCTAAAGAGGGGAAAGTCCTTTGCAGGAAGGTCCCAAGTGGATCCAGGGTGTTGGCAGGACTTGCTCTGGGTTTTGCTGTGGCACACAATGGAAGGTGGGGAGTGGGAGAGAGGCCAGCAGAGGCTGGGGGACCACTAGCAGATCCAGTAAGCCCTACCCAAAGGCCAGGTCTGCCCATTTTTGAGGGGGGGATAAATTTGCATTTGATTTGCATATCAATTGTGTGAATTCCAGGCCTGGCCACGTGCTCTGGAATCTCCCTGGCTCCTGCTCCCTCCTCTGTGGTTTCCCCACCTGCCTGAGAGCCTCCTGGTTGCCAGTTGTGTGGCCACAGCTGGGAATGGGGGGTGGGGAGGGGCTCAGATATTAGCCACTGGTTTCCCCAGGACGCACAAGAAGCCTTCCGAGCTCCCCATCCTGCGATACAGGCCCTCCTCACCTCATTCCCGCCGAGGTGCCCAGGAGAACTCCCCTAGGTTCTGTGGGAGGCACCGGACTGGCTGGGGGGTGTGGTAGGGCAGGGGGATGGCTCCAATCTAGCGGAGGCCCTCTCACAGCTCTACCTCCCCAAGCCCCGCGGCTGGACCCCCTCTAAGGGTAACCCAGCGGGAGTCCCTGGGGACCTGTCCCTGCCCTGGGGAGGTGCAGTCAAAGTGGTCCCAGTGCCCCCACCCTTTGCTCCCTCAGTGGAGGCCAGGGTGTTCAGCGGCAGTGGGCCGGCGAAGGGCTGTCCCCTCCCACTGGAGCCAAATAATTGCCTCCTGCTTTGTTGTGTGGTGTCTGGGGCCCGGGGCCTCTCATTTGTGGGGACGTGCTGTGGCGAGAGCCTCCCTGCGTAATTACCCTCCTCCCCATCGCGCCGCCGCCACTGAGCCTCCTGCGTCCGCTGGGCCTTACTCACCCCCGCCGGCCTGCAGCTCCCCTCAAGGCCCCGACGCAGGGAACTCCCCTCCCGGTCCCAAACTGTCCTTTCCTGGCAAACAACCTCTCTGCCTTCCCTCCGCCCCCGCAAGCTGGGGTGAGAAGGAGCAGACCCGGTCTACTGCTGGGCTGGAGTCTGTCTCAGGGACAAAGGGACGTGAAAGGGGATTGCTTGTGCAAATACATTCCCCACCCGTGTCCTCCGCCCAGAACCGGACCCAGGATTGGGTTCTGGGCACGAGCTGGCCTTGCGCAACCTCTGGACGGGAGTTGTACCTGTTGGGACTCGTTGCCAGTTAGGAGCTACCTGCGACCCTGATACCTGGGAGAAAACCACACTACTGCGGCGATTTTTTTTTTTTTCTTTTCCTATTTCTCAACCACCTGTTTACTTATTTGCTTTAAGGGAAGTTGTGGGGGTGGGGGGGGCCTGAGATACTCGAAATATCAAGGAGGAAACAGAGAAAGACTCCCAAAGACAGAGACTCCAGTAAAGAAAAAGGAACAGTGACACAGAGCAGGAGGACCCAGACAGCCAGGGACACAGAGACAGGCAGAGCCTGGAGGGCGGTCCCAGTGGTCTCTATTCTCTTAAATAGAGACAAACAAAGAACTAGAATGGACTGGAGAAAGTGAGCTTCTCCTTTCTTGTCTTATGTTATTAAAGCTTGGGTAACTTGGAGAAGAACCACTGCAGTCCAGCGGGGACTGGGCTTGGAGGACAGAGGGGACAGAAAGAGGCCCTGGGAAGAACCAAGACATTTCAACTCTGGAGAGACCGGCACCCAGCACGAGGGTGTGCTCACAGGAGTTCGATAGGTCATAACTGATGGCAGGTGAGTCTTCTCTCCTGAGGCCAGAACAACTCAAAATTTAAATGGCAGAAATAGGGCTGAAGGATAGGCTTCTGTAGAAGCAATTTTCAAAGCATAAGAACCATCCACAATCCAACAAATACTTATAATAGAGTTCCTACTATGTGTCAGAAGTTGTTCTGGGTGCTTCTGATACAGTCAGTCAACAAAACAAAGATCCTTGGGAATACTGGAGAAGCTTATGAACTCTGCTTGCTGGAAGGAAGTTCTGAAAAAAAGAAATCCGTCTTTAGGAGATTTACTTAGGGAGGATGAATTCAGAGAGTGCTGGGATTTGCCAGAAAACTAGGGAGGGTGGGCTCTAGGCTGCAGGTTATGGAGACTCAATAGTGGATGCCACATCACCCTTGGGAGACCCACTGACCCATGAGCAGGAAAGGGCAGCTCTCTCCCAAGGCCACATAGCATAGACTTTCTGGGGTACCAGCTAGGAAACCCAGACACTGAAGACCCCTTCCCAGCTAGATATTCAGTGTCAAGAGCAAACCCCTCCACTGTGTTCATGTTCATGTTCGGGTGGGGTGGGGGGTTCCTTGCAGTGGAAATGCAGCAAACCTGGGACCCTGTAAGATGATCTCATTTCTCCTCTGCCTCTAGGCAGGACTGTCTTCAAAGCATCCTTCATCTCCTCCTAGTTCTTTCTCACTCCTTCCAAGGACTTCCCACCACCCCAGTTCAAAGAGGTCCAGCCCAGAGTCCTCTGCCTCAGTGGCAAGAGCGGGGAAACGCTTGCTGCACTTTCCCAGGGTGGAGGAAGGACCAAGTAGGGATGTCATTTGATGAGGTGGGGACCAAAGTCTCCTTCACAAACTCCCCTCCACCTCTCCCCAGCTTCTTTTAGGGCCTGAGGGGAGGAAGGAGATGAAAGGGATAGAGCTGACCAAGAGGGGGAGAGGAGAGGGTGGAACCTCAACTGGGGGTGGATTTCAGGAGCAGATAGGGGGGGTGGGGCAGAGGAGAGCTGGGATTCTGGTGATCTCATTGGCTCCCTTGGCATCAAAGCATCCATTGACTTTCAGCAAAGTAGAACTGATTAGTGTGTTTGTGTGGGTTTGGGGGGGATGAGGGAATGGGGCACAGGATCCTGTACCCATGTATTGGCTCTGCTCAACCCCATGTCCCCCTTTCTCACTGCACACACACATACAGCCAAGAAATTCTCCAGGAATCAGGCCTCCCCAGGCCTTCAATCTGGAACCATCCAGATCAGCTCTGTGATCTTCCAGCTGAGGAAGAAGGCAGCTGTGAGAACCCCTTAAAGGAATCATAAAACAAAGCTTTGGCTTGACATGTAAAAATATTTTCATGTAAATGTTTATTGAACTGGGATATGCATGTTGGAAAGTGTCATAAGTATGTGACGTAAGATTGTAAGTGGAAAATGGGATGGATTTTCACAAAATGAACATACCTGAGTAGCCAGCAAACAGTTCAAGGAACAAAAACCCTGCTGTACCCCTTCCTGTTGCTAAACCCCCAAGGTTAACAGAATCTCTGTTTGGAATTCTAAGAGCAGGGCCTGATCTTTTTTTAAGTGTTGGTGTGTTTTTTGGTTTTTCCTTTGCCTATTTCTGACCCTCGTAACAATGGAGTCATGGAGCATGCACCCATTTGTATTTGGCCTCTTGTCTCACTCCCTGTATTTGCGAGAGGCCCCCTTTGCTTCAGTAGAACCGTCTGGGAGGGGAGGGACAGGGTCTTTGGGGCTTGTCCTGCTGGGTCCCAAGCTCAGGCCTCCCGGAGGTGTTTTGGGTCCTTCTCTCAGAGTTTGGTGTCGGCACCCCCCCCCCTTGCTGTCCTCTAGACTCTGCGGTCCCAAACAGGATGAACACTCTGGGAGACCTTGTCCTGCTAGGGCTCCTATCCTACCTGGAATCTGGGAACTGCTGGTCCCAGACCACACCCCTCCAAAGGGACTCCAGAGGAAGTCCCCGACCTGGGCGGGGTTAATTAGATGGCGCTTTGAGATCTCAGGATGAAAGGACTGCCTGCGGCCATTGTCCTTGGCCTCCTGTCCAGCTTGGTGGGGGAGGGGAGGAAGGCCCCTGTCCCTTAAGGCCCCTGGGACTGAGTATCAGCCTGTTGGAGCTGGCATCGCCAGGCTCTGGAGAACTCTCTGTTTTCAGGCAGGGGGCCTGAGGGCTGAGATATCGGGAGTGGAGAGCAAGGGCCCAGCCCCTGGGGTCTGCCTCCCCGCCTCCCTGGCATCGCCCAGACAGCCCGGCTCTGGTGCCGTGTGTGGTTTCAGGATAAGCTGCCGATGCCACCCAGAGCGCCCTGCTGACAGACAAGGATCTCACCCGCTTTCAAAGACGCCCTTTCATCTGCCAGGGCTAATTACACCTGCAGAGCGGAGGAGAGGGCACTGGAGCCAGCCCCCTCCCTCTTCCCCCATCCCAGCTCCCAAGCCCCCTGCCTCAAGAGCCCTTCTCCTCCCTCCCCTCTGCCTGTTCTAAAACTCTGGCGGCAGCCTCAGCACCTGCCTATTATGGCCCCTAGTGACAAGTGGCCCTGTCTCCTGCTGGGAGCTCGTGACAGTAGAGGTCTGCACGATGGGCCTGCGTGTGCACACCGAGGCTGGGTGGGACGGGAGGCCCGCGGGAGGAGGTGAGTGTGAGCAGCTGAACACTTGCGCCCATGGTGGGGGCGGTTTACCTGTGGCTGGTGGGAGCACCAGGGCTTGGCCTAGGCAGCCCATGTGGCATCTGTATTCCATTCCTTGATTAGTTATGCAACTTTGTTTCTCACTCACTTGAACCTCAGTTTCCTCTCCTATAAAATGAGGATGTTAGTGACCACCTTGTGGGGTGGTGGTGAAGGATGGACAAGTCATACGTGTAATGCGGTTGCCCATCAGCAGAGTATGGGCAGGGGAAAGATGCCCCTTGGCGTAGGAGGCTCCCTGGACGCCACTGAGACGGGGTCAGTCTCCAGAGTACTTGGCACTTCCTCCTCTCCAGCACTTACTGCACTGCTCTGCGGCGGTGTGTTCTTCCTTCCGGTCTCCTATCACCTCCAAACCAGTTCCCAGAGATGTCCTGCGTCTTGTCAGCCAAGTGTGATGGGGGCACAGAGCAGGGCTCCCCTGCAGTGCGTGAGCAGCTCTGGGTGTGTGAGGCAGTGTCCTCATGGAAGTGTGTGTGACCGCCGTGACAGTGGAGGAGATGGTGGGTGCAAGAGTGGGTGCTGTGGGTGAAGGAGGAGGGCTGAGTCCTCAGCATCTATCTGTGTTAATCAGGTCTGAATGAGGCTGGTGATGACCTGTGAATGTGAGTGGATGAGTGAAAGGGTGTGTGGTGTGGTGTGGTGTGGTGTGTGTGTGTGTGTGTGTGTGTGTGTGTGTGAGACATACAGGAGTCACCGCAGGCATCTGTCTGGGTGGGTGGGTGGGGAGGGCACTTGCAAGTGTGGCCATACCTGAGGCTCTGTTTGGGGTTCCAGTGACGAAGTCTTTGGAGGAGCAGCTAAGGTCCCTAAGCAGACAGAATGCTACCCTCCCAGGCCCCTCAGTCAAGGCCGAGAGAGAAGAAAAGGTGAAGGCTCATCTTCCTTGGAGAAAGGCAGCCACACCCTAACCTCACAGTCTCCCATTCCTCCTGGTCCCAGGGCATAGGAGCAGTGGGGTAATGACATCCTCAAGGGCCAAGGAGGAGGCTGGGTGGGTGTCGGGGAGCAGGGGATGGGAGCATCAGAGACCCCAGCCATATGGGCAGTGGCCACCTGCCAGGGCCCGGGAGGTGGTTCCACTCTCCTGCATAGGCTGTGGATTTTGCACTGGGCCCCTCCATGTCTGACTACCCAAAAGCAAACTTCTCGGTGTCTCACCCTGATGCAGCTTTCTGGCCTCGCGCAGGCCCTGCCGTCCCATGGTCAGAGCCCTTGCACAGATGAGACCCTGAACACCGTTACCCTGGATCCTCTGGTCCGGGCGCCACATCGTGGTCTCCACGCTTTCCTTCCAAATCTCTTAGTTTCTCTTCATGGGCCCACATTCCCTCCTCTGACCCTGAACATCTCTGGCAAGGTCATTCCCCAAGCTCATGCTAACAGCAAGTCCTAACCGACTTCCCTCATCTCCTCAGGCCCTGTCGGGGGGCTAGGTTTATGAAGACCCCCTTAGAGCAGCTCGATGAGACTGGGTCTGATGGCTGCTGGAGTCACTGGCCGCTGTGGTACGTCACTGGAGGGTGTGTATGTCCCAGCTGGACGCACAACCGCCCTTTCATCCTTTGTTCCACCGGCCCGGCCCATTCCCACCGCAGATTCTCGAATTCCCAGCGTGGCGTGTCCTATGAGCCAGAGTCTTCGCCCGGACACGACTCTCTCTGGGCCCTGCCCTCTGCTCACCTCCTCCTCCCTGTCTCTCTCTAGCCACAGGAAGCCACTTCCAGTGGGGGCAGTTGTCTGCCCTTTCCCTCCTGCCCTCTCCTGGCCAAGTTGCACTGGCCACCCGAGGAACTGTGATGGAAGAATGAAGAACTTTTAGTGGTGTTTTAGGGAATTGGGCGGGCAGGTCGGCCCCACTTTCCTAGGGAGCAAAACGAATGCTGGTCAGTGGGTGGGGAGGGACAATGCGTGCCTGGGGTGGAGGAGTGGACAGGGTGGCTTCCCCAGTCTCCCTTCCGTTCTCGGATGCCACCCTCAACCCTTTGTCCCCTGCAGTTGTCTGGCAGCTCTGGTCTGGCAGCCAATCCCCAAACACTCCTCCATGCACCCTGACTTCAACTGGCTTTCCACGTCACTGCAGGGGCTGCCAGTATTGGACTCTCCCAGCTGC
Source organism: Galemys pyrenaicus (assembly GCA_019455555.1). NCBI lineage: Eukaryota > Metazoa > Chordata > Mammalia > Eulipotyphla > Talpidae > Galemys > Galemys pyrenaicus. Next base: position 2,276,540 of record JAGFMF010011723.1, on the reverse strand, counting down.
CCGCCTCCTCTCTGGCAGGGGTTTGTACGCAGCACCCTGGCTCCCAGCCCCTTCCCAGATGCCTTCCCAGTCTGGGGCCATCCTCCACCTCATCTCCACCTCATCTCCAGGAATCCCTTCTTTGGCTGGGATTTCCACTGCAAACACCTTCCTCACATCTTCTTACCCTTCCTTCAGCAGGGAGTCCTCACCTGGCCTAGCTTTTTCCCCACTTCCCCAGTTCCAATGCTCCTTCTGCCCCCCCTTCTCTCTCCAGCGGCTCTCCTGGTGTGTGTGTTGGGGTGTTGCTTAGGTAAGCCAGGAATTCCCCGGGGTAGGGACTCTCTCTCCCTCTATATCTCCCTCCATTCTGATTAGAAATGCACGCGGGGTAAGAACCTTTATATTGACCCCAAATCTCAGAAAAGTCCACAAGAACAGGGCAAGAAGAAGCAAGGGAGGGGGTGAGGGCAATTGTTGGGGAAGTGAAAGAACTGGCAAGAAATGAAGTACAAATGAGTAGCACGCCTTCCCTAAGTGCTGGCTCCAGTAGAGAATGGAAAAGATGTGGAAGTTTCGTGGGGTGTGTGGGGTAGGAACAGAAAAGGTGGTGATGGAGGTTCCCTGGAAGTTTCCAAAGTGAAGTCTGGGAAAGGTGAAAGTCCTTGCTATTGGGGTGGGTGTGGCAGAGGCCATTTGGGGGGCCAGCCATTGAGGATGGAGGGACCTTTTTTTTTTAAGTTTTTTTTTTTATTCATACAAGAACTGGGGTATAGGCCAGAGGTGTGGGGGGTGAGAGGATTCACCAGAGACATTATGGGGAGCAGAACAGGCAGATCAATCAAAACACACTGCTGAGGGAAGCAGCAGGCAAGGCAGGAGAGGCCTGCTGTACCATGTGAGTCCCCTCCCTGCCCAGCAGCAGGGATCGAACTCGTGCTGCAGTGGCTGCGGTCTGCTTCATAGTGCGTTGCTTAACCCACTGTGCCACCAGGGAGGCCCCTGGAGGGACCCTCTTCTACCTGTCAATATCTCTTCTCGAACTCTGCGTATGTAGCGGTAGCACAGGATGCAGCGTGGGCTCCACGGAGCGATCCAGAGTCATAAAAGGCGCTGACAGGATTCCCCAGGCATTTGCAATCTCGACCTGGAAGAGAACCCACTGGGTTCTAAGCCTGGATCTGCCATTAATTAATTTGCTGAGGGATCTCTGGCAAGTTCCTCAACTTCTCTGGGCCTCCCTTTCCTGTCCTCACGCCTCCACCCCACAAACAGGTGCCTGAGGGAGGGGGTGTAGCTGGCTCTGAGGCAGAAGCAAGGATGAGCTGACCTCCCCACTGTGCGTTGGTGGCCAGGGCTGGGGGCACCTCCTTGGACCCCTTCTCTGGTCCTTAGAAGAGGCCGGAGAAGGGGGTATTGTGTCTTTCACTCCTAAAGGGAATGTTAATGCCTCACACCTTCCTTCCCTAGCCCTGCTTAGAGACCCCCCTCCCTGACCCCCCTTGAGTGTGAGTCCCCTCCTGTGCCCTAAACCCCCTCCCCGATACTCCCCATCTTCCTGCTCACCTGGGGCCCTGCACGGGAGCTGGAGCAAACCCTCAGGAGAGAGACCAGCCCAGCTCTCCTGATGAGCAATAATTTGTTTTATGACAGAAAAGGAAATTGTCTTCAGTTTCACAAGAGCGAAACGAATTCGTTTGAAGTAGTTTGCCCCGCGGCAGGCTGGAGAAGGTTTCTCTCTTGAGCTTGCCTTCCCTCTCCTTCTCTCCCCCTCGCTCTCTCTTCCCTTCTAATTACTGCAGCTTCCAAGCTGTTGGCATGAGTCGATGCCAGGCTGTCAGATGCCAACTGCCCCAGGATCTCACCTCTTGGGTGTGGATAGGGGGATGGAGCCATAGGAACAAGGTGGGGTGGCACTCAGTTCAGCCTCTGCCATGCCTGAAGCCTTGCTTGGCACCAAGGAGGGAGGAGGAGGGCCGGGGCAGAGGGCGTCTCCGGGCCAGGAGAGCCTTGGACACCTGAATGCCCAGGGAGGCGCCTGTTGTGTCCTGGTGGGCTTTCCACCATGGACTGCCCTGGCTCTGATCAGTCCTCCTTCTTTGTCCTCTCTGATGCCAGCCTAGAAGTTGAGCACCCTGGTGGCTCCTGGCAAGAGAATGGACCATAGCCACCTAGTAGTATCAAGACCAAATGTTCCTCTAGGGGTGGACAGGAGGAGAGGAAGACACCTATGAGGCATCAGCACAGTGGACTGAAAACTCATGGGACCCTCCTGTGTTCACGCTAAAGACCCCTTCCTTCCTTCCTTCCTTCCTTCCTTCCTTCCTTCCTTCCTTCCTTCCTTCCTTCCTTCCTTCCTTCCTTCCTTCCTTCCTTCCTTCCTTCCT
>JAGFMF010011723.1:2243024-2270024 GCA_019455555.1 Galemys pyrenaicus | reverse complement strand
GCCATTAACCTGCTGGATCTTCAGCTGCCTCCAGCACCGCCCCTTCCTCTGAAGGCCAGAAGCCAGGGCTCCAGCGTCCCTCCCCCCACCCTGAAGCGCTGGGCCCTGCTGTACCCACCCCTGGCTTTCCCACCTCATCTCTCTGCCAGTCATTGGCGGTGGGAAAGCACACTGTTGCAAGGTGTGAACAGAGGAGGAAAAGGGGTGTCCTGCCAATTAGGGGGTCCAGGACACAGGTCACATCAATAACTCCCCTCCCCACAAACCAGTCAGGGTGTCCATCCATCCTTACTGATCCAAAGGCTGGGGAAGGGATGCAGGCCAACAGGTCCAGGTCAAGGGCTGAGATTTTTTCCTTCCTCCAACTCCCCCCACCCCAAGATTCTCCCATCTTTTGGACTGGACCTGCTACCTAAGCATATGGAACCGATTGAAAGAATTTGTATGCTCACCTTATAATTTATGCAAATCAACTCTGTAATTAACTATAATTTGGAGGCATCCTTTGGTATTTGAGACATTTATCCATGAGGAAATGCCCTAGTGATAATGCTCCCGTATTAACATTATTTACTCCACCTGTGTGGTCTCCTCGGCTTGTTCTCCCCCAACTCTGATTTTCTGGGCTGGAAGGTGGGGAGGGCCCGGGAAGCCCCTCCCTGGAGCCTGTCTCTGTCCTGACGCCTGGGTTCCCCCAGGGAGTTGTGCTGACTCTGTCCTCCCAATCTCCCTGGGATTGAAGGCGGGGTGCATCTCTCCTCTAAATCCCCCACCACTCTACCCTCTCCTGCCTGTTGAGTAGCTTCTTGCTGATTTCTTTTTTTAAGCTTTCTTAGGGCCTCAACGTTCTCATCTCTGAAATGGGGAGAGGAAGGACCTGTCAGGGCCTTTACGGGATAATTACTAAAAAGCTAATGAAGGAACCGGGAATCCCCACTCTAGAGATTTCTGGGGTACAGAGGGAGGAGCAGGTCAAGAGTTCAGGGTGAAGACTCCCTGACTCACCCTGTGGGAGACTGGGTGGGGGAGGTGGCCCACAAGCCTTGGTTTCCTGGGATCTGCGTGCAGAGGGGAGCAGGGCAGCTCCTGTCCTCCGTGCCAAGGCCAGGGCTGTGCCCAGATGGGATGTGATCACGTGAAGGGCCTCCCGGCTACTCTGAGGGTCAGAATTCCAGGCTTCAGAGAGCTTGGGGAAACCGGTCTTACTCTGTTTCGTCTCCTTTCTCCTTCCTGCTCTCTGGTCCCTCTCTGCTCTGCTCCAGGACACGTTCCTGATAGCCCACATGCCCTCACTCACAACCACCCTAAAATTAAGTTCATGTAAAAAGTTGGGGATGTGGGGGGGGCCACCTAAATTCACCTCCAGGCCCCCTCTCCCTTTCCAGGCCACGCTCCCAGCCTCCTCACTTTCCTGCCCTGGACATCCAGACCCCTGAGCCCGCCTCTATGCGCCTGACTGGGCTCGCCTCTGGTCTTCTAGGGCCATGCCCTACTCCTTCCTGAAGTCAGAGAGGGGCTCCCTCTCCCTGACGGTGATTCAAAAGGTGGGATCTACTGCTTCCTCCTGGATATTCCAAGTTGGGAAATATCTCCAGGGGGTGATGAAGAAAAGGAAGGAGGAGGAATGAGGCTCCAGCAGAAGCAGGAGAGACCCCTTTGAAGTAACCAACACCGGTGGGGACCCTTGCAGGGAGGGACCAACTTTCAGGGTGTGTGTGTGTGTTTCAGGGTCTCAAAAGTGGTATTTCTCTTTTTCCCTCAAGTCCATGAAGAACCCTCAAAAGGAGGGAGATGGAATTTGGAGAGTTCCAGTCTTCCCAGCACTCCCCCAGCCACGCTCGCATTTCCTCCATCCTGTAAACGCCACTTTGTCCCTGTCCCACTGCCGGTCAGATCTCTGTGGAGGGAAGGAAGTCCCGCTCCCCACCCCCACCCCCAGCTGCCTCTTCCAGCTGAAATCCCCCTTTCCTGGCAGACCTGAGACTCAGCTCTCACCCCCTGCCACTCCCCGAGGAGAGCCGGGGGCCACAGTTTCCTGGATTATCCTAAAAGCTTCCGAGGCCGTGAGGACTTGGCAGCATCCCTGCCCGAGTCTCTCACCTCCCCCTCTGGCTCTGACTGTCGCCTCCTTATATAAAGCCTGACTCTCCTGTCGCCACCTCGCTTGCCCCTCACTGCTGCTGCCAGCTCTGGGCTCCATGGACTGGTAAGAGGGGCTGTTTCCTGTCTAGTTCAGAGAACAAGAGGATCAGGTCTCTACTCTAAGTGAGGGTCATAGAGAAGGGTCTGGAAGCCTCGACTGTCTCTGCACTGGGGAGGAGAAGATAAGGGGGAGATTGTGGAGGGGTCTGCATGGAGAAGCAAAGAGGATTCTGGGCTGAGATCTGGGAGATGTGGAATGAGAATTCACCAGTGAACAGATGACAGGGGACTTCATTCTGAGAGAAAAGACGGGCTAATAGTAATAGACAAGCATGCAGAACATCCACCACATGGAAGTTTGTGTATGACAGAGACCCCGCAGGTGTAGCAAGGGACAGATTGCCATATACATTCTGTGGAGAACACCCTTTATTTTGGAGGAGATAAGACTGACACCTCAAATTCAAGCCCAGAGGTACATACAGGCACGAGGTAGACACAATGGCATGATGGTCACACACACATCTGCAGATACACACACACACACAACATACAGATTCATTATCCTCAGCTGGGTTCATGTTTCAGACTAAAAATGAATGCCAGCGATAGCTGGATTTATAATAGAATTAGTGTTCAGCATAGGGCTTGACCCTAGGTAGGTCCTCAGTAAGTGTTTGTTGATGAATAAAGGATGAAAGAAAGAAAATCATTTGCCCCAGGTCTGGACCCTGTCCAGTTTCCCAGGAAACTGGGAGAGTGTGGGGGATGAATCAATCTTTCAAACACAGGCTAGAGGTGGGGATGGAGAAGAGTGAGCAGCTGGGAAGCCAGGAGTTGGGAGACTGGGATTCTTGTCCTTATTCTGCTTCTAACTTGCTGTGTGACTTTGAGCTACTCACCTCCCAGTTCTGGAGTTCAGTTTCTTTGTCAGGAAAATGAGGGTTTGCACTAGACAATTTTTATGGGCAGATCAGCTTTGATATTCTCATAGTGTAATCTCCACAGAAGGACAATTGAGGTTTGGAAGGGACCACAGATGTAGCTGTGACTTGTCCCAGGAATCAAGATGGGATCAGTTTGTCCTATTAAACTCAGGATCATGGACAGCTTTGATCTAGGGATTAGTTTAAGAATGTTGTCTTCTGTACCTTCAGTATCTAGGGGAGCAAGACTCCCACAGCCATCACTTCTGCCATAGTGAGGCTGGTGGAGTAGCAGACAGAACATGGACTTGAGAGCCTGACAGATCTGATCAGTTTCTTTCTCTGTCTCTTAATAGCTTTGTAATCTTAGGCAGGTCATTTAACTTCTTTGATCCTTGGCTTTCTCATCTGTATAATGGGGGAATAATGATAACTACTTTGCTGTGTGCTTGTGAGAATTAGAGATATTTGTGAAGCATCTGGAACATAGTAGGTGCTCGATAAATAAATGCTAGCTATGGTGAACATGGAAACTAATAAGGCTGCTCCAGGTACAAAATGGATTGTTGACTATAAATAAGGTATGAGGAGGAGTGGGGTGATGGGAATGGGAGATGGACATTTGTGGCAAAATCTGTCCATTTACCCTTGAAGGGCAGGAGGGAGAGGGGCAGAAATGGTGCAAGTCCTGGGCAGATCTCAGTTTGTGTGGGAGATGTGGGGGCAGCATTTATCAATTCTGAGATAAGAATACCAGCAATGGGCAGATTCTGGTGTGCTGGCATGTCCCCATCACCCCCTGGGCACTGAGCTCAGTATAAAACACCTAGCAAGTGGGCAATCAAGAAGGCTGAAATCAAGGATCGAACTAGAGAGGGATCTGGAAGAAAGTGACTGGAGTCAGGGCAGGAAATCAGAAGGTGACGTAGGCAGGGCAGGAAATCAGAAGGGCAGAGTTTTCTGGGACAGTTGCATCACAAATGAATTTCATTCTCTTGAGCCACAAGCAGATGGAAGGTCTCTGCTCCCAGGCACCCCAGGTGGTTGTGGAGCTGGGCAGGGGCTGGTTCAAGGGAGCCAGGCAGGAAAGTGGGGCAGGATGTCTGCCATGCAGAGGCTGGATCCCTTTTCCTGTTGCTTTCCAGGGATATGGAAAGAACCAGGAAATAAGGCAATCTGCTGCTTACAAATACACGGGAGGGAGGACTCAGAGCCTCACCCAGAGTTAGACCCTGCTCAGGCACTGTTAGCTCCTTACCATCAATAGCTTCCTCAAGGAGCAGAGCAAGGAGGCCAACAGACTGAGGGGCTTTTCGGCTGCCTGGGGGGCTTCTCGGGCTGCTGGTTGGAAGAGGCAGTGGCATAGCATGCCTAGGGCTTGAGGAGTCTAACAGACTTCACCACCAGTCCTTGACTCTGTGACAAAGAAACGAACTCTACCCCGGATAGGACTCTGAACTAGGGTGCAAATCCAACCAGCCTCGGTTTGCAAACGGAGTGAGTGGAGGTAAAAGCACATCTACAGAGAGGGCTGTGGCATGACCACAAAGACCCAGAGCAGCTCCTAAGGATCTGCATCTCGGGGGTCTTCGTGTACGGATGGAAAGCCAACACACAGAAAGCACAGCCCTGACGTCAGGGGGTAACTCGTTGCTGCTTCCGGAGTGTGTCCTTTACTCCGAAGGTGGCTGCTCCAGGCTCATTCAGCCTGAGGCTGAGGCAAGTGCAGCTCAGCAAGTGCCGGGTTGGGGCTGGAATTTAGGTCTGCGGACTTGGAAAGATCTTGGTGCATGTATGCAAGTATCTTGTTGCATGTATCTAAGTCCGACAGCTATTTACTGGAAGCAGACGTATTGACTGCTTAGAACACACCACCACTGAGTTCTATCTTCCGTTTGCCGTGTGCCTGCCAGGGGCCCCACAGGGCTGATTTAGGCAAGTATTTCTTTAAGCCCCGGCTTGGACCAGGCAGTCCAGATGAGAAAATCGAGTCTTAGAAAAGAGAATTGCACAGAGGAATCCCACAGTGACTGTGGATAGAAAAACGTGTGTGTTTGAGGGAACTCCACACGCAGAGCGATCGATTTCCAGGCGACGTTCGAGCCAGAGCCGCACTTCGCACGTGTCCCAAACCCGAGCGTGGGACGGGAGAGCCAGCGATGGACTCGCGTGGTGCGGGAGGACTGAATCGAGCCTCGATTCCGTTCTGCCTTCGCGAAACAGACTGCAAACACAAAACGAAATTTTAAAAAGCCGATGGCAAGCACTTGGGGAAAAGCAGCTCGCTCGCCGAAAAATATACGGAAACGGATCAGAATTCCCCTGCAGAACAAGAGCCTCTCCCGGGCCCAAGGGGCGAAAAGTGGAGGAGCCAAGCGGGAAGGGAGAGCGGCTACCCGGGCGCACAGGACAGCGGGGTGGCGAGGAGGGGGCCTTTCCTTCCGCAAAGTTAAGTATTCAAACGTGCAGGTGAGAATTAGGAAGGAGTGGTGACAAGACATCACTCAGGTTTTTTCCATTAAGTATTCCTTCTCACGACCATTCGGGCAATCCGTCCCAAGTTTCAGGGACGAGCGCGTCAGACCAGTGTGGAGGGGCAAGAGTTGAGCCTCTCCAGGACCGAGGGGCGGAGGCGAACATTTTTAAGAAGAGTACTGACGGTGTGTTGGAGTTGCTGCCTAAGGGGAGGTGGAGAATGAGAGCTGAGGGGGGCTGGGAGACGGATGGGGGCAGAGATGGGTACGCCGGGAGAGGAGAGGAGGCCCCCCAAAGGACAAGTGGTCGGAGAGGGAGAACCGAAGAGCGAGAGAGCAAAGGCTGGTAGAGGGTGGTGGTGAAGGAGGGACGCGCGAAACAGGCGGCAGCCAAGACAGATTTCTCACGGCCTAGGGATTGGGGATAGACTGAACCCGTACTTGGCGCTCAATCCTGTTTCTGCCCTCTCTGCCCTGCTCGGCCGAGGATGGTTGGAGGGCCGTCGAGGCAAACGCATCCCTAAGTGGCTCTGCACCGTCCCCGGGCTCTCTCCCTCCTCCCTTCCCCCAGGGTCTGGGTCCCGGAACCCCAACCAAATCAAGCCGGAGGACAGTTTCTACCCAATGGGGCGGGTCTCAGAACCTGGGAAACACTCCGCCCAGGCCCCTTGCCCAAGAGAGGTAAGGGAGGAGCGAGCGAGGGGCGGGATGCGACCTAGTTAGCCATCCCTCCTCCGCTCTCCGCCCGCCCCCCCGCGGGCCCATCCCGGCTCGGCCTCCAGTGGGACCCAGCCCGCAAGGGTTAAAGGCGGCCGCAGGTGAGGTGGGCGGGGCCGCGAATTGGGGAAAAAGGAGCGCAGGGCAGAGGATGAAGGCAGAGCGCGCGGGTGAGTCACGGGCGGAGCAGGTCTCGCTCGCTCGTTCGCTGGCTCCAGCCCGCCCTCCGCCCTCCGCCCTCCCGCCGGCGCTCTCCGCCCCTCCTCCGCCGCCTGCCACCGGGTCTGATCGCGGCCCCCGCGCGCCCTCGGCTCCTGCCCCTCGCCGCTGGAGAGCCCGCCGGCGCGCTGGGCTCGCGAGCGCCAGTCTGTAGCGCGCAGCCAGCCGTGTCCGGAGCCCCCGCGCAGCCTCGAGGTAGGAGCCCGGGTCGGGGCGGCGAGGGGTGCGCACGTCGGTATCCTCTCGCGAGGGAACCGCCACAACTTCCTAAGGTCTTGCGGGCGGTGGTCCTAAAGAAGCCGAGGGGCTTAGAGTCTCGGAGGAGTGAAAACTGGGCAGGCGGGAGAGACTGGAGGAACCGAGGAGGCTGGAAACTGGGGGAACTGGAGAGACTGGGACAACCAGAGGACTGGAGCCTTGAGAACTGGGAGACGGAAGTCCTGACCACCTGAACGAACGCCTCCGATCCGGAGAGGCAGCTGGCGGCCGGGGCGATGAGGGTGTTTCGACCCGCCTTCCCTTGCTGGGGAGCAGGAAGCCGGGAATGCGCGCCCTTCGGTTTCCTTTCCCCAAACCTTGGTATCAGGCCTTTGAAGCCCAGACTAAGCACCCTGGCCCTGTACCGGGAGAGGCCACTCCGGAGCCTGGGTCGTCCTAGCCTCCCCACCCCCTAGCCCCTGGGGCAGTTCCCAGGCGCCAAAAGCTATTAGGGTCCCAGGCCTCTCCTCCTGCCCAGCCCCTTCTGGGCTGCCCCGCCTGGGCCTGAGGCTCCATTCCTGATGCTACTCTCCTTTTTTGTGGTGAGGTTGCTGGAGCCTGAGTAGGCGCCCAGTCCTCCTCTCCTTCCCTCTCCCAGACTACCTGGGCCAACTCCCTGGTCCCTGAGGCTGAAAGTGATAGGGTCAGCTGAGCCCTCTGTGGGAAGGAAAAAGTCCCTGCCCCAAACCTGCGTTTCCTTCTCCACCATCAGATAAGGGACAGGCACTAAAACTCTGATCCCATGGCATCAGGGTTTCCAGGCCTTAGGGAGAGGTGGTGAGAAGTGGGGACCTTCCAGTCACAGATGTGTGGTCAGGAGAGAGCTGGGGGTTGTTAAGTGTCCGATGGTTGAGGGAAAGATTAACATACCAGGAGTCAGAGACTTGGTTCATAGAGGCACAAACTACAGGTTTGTTGATTGAATGAATAAATTAATGTCTTTGTTCAAATCACTTCTCCAAATACTGTCTCAGTTTCCTCTTACCTAAAGTAAGAAGATTGACCTGGAGGAGCAGGGCTCTCAACATTTGACTGCATATTCCAGTCATCTAGGGAGCTCCTAAAAGCGACCCTTCCTAAAATATTCTTAAGTCATGATTCTGACTCTTAGAACCCTCTACTTCCCCGATTCTGAGGCTGCATCCTTAGAAAGGGTGGTTTACTGGTAGGCTCTTTTCCACTGACCCCCTTCTCCTGGGGAAGCTCCCTCCCAAAGTGGAATGAGTGAATATGCATAACTGAAGGAGGAAGGACTTCAGTAAGCAGCCAGAGTTGGCTGGCACTGGTGTGGGTCAGGAAAGGGAAAGGGCTTAGCTTCCATGGGTGGTGAGAAGTCCCCTGAAAAGTGGCACTGCTGCACCCCAGGGAGGTGAAATCCCTGGCTAAGGGAGGGGGCCAGAGGTGTGAGTAGGTTTCTTGGGTTAAGGCAAGTGGGCTTGGTGAGGGCAGGGAGGGGAGAATGGCTTTGAGCAGTGAAATGCTCTTCCTCAGTGAATATGCCTCAGGGGAGACTTCTTTTTCCCGAATTTGTGAACCAGCTTTGGACTCTGGAAAGTCAGTTCACCTCCAGCTTTGAGTTTCAGAAACAGACCACCTCCTTCTCCCCATCTGTGTCCCGAGTTAAACCAAGGAAGCTGAGTTGGGTCTAGATCCTTCATTTGTGCTGACAGCAAGTCTGGGGAGGGGAGGGAATGCCACTGCTTGGGCACCTGAGGGGTTCTGGCACTGTGCTAAGAGCTATCTGACCTCCAGTCCGGGACCAGCCCAACTCCCAGGATAAGCTGAATCCTAGGGGAAGGACCACCTAAGGAAAGGTAGACTTCCATCATCCTCTGCACTTAGCCTAGAATCTCACAACCGGAACCCTTCCTAGCACTCCTAAATTCCCTTAACTGATCTTTTCACCTGGGGGCCAGAGAGGAGCACTTTGCAGGGACTGGCAGTGGGATGGGAGTGAAAGTGAAGTAGTCATTTTTCTCACTTTACCTCTTCTTTGCCTCCTTTAGGTCCCACCCGAGGTGCCCCTGACCGTCCCTGTCCCCTACCCCACCCCGGATCCCGGCAATGCTAACCGCTGTCTGCGGCTCTCTGGGCAGCCAGCACACGGACGCGCCTCACGCCTCCCCGCCGCGCCTCGATCTGCAGCCTCTCCAAACATACCAGGGCCACACGAGCCCCGAGGCCGGGGACTACCCCTCCCCGCTGCAGCCTGGAGAGCTGCAGAGCCTCCCCCTGGGCCCAGAGGTGGACTTCTCACAGGGCTATGAGTTGCCGGGGGCCTCCTCTCGGGTAACCTGCGAGGACCTGGAAAGCGACAGTCCCTTGGCCCCGGGACCCTTTTCCAAGCTCCTGCAGCCGGACATGTCACACCACTACGAATCGTGGTTCCGGCCTACTCATCCAGGCACGGAGGATGGCTCATGGTGGGACCTTCATCCGGGCACCAGCTGGATGGACCTCCCCCACACTCAGGGCGCGCTGACCTCACCTGGCCACCCGGGGGCGCTGCAGGCTGGTTTGGGGGGCTACGTCGGAGACCACCAGCTTTGTGCCCCGCAGCCCCACCCACATCCACACCATCTCCTCCCAGCCGCCGGAGGGCAGCACCTCCTGGGGCCTCCCGACGGGGCTAAGGCCTTGGAAGCTGCCGCCCCGGAGTCCCAGGGGCTGGATTCCAGTCTAGACGGGGCGGCCCGACCCAAAGGCTCTCGGAGGTCAGTGCCCCGCAGTTCAGGGCAGACAGTGTGCCGCTGTCCCAACTGCCTGGAGGCGGAGCGACTGGGGGCTCCGTGTGGGCCGGATGGGGGCAAGAAGAAGCATCTGCATAACTGCCACATCCCGGGCTGCGGGAAAGCCTACGCCAAGACGTCGCACCTGAAGGCGCACCTGCGCTGGCACAGCGGCGACCGTCCCTTCGTGTGCAACTGGCTTTTCTGCGGCAAGCGCTTCACGCGCTCCGATGAGCTGCAGCGCCACCTCCAGACCCATACGGGCACGAAGAAGTTCCCCTGTGCTGTCTGCAGCCGCGTCTTCATGCGCAGCGACCACCTGGCCAAACACATGAAAACCCACGAGGGCGCCAAAGAGGAGGCTGCGGGGGCTGCCGCGGGCGAGGGCAAGGCGGGCGGAGCAGTGGAGCCTCCCGGGGCCAAAGGCAAGCGGGAGTCGGAAGGCAGCGGGGCTCCCTCCAACTGAGCTCCTCGGGTACCGCCTCCCTGCTGGCCTCCCCTGGGGGCTTCGGAAGAGCACCCCTCCCCCCTTCGCCTGATGTCCTTAGAGGGGCGGCTCGAGGAAGAGGTGGTTATTTATTGAGGGGGAGGAAAAGCGGTGCGGGATCAGGGAGATGGGCACTAGGGGGTTTTAGTCTGGGGCTGGACGGGACGCATTGAACTGGCCGGGCTGCGAGGAGCTTCGCGTGCCCCTCCGCTCTCCCCTTCCTCACTATTTCTCTCACCCCCTGGGCTGGGGGGAGCAGTGGAGTGAGGAACCCCAACCGTGGCTGGAGGGCGGAGGGGACAGGCTAGAGGAGACAGCATGTCCCCAGAGCCGAGAGGAGTGGGGCCGCCCCTGGCGCTGGGGGTAGCTGTCTGGACACGTCTTTAGTGCCTGGGAACCGTGACATAAAAGCGCCTCCGGAGCCGCCCTGTGGCCCCGCACCTTTCATCCCAGGTATAGTGCTTCTACCCCTAGGGTTTCCGGAGAGATAGGGGAAGCTGGGGGTCCAGTGTTGTTGCTATAGGAAGCTCCTTTGATGCACCTCCTTATTAACCCTACCAGACCCAGTTAGAGGGTGCCATGAAGGAAAAGGGGTCGAGAGGGCCAGAGTCCACAGCAGCGTCCCAGCCTGGACTGTGGGGTGGAGGAGAGAGCTAGATGGGGGGAGTGAGCAAGGAAGTCCCCTTCTTGAGTTCAAGAAAGGGATTTGGGGGGGAACGGAAGGAATTAATTCCTTCCCTCCAACTGATTGAGTCCTTAACTCTTAGTCTTTATAAAAAAGAAAGTTCCGTAGTCCACAATCCCCATCTGACACCGCATGTACGCTTTGAAGGCAAACAGAAGCCCCCACTCTAGAATTGCTGTAGTACCTCATCCCATCACTTGCCTTCCCGTTAAGGCTGGAAGAGGGTCTGGGTTGGGTGGGAGTGCCCCTGCTGGGGGACTGCCAGTGGGTCCCGCTCCTACTGGAGGGCTCCTCTGCTCTACCATCTCCTGCTCGCCAGGGAAGGAACGTCCATGGTTTCTTTAGCTCCATCCCCCCCTTTCTCTGCAGCTTGCAAGCCTTGTCTCTCCTGCAGAGTGTGTTGGGAGGCTCCTTCCTCCCCCCTCTCTTGGGATGGGAGGCTCCCCTTCCACAGGAAGGCGTTATGCTCCTATTAGAAGGGGTTCTGCCTCTGAGGGGACGACCAGGAAGCTGTTCTGTTCCTTCTTCAGATGCTAGCAGTCCATCCTGATTGTAATCATGGAGGGGAGGGGTCCAGCAGAGGCTGAGCCAAGTGAATGGAAAGAAGCTGATGGGGAAGGGGCCAGTGGGCCCAGGTAGAGGCCTTAGGACTCACTCTCCTCCCTGCCCTTTTCTCCCCCCAGAGCGCTATTCAAGGATTAGTTGTGTATTGATTTTTAAGTTATAAGCAAAGGGTATTTTATTTAATATTAGGGAGTGTATGTGTGGTGTGTGTAGCTGTGGTGTGTGTGTGTGAGTGCATGGTATGTGAGCATGTGTGTATTTCTCTACTGAGCCTGGGGTCTCCAGCCAGGGAGACCCCATCTTTTTCACGTCATCCATGGTCCTGGGGGCTAGGCCCACAGTATCTCTTCCTCCCTTGGGGATGCTGGGCCCCATTCCGAGGACTGGGAACTACATGGGAAGTGGGGCCAGGATCTGGATGGGAATATGTTTGTGGAGAAGGAAGCCCTTAAAGGGACAGAGTGTCTCCGAGGGACTCATGGGCCTGGGGTAGTTTAAGAAGTAATGTTCTTTCTTTATTCCCCCTTTTCCCCTTCCCTCCTGCTAACCCAACCAGAGTCCCTTTCCTTGCTGAGAAGATGGGGTGGGGGGGCAGGACAGTGACAGTGCTTGTGGGCTGCCTGGCCAGGTGGAGGGGGAGAGGAGGGCACTATGTGTGTGGGATGCCTTTGCTCCTCCACCCATCTGAACCAGCCACCCCCACCCTGTGCCACCAGGACAGCCTTTCCTGTGACCCTTCTAAGGAGAATTCCTGAGTGGGTGTTGGTGGTGGAGGGACACGGATGTTCACCCCTGGGGAGGCCCCAAGCTCTAAGGTGTGCTGGTGAGGGCTTTGGATAGGTTTTCTTCTGCTCCCCTCCTTTCTAGATCTAGGTTGTGCCTGGCTGCTCCTCCCGAGGCAGCCCCCTAGAGGAGAAATGTAGGAATTTTTTTCTTTTAACTGCTGTGAACCCACTTTGGGGGGGAGGAGGAGGAAGAAACAGCCTGTGTTTTTTATGTCATAATAAAGTCATCAACCACATCGTTGCTTCATTTGTCTTCCAGTTCAAGTTTCCTTTTTGACTCAGTGGCCCTCAGTAGTGAAGTCCGGGCTGGCTGTGGGTTGGGGTGGACAGTTCCTTTGATCTCAGCTCTGTGCAACCTCACCTCCCTTTGGGGCAGAGCTGGGCTGATAGAAGGGTCAGGGTCGAAGGTTGCCTCTCCTGCCCTGGAGGGGGTTGGAGCAGATGGAGGGAGGAGCTCCCTCTGGGTAGAATGTCCCTCCCCAGTCTTCACCAGTGGGAACCAGAAGGTTCTAGATATTTCCTTCCTCCACATACAAGTCCCTTCCTTCCCCTCCCCTGCTAAGCACGCTGGTTCCCTGCCTGCCTGAGACAGCCACCTCCGGTTCCCTCATCCCGCCCCCGTGGGGGTGTGCGTGTCAATCGGTCCCTCTGGCTGTGAGTGAGGTGGGGGTGACTGACAGTGATTTCTTCACTCAAGATGATCCCTATCAGGGACAAGGCGATGAAAGGCAGCCAAGTTATCTGATGGGCTCCCGCCCAGCTGGAAAGTATGAGGGAAAGGCTCGCACTGCAGCTCCCAGCTAGCGACCAGCCAGTTACACAACCCGCTGCCTGCTGCAATGTACCCGTGCTGGGCCCATAGGGCACCCTTGCACATGCAGAAATGCTCCTCTTTCCCAGGCTGCCCGATGCCTGGCATGCAGCTGGTGCCTAATTTATGCTAAACGAGTTAAACCCTCGTGACTCCAGAGCCACACAGCCCGGAAGGTTGTCAGAGGATCCATTTCGAGTTCTGACAGAGCAGAGTAGGTTATAGTGTTCCTTCAGCTTCCCATCCAGCGTTTTGGCCAAAATGATTCTTTCCTTGGTGGGGTTTCTAGTCCCACCTACTCTCACCTGAACCCAGTTTCTTAGAACCAAATCTGGTCTCCAGCTATCACTTGTTTGGGGAAGTCTGGGGTCACAAAGTTTAAGGGCAGCTTGGGGTGGAGGTGTCAGAACAATGTAGGGGTTATAGAGGAAATCAGATGGTTTGGGGGACTGACTAGCTCCTAGATTTTGAATCCTGGGCTGGAAGGAGGGCCAGGCAAGAGTATTCCTGTGAGCTGGAGCCTGTCCTATTCCCTGGGATGCCGCCTCTTTTGTCTTGCTTATTCTGGGGGAGTTGGACCCCAGGAACCTGGCCAGTTCCCTCCTTCTCCCCCACTGCTGCCCCCAGGGACAGGAGGGCAGCTGTGAGGCCGGCTGGGCCTGTCTGGGCAGGGCTGGGGCTGCCCCTCCTCCCTTACTGCTCCTCCCGCTGACCTGCATTCTTAGCGGGGGCCTTTGGTGGGGCTCTGTCTGATGCTTGCTAGCTCCCTCACTCTTATCCTGACAGCAATGCTGCCTGGCTGGCCAGGCGCCCCTGATGGAGCCCAACCTCTGACCCAGTCAGAGCTGGCACCCACCCCTCCCCACCGCAGGAGGGCTGAGGAGGCGTTCGGGAAATCAGAACATTTGGGCTAACCTCTGGACACCTCTCTGAGCCACCACTCTTCTTCTGGAGAGTGGGAATCGAGTCCCTCTAGTGTGGGTGAGTGAAATTGGGAATGGGAAAGTGACAGGAGAGCAGGAAGTTTGGGAATGCAGCCTAGAGCTGTGCTGGGCAGCTCACGCTTCTTCTCTTGCCTGTTCCTGCCCTCTAGTGGGAATCCAGGGAAGTGCAGGAGGTGAGCCCACTTTCTGGCAGGTGGCTTGAGTAGCTTGTATTAGTCACATACACATCACTTTGATGTCGGATTCTGGAATGGCATCCCACGGCCACCTCACCACCCTTTCCCAAACCACACCAGAACCAGCCTTCACCTTCCCATTAATCCCGGAGGGTCTGACTGCTCAGCCGGGTTTGGGAAGATTCTCCAGAACCATATAGTCCAGTTCTTCCTATTGGGTAGAGGGCATTTTGGAATTGCTCATGGAGTTTTTCAAGCTGCCCCAACTCACTCCCAGCAGCTCACCGAGTTATGTCCTTTGGTGGTGGGTTAGGGCAGAGTTTCTCAAGCTTCACACCTGGGGTACTCATTACCATGCAGATTCTGATTCAGTAGGTCTGAGGTGGGGCCCTAGATTACAGTTTTAACAAGCTCCCCAGGTGAAACTAATGCTGGCATTTCATGGCTATGCTGAGTAGCAGAGGTTTAAAGTATTGTGTTGTGCAGTGGAAGTTGTCTGGTTGAAAAATAATCCCTCCAACCGCCCCCTACCCCCCATGACTGAAGACCACTGATCTGGTCCAGTAACTTCATGTGGTTACTGGGAAAACTGAGGCCCAAAGACACCCCACAGACCTTCAGCAGAAGCAAGATGAGATGCCAGTCAGAATTCCAGAATTCCAGCTGGTATTCTCCCTTGCCTCCAGCCCAGCTTCTCGGCCATTCTCTGCAAGTAGCAGTCCCAGCCTCCAGGAGACAATAACTTGGGCATCAGCCTTGTATATCTAGAGGCAAATGTGAAATATCTCACATTTCAGATCCCCCAAAGTCTTTCTCTAACAGGTTTCCACTGTCCACCTGCCTGCAGCTTGCCTCCTGGGAGATCCTGGTCCCCGCCTTCATCTCAGCAGGGACCACAGCCTCAGATGCTGTGGACAGTGCTCAAGCTGGTTTGATGGGTGGGCAGATGGGAGGCCGAGAAGTAACAATCTGCAGATCTCCCTTCCCCTACTCCTAGAGGGCTCCACAGGGTAGAGGTGGGTGAGGTGCACTGGCTTAAGTGCTGGTAATGGAGATGGCTTATAGAGGGAAATGACTGGAATGTTTTCCTTATAGAGGGAAAACATCTGGGGTGGCAGTCTTTCTCCGCACCCCTTGACTAAGATTATTCCTTTTCTGTCACAGTTTCACTTGTAAAGGCACCAAGTCTTTGCACTAGAAATTTCCAAGTTTCCTTTCACAGCTATCTTCCTACGTGGGGAGAGAGAACAAGCCTACAGGAGGTCAGCTGGGGTTTGTGTATATACGTAGCCTTCAAAAAATTGCATTAGCTTAAGTTATCCCTGTTTCTCCTGGCCTGTGATTACTTTTCAGACCTTATTCACCAGGGGGCCACCAACCTGGGATCTTGCCTCTGGATTTCAAACCCGGTCTCAAGTGGCTGAGTTCTTCCTTGATCTCCACACCCCAGCAGTCTCTGCTCTCTAACAAATCAGCACGGTTTTCATTTCCTCTCTTTTCACCTGGGCTCCTTTCCATTCCCACCACCGGCTCTCCACAGTGACCTCACTGGAGAAACCCACGGATTCGTTACAACTTTTATTGGGCCAGAAAGCGGCGCCTGTCGGGAACGACGGCAGCCAGGCGGGACTGGAAGGCGGCTCGGCTCCGAGAGGTAGTGCTGGCGCGCACCCTGGTGGAGAACGGCGGCACTGCAGGAGCCCGGTTCCGGCTCCGCCTCCCAGCCGAGGCCTTCCAGGTCACCTGGGAGTCTCCGCCCAAAGGGGCCGACCTGACTGAAGCTGAGGCGGTGGCGCTCGGGGGACCTAGCTGGGGATCTCAGAGGGAGACCGGGTGAGGGCCATACCAGGCGAAGCCAGAAAAGGGGGTGTGGGACGCTTGGAGAGAAGTAGGGTAGGAGGGAGATGGCCCCACCTGCACCGAAGGGCCCGGACTCGGTGCGGGGCCGGGGCCGCGGGGAGTGCGGGCTGCGCGCCTGCTAACTCCTAAACCTCGAGCCTGCGGGGAGGGTGGGTGCCCCGTTGCACACTCGGCGCATCTAATGAACGTGCGCGGCTGGGCGTTCAGAAGTGAGGCCAGTGTCTTGGCACGTGTCGGGAGAGGAGCGCCCCATGACTGAGCAGTGACCAGGATGGTGGGGAGGTCTCTTGGAGGGGTACACTCATTCCCACCTCTGACCAGATGGCCTCGTCGAGCTCCGACACCCCATGTTCCTGCGACTGCTTCGTCTCTGTGCCCCCGGCCTCGGCCATCCCTGCCGTGATCTTTGCCAAGAACTCGGACCGACCTCGGGACGAGGTGCAAGAGGTGGTGTTTATACCAGCGGGCACTCACACCCCTGGGAGCCGCCTCCAGGTGGGTGTGGCAAATCCAGCATTCCTGGAAACCCTCCTCCACTGCTCCCCACACCTGGGAAACCATCAGATTTAGTGGGAAAAGAGCATAAGTTGAGCGCTCCCCCTCCCAATCTTCCAACCTAAACCTAGACCATCAGTTATCCTCTGTTTCCTCATGTGTAACCTGGAAATAGGTCATCCTCAAAGAGCTGTGGGGTGGTTAGCACAGAGCAGCAATCTGTAGGTACCTTCCCCTTTTGAGGAGACCCTCTCTTTCTCCTCCCTTGTCTCCAGTGCACCTACATTGAGGTGGAACAAGTGCCGAAGACCCACGCTGTGATCCTGAGCCGGCCTTCTTGGCTGTGGGGGGCTGAGATGGGCGCCAATGAACATGGGGTCTGCATTGGCAATGAGGCCGTGTGGACCAAGGAGCCCGTTGGGGAGGGGGAAGCCCTGCTGGGCATGGACCTGCTCAGGTGTGGACCCAGCCCCCCCCCCCCCATCACCATATACCATAAGTCTGGGGACTGTGCACTGACCCAGGCCACCTCCCTCCCCAAACTTTGGATCGCAAGCTTTGTGCCCATGCCCACCTTGCAGTTATGCTCTGTCAGGGAGGCTGCCCCCGCCCCTCCTGCCGGCCGCATTTCCACAGGCTGGGAAGGACTAGGTTAACTAATATGGCCTCCCTGGGCCTCTGCTGGCCTGGAAATAGGGCAGTGTCTTAAAAACTTTTTCAGCAGAAGTAGAGTCTTTCAACTTAAATCTCATGTGGAGTCCATACTTCTAAAACCAGAGAGTACTTTGCATTGAAGAGAGATTAAGGTGCTTGGGCACTTCTTTCTGAGGCTGTCTCAGGTCTGTACACAGAAGGCTCAGAACAGCTCAAAAGTCACTGTCATAGTTGTGCTTAATAGTCAGTGCTGACCTGGAGCTGTCACCAAAGTCTCTGGGCCTCCCTGTCCACTGGAGCATCTCCCCCAAGACCCTGATACCCACACCCTTCTGTCTGTGCCAGACTGGCTTTAGAGCGGAGCAGCTCAGCCCGGGAGGCCTTGCACGTGGTCACAGGTCTGCTGGAGCACTACGGGCAGGGGGGCAGCTGCCGGGAGGACCCCACGCCATTCTGCTACCACAACACCTTCCTGCTGGCCGACAGGACCGAGGCGTGGGTGCTGGAGACAGCGGGGAGGCTGTGGGCTGCACAGAGGATCCAGGGTGAGGGTCTCTCCCACAGAGGTGTTCCCTTTGTCCAGTCTTCAGGGGGGAGGAGGGGACAGGGAAGGCCTGAGCTAGTGCAAATCTCACAGCTAGTGGGGCCATCCAGGGAGATGGGAAGTGAGCCCACTGGGAACTCTTCTCCCCCATTCACTTGGTCAGTCCTCCCTGTGTGCCAGTCTTCCGCTGCTTCCTGGCCTTCCTGGACTCCCTGGCAGTCAGGCTTCCCCTCCATGCCTCCTCCTCACCCTCTCCACAGTTGCCAGTGCACATTTTTCCTGATAGTGCCGTCTCCCTTTCCCTGGGGTTTGGCCTGTGGTCTTACTGTTGAGTTCTTAGCATCTCGCTGGGTGCCTGGCACAGAATAGCCCTGAAGGATGAGTGACTCCCCCATCTCCACAGAGGGGACCCGAAACATCTCCAACCAGTTGAGCATTGGCACGGACATCTCAGCTGAACACCCCAAGCTTCGGCCCCACGCCCAGGCCCAGGGCTGGTGGGATGGGCAGAGCGCCTTTGACTTCGCTCACACGTTCTCCCTGACCCAGCAGCCTGTTCGCATGGAGGCCGCCAAGGCCCGCTTCCAGGCTGGGCGGCTGCTGCTGCAACAACAGCAAGGTCTGTGAGTGGATGGGGCTGGGGGCCAGGAGGGTCGCTGCAGAGTCAGCCCTTCTTCCCTCCCTTCAGGGGGACTGTCGATCCCTGTCTGCCCTGGAGACCCCTCACCCCATCCTTCTTGCCAGGGGGCATCACAGCAGAGGTGATGATGGGCATCCTCAGGAACAAGGAGAGTGGCATCTGCATGGACTCCGGAGGCTTCCGCACCACAGCCAGCATGGTGTCCATCCTGCCCCGGGATCACACACAGCCCTGCATCCACTTCCTCACTGCCACACCAGACCCATCTAGGTGAGAGCCATGAGGGTGGAGGAGGCAGGGAGAGTGCCAGGAGGGGGAGTGGAGAGACATGGCTTGTCTCCATCCTCCCATCTGTGTCCCATTAGGTCAGTGTTCAAACCTTTCATCTTCGGGGTGGGGGCGGCCCAGGCCCCCCAGGTGCTATCCCCCACTTTTGGAGCACAAGACCCTCTTCGGACCCTGCCCCGATTCCAGACTCAGGTGGACCGCCGGCACACCCTCTACCGTGGACACCAGGTGGCCCTGAACCTGATGGAGAGTGAGCAGGTAACCCCCAGGGCCCACCTGGAGGGATGACCCACCTCCTCCATCCCCAGCTGGGATTCTGGGGAATGGAGGTGACCTGGGAGTAGAGAGAAGACTTGAGAGCTGGAGAGAGGGGTCTGTCCCTCCAAAGCCAGCTGCCTGGGAGAATGCCGGGTGATCTGCCTTCCTCCTGCCTGTGCACGCAGCAGACAGGCTCCCTGAATCTGGAGGGAAGCTTGTCCCAGAGACTCATCTCTACCTTCCCCGGGCAGGATAAGGAGCAGCAGCTCCGGCAGAAGCAGCGGGATCTGGAGCAGGAAGGCCTGGAGGTTGCGAGGAAGCTGCTGACAGCAGAGTGGGCCCCAGCCCCCCAGGAACTGGGCAGCCTCTTCCAGGCCTTTGTGGAGAAGGAGAGGCAGGCCTATGCCTGAACACACAGCTGCTCCTGGCCTGCGCTGGGCTGTGGGCGCTGGGAGGGTGCACAGGACTCCCGGGCAGTGGACTCAGCAATGCCTCCACCCCATAGCCTTGTTCTGAGTGGCCACTTGGCCTTTGTCTCAATAAACATGTTCAATTTCCCTGTTTGGATCCCAGGTCCAGGATGGGAGGGAGGGCCAAATGAGGGCAAAGTGCAGCCTGGGCTGGCTGTGGTAAGTCTGCCTGCCTCTGGGGGACAGTCTTCTGCCCCAGGTGATGGGGGCTTGATGGGGAAGGCTTCAAGGAGAGGGGTGGCCTCCTGTGAGAGTAGGTGTGAAGGGTGACCTGGCATATTGTGGAGACCATCAGGGGAAAATTAGAACCGCAGGGCTTGGTCCTCAGCTTGAACACCGGAAGGGCACTCTCCAGAGGTGGTGGTGAGAAGTACCTACCAGGAGACGGCACGCTTTATGAGGAGATGCCTGCCCCCCGCCCCAACTCGGGAGCCAGGAATCCAGGTTGGGGCTGCAGCAGGTGTGCCAGCCTTTTGGATAGTTACTGAAAGGCCAGAAACGTGTTCTTTAGAACCGGGCTGCTGCTGAAGGTGCTGCATTTTCTGCAGCTGCTTCTGTTGCTCACACTGATTGCTTCCTGAGATGCCTCCAAGTGATACACAAGATGGGTACACTAACACTTTATTGGGGGCAGAAGCTGCCACGGATGAGTGCTCTGAGGAGGAGGCAGGGGCCTGGTCTTCCCCATTCCGGTACCAAGAGGGGTGGGCTAGTCTTCATTTCTTGATTCTTCTGGTCAGAGTTTTGGTTCTGCTGGGGACCCCAGCCAGAGAGGCTGTGGAGGCTGCAGCAGCTCTGGCCCCCTTCTTTGCCTGGACAGTGCTCTGCTGACCGCTAGAAGCCGGAGTGCATGGTTTCTTGGTGGGAGAGGCGGCCTGTGGCAAGGAGGCAGGCTCAAGTGGAGACGACTCCTCTGGCCTGGGAGGGACGGAGGGGCTGCTGTCCCCGGCCACAGGCTCCCTGGGCAGCAGGGGGAGGTCGGTGAGGACGGGCTGTGTCTCCAGCCTCAGAAGGTGTTCCGTGAGGGCCGCCTGCTGCCTGCGCTCCTTGTGCCTGGTCATCTCTTGCTCCAGCTCCTCGAGGAAGCCTGTAGAGCCAGAATGGTGGGCGATGAACTGAGCGCAGGGCTCAGCAAAAGGCCCTAGGCCCTAATGGGAAGGAGGCTGGGGCAGGGAAGGAGACACCTGTGTGCCCAGACCGATACCCAGCCCTGGTCCCCCTTTGGCTCACGTGCTGATCTGGGCTTGGGGTCACCTTCCTGATACCACTGCCATCTTCACTTTCCCCAGCCCCCACAGGGTCAGGGTGAGCTCTGGGGAGGCTGAAAAGCTTGGAAAGCAGGGTCACCTAGCTCTGAGCAGAATGGGCCACTCAGCTCTGGGAACTCCTCGTCCTCATCATACGGGGCTGTATCCTCCTCGTCCGAGGCCCAGCGCTCTGACACAGGCTGCCCGTCCAGGTCCAGCAGCAGGGGCAGGGCTTCTGTCACCAGTTCCCTGCAAGGAAGAAAGAGCCGTGGCTGCTAGGAGGGCACCCCTAACATGAAGCTCCAGCACCCACATGCAGGGTAGTGTCACAACTGGGACATGGGCTTGAGGGACTAAGGGTTATGCCATGTGGAGCTGTGGGAGGGGAAAAGGCTCCAACTTGAATTTGGGTCAGGCAGAAGGTGCCATAGACGGGGCCTCTTGGTTTGCTGGCTGAGAGGGCAGCTCGCTGAGTCAGTGGGGAGCTCAGTCGTCATCTCCTTCCCGCTCTCACTTCATCCTCACCTGTAGCCCTTCTGGCTGGTGCAGCTGTTTCCAGTCAGGTTGAGGATGAGAAGGCTCTGGGGGAACTCATCTGCACACACCAGAGAGGGGGTGTTGGGGATCAGACCATCTTCCAGCACAAAGCCAGGACCTCTCTGCACAGCCCCAGGACCCCTGGTGGAGGTGCTTCGAGGCATGCCCAGAGGGCAGATGAGACATATTCATTGGCCAGGGTCAGGGTGTTCTTACCAAGTTTCAGTGTTTCTATCAGGTTCTCAGAAAGGTCCAGAAACTGAAGGTGTGGGAGGTCCTGGAGGTTTTCCACTTGTCTTATTTGGTTTCCTGCCAGAGACAGGAAGCTGTGGGAAAGGTGGGGGCACAGAGACAGAGCTGAACCACAGAACAGCTGTTGCCCGGCCCCTGGCTAGGCAGCTGGATGACCGGGGGGTTGTGGGGGACACATGACCTTCTGGGGTGAGGAAAGCAGAGCTAGGCTTGCTGGGTCCTTATCTGACAAGAAACCAGGCTTGGAGAGGTCTAAGCCAGTTCTTTGGGGTGTTATTAGGTACTCCCACCCCTACACCTGTGCCCAGCTACCACATACCGCAAGCAGGGAATGCAGGCCAGGTTCTCAATTCTCTGAATCTTATTCTGCAGGAAGAAACCAAGGTGGGGGGCCAAGCTGGGTAGGGGCCCTTAAAGGGACAAAGTCCTAAGACCATGTCTCCTCTTGCAGCAGAGACCTGACACTTGGGGAGCTCCCACCCCACTCTTTAAACTGGTTGTCACCACCTTGGAGTGATTTGCTTTCTCCATGTAGGTGGTTGAGTGTAAACTTGGAGCTGGGGAAACTTGATTTTAGTATACCCTGCTCACCCCACAGTCAGGGTGACCTGAGGGAACCAGGGGTCACAGGGCAATAAAAAAGGCCTTAGTGGTAGCCTGTATACATGGAGGGAACAATGAACACGTATCACTTGAAGGAGCTTTTCCACTTGTCTGATTACGTTTGTAAAGTTTCTGTGGGGGAAGGTTAAGGGAAGTATGTACATTAAAACCAGTTGGGGGGATGCTAAAAAACGTCCCCTCCCCACCCAACAAGCAGCCTCCATGGTACTGAAAGGTGCAGAGGGGTCTTCTTCGTTTCCACATTCTCTTCCTCAAAACAGGAAATGGGCTCAGCTATAAAACATGAGAGATTTAGAGTAGACATGAAAAAGTACTTCTGGTTCAAGAGAAATGTCTGACCAAAAACAGTGCTCAAGATTCATTATTCTTGATTCATCTGGGGATGGTGAAAATGAAAATCTGCCTGCCTGGGCACCATGGAATGGCAAGATACCCTGCTGGCCCCATTCAGATTAGACAGATTTGGTCCACAGGGGGAAGAAGGGGCAGGTAAGACCTACCGCTTGCAGATAGAGGCTGTGAAGATTCTGGAGGCCTTCTAGGTTCCTGATAGTGGTGATCCCCTCCCGGTCCAGGCGGACAGTCTGCAGTTCAGCAAGGGTGTGAAACCTGGGAGAACAGTCAGCGAGCGCGTAACAGAGTGCCACTTCCACGGTCTCTTAGCCGTGGGCACGGGTGGGATGGTGGCTAAATCACTCTGCTCAGGTGTTGAGAACATCTTGACTCATGAGGTGGTATCCAGATTGAAACTCAATTGACTTGGAGACCTGGATTTTGGTCAGTAACACTGGGAGGGTCAGAGTGAGAGAGGAGTTAAGGGCACTTGAAGTGGGAAAATGAGTGAAGACAGCTTATGGTTCCTGGAGACTCAGAGGTTCTGGAAGCCTTCCTCAGGCCAGCTTGGATGGTGGAAGACAAGGCTGAGGCAGAGAAGAGACAATTTCTGCAGGAAGATCCTTACTCATACCCTTTCTGAGTGGTGCATAGAGGGAAAAATCACTCGTTCCACCCATTCATTAATTTACTGAGTGCCTACTAGAGACAAATCAGAGACCCTGCCCATTGTTATTAGGGAAGCAGGCAAAACATCTCTGATAAATGGACAACATAGAACAGTACAACAAATTAAGGGAGTACCTCAGCTGGGCACTGACTCCAGAGTAAAGAGATCAGGGAATGCACCCTGGAGGAGGTGCTGCAGATGAGTAGGAGTTAAATGGAAGGTGGGGAAGTCATTTCAAGCAGAAACAATAGTATGTGCTAATTCCATCTTATCTGAACCTTAATGGGCCCAAGAAGCCCTTGAGAGCTCTTGTTAAATGTAGATTCTGATTCAGTAAGTCTAAGTGTGGAGGCTGAGATTCTTCATTTCTAACAATCTCTCAGGTGATGCTGCTGATGCTTCCCCCAGTCTCAGCCCCAGCCACACTCTGAGTAGTAGTAAGGTCCTAAGGTGTGAATAGGGGGTGTTAGAGGAGTTGCACACTTGTGGAGAGTAGCAAGAAATAAGGCAGAAAAAGGTAGCAGTGATCAGCTCATGCTAAGGGGTTTGGGTTTTATTCTGGAGGTACTCTTGGGGGTCAAGGAAGGGCCTGTTATGGAGTGCCTGGTCATGCTTTGTCATTTAAAAAAAATTGTAAAGATTTATTTATGCACACAAGAACTGGGGTACAGGCCAGAGGTGTGGCAGCGGTAGTGGTGAGAGGAGTCACCAGAAACAGTGGGAAGCAGAACAGGCAGATTGACTGAAATACACTGCTGAGGGGAGCAGCAGGCAAGACACGAGAGGTCTGCCACGCCATGCAGGTCACCTCTCTGGCTGGGGATTGAACTCACGCTGCAGTGGCTGCAGTTTGCTTCAAAGTGCGTTGCTTAACCCACTGTGCCACAGGGGAGGCCCCCTAAATAAGATTTGATTTTTAAGGAAGGAAAGTCAGTTGGACATTGCCACTGGTTGGATGTGTGGTATGAGTAAAGAAAGGGACAAAGATGAGTTCACAAGTAAGGGACTGGTCATCCTGGGTTTTTCAATCCTCTGGCACATCCCTCTCCCTTCCCACTCATCTCTGCCCCCACACTCACATCTTCTCTGACAGATTCTCATCCTCAGGGAAGGCCAAATTCCGCTTAGTGATGAGGGCTTCAGTAATGCACACACCTTCTTCCTCTGAACCCTGGGCAAGCTTAGCTGTGAAAAGATGATTTGTTACATTTGCTTATTTTTGAATGCCTGCCCCCACTGTTATCCATCTGTTCTACCCACCTTTCCACCTCCCTACTCACCTCCAGGCATGATATAAAGTTGCTGGCCTGGAACGAAGGATTGCAGGATTGGAACGAAGACGTCCAGCAGCTTGGACAACCCCTGGGAATGACAGAATGGTATGACGAGAGAGAAGCTCAGAGACTTGGGGGGGCAAAGGGAAGGGGTTGAGTCAGAGCAAATCACTAGGGTGGGGCCGACAACAAAAGTAAATGGAGGTGAACGGTCCGGAGTTTCAGGGGGGTTGAAGGGGTTTGCTGGCAGCACACCAGGCGACTGTGGGTAGACGGTGGTAACAGCGGATGAGGCGAAAAGAGCGGTT
Source organism: Galemys pyrenaicus (assembly GCA_019455555.1). Taxonomy (NCBI): domain Eukaryota; kingdom Metazoa; phylum Chordata; class Mammalia; order Eulipotyphla; family Talpidae; genus Galemys; species Galemys pyrenaicus. Next base: position 2,245,653 of record JAGFMF010011723.1, on the reverse strand, counting down.
ATTAGCTTAGAGTCGTTGCTAGGTGACCAGACGCCCAGGGGGACGTTGAAGAAGGCGGGCTCGCAAGTGACGAACTCAGCGCATGCGGGCTACTGCTCCTATGTGTGGTTCCGCCTGCCGCTTCCGGCTTCCCCACAATCCTCAGCTCCTTCCGCCTGCTCGGCCCCCGTCGTTGCTTCCGGTGGCGATGGCTGCGGCCGTGGCTGGGCTGCTGCGAGGGGGTCTCCTGCCCCAGGCGGGTAAGGAGTGGGCCAGGGTCCTCACGGAGCGTCGGGCCCGTGCTCTCTAGTGCTCGCCTCCCCTCCTCCGCTGCAGATTTCCTCCCAGAGTCTCTGAGCGCAGTTTCCGATGACCCTCGGCCCCTGCTAGATCGCCCGCTTCCTTCTAGTTTCCTGTGACTCCACACTCATAATAACCGCAACACGTCAACAACGACCACACTCTTTCCTACCCCCGCGTCGCCTCGCCTTTGGGTTTATGGAATGTACCATTAATCTTTTGCTCGCCTCCAGAACTTTCCTTGCTCAGACCACTCTCTGCCCCATATTGGGCCCTCTTAAGGTGTCAGCCTAAATGTCACCTCTTCAGGTCTTCCCTGTCGACTCTCTGCAAAGGTTTCCCGCGTTAAAACGGCACCTGACCTATAAAACTGTCATTTTGCATTTTTTTTTACTTCTTGTCTCTATTAAATGTTAAACGTCATCTATAAGGGCAGATTGTTTATCAGCATAGCCAGCAGGTGGCCTGGTGCCTGACATTAGTAGCCATGCAGCACGTAATACAGGCCAAGCACAGTGATACATGCTTTATATGTATTATCACACTTAAATCTTAAAGTTCCCTGTGAAGAAAATGCATTGTCATCCCCTCTTTATAGAACTGAATGAAGAAACGCAAATTTACACCATTGAGTGACTGGTCCACGTTACAGCCAGTAAGTAACAGAAGAGACATTGAAATCTGGGCCATCTGATTCAAAGCCTGTATGCCTAACTTGAATTTTATGACCTCTGATGAAAATAGCCCTTACCAGCAATTCTCCATGCTCTCTGACCATTAGTGCCACCTTCTAGTTGAACCTTTCCCTGACATCCCATCTCAGTCTTGCAAAGGGCTGAAAGTTGGAAACTTTAATGTGGGGTCTTTGTCAAGGATGAAGAGTCCCTTGGGCTCAGGCTTTGGCGTGTGTCTTCTTTTCTGTGGGGTATCTTTCAACTTGTAAACAAGAAGAGTGGATGGAAGGGAAACTTGTTGGGGGACTGTGAGAACAGTGTCATTTTTTTTTTTTTTCTCTTTCTTGCTTCATATCATGGGAGAAGGCTTCAGAGTAGTGTTTTTTAAATTTGAGCATGAATCAACATCACCTGGAGGGCTTGTTAAAAACACTGTTGGCTGGATTCCACTCCAGAGCTTCTGATTCAGTAGGTCTAAGATGGACCCTGAGAAATTGTATTTTCACAAGTTCCCAGGTGATGCTGATGTTGCCAGTTTGGGAGTGGGAGAGTGATGCACACTTTGGAAGTTGATGGCTTAGACCAGGGTGCGGCAGATTATGAGAGGGCTGGTCACCATGTTTTAAATAAAGTTTTATTAGAATGCAGCTACTCTATTTGCTTACATATTGCCTATTCCTGCTTTCATGATACAGTGGCAGAGTTGAGTAATAGTGACAGAGACCATATGGCTGTCAAACTTAAAATAGTTACTATGAGGCTATTTAAGAAAAAATTTATTCAACTCTCTTTCCTTTTTCAAATATATTCAAAATACTTTCCTCCTTCTCATCTTCCCCCCTTCGCCCCCATCTTTGCACATAAAAAAGCACTGGGGAAAAGGGAGCCTTAAAGCATCAACAGCTTATATGAGGTCATGCATTAGAAGGGAAATTTTGAAAATTCAGAATTTCTGGCCGGCAATTTCTTCTTCCTCACTGTATTGTGAGCTGTGGTTGTCTCTGCCCAGAGGGTGGGCTTTTACTCCATCTGGGACAGACTAAGGCAGCTCACTGAACTGCCATTTGCTGCTCCTTTGCTTCCCAGGCCGACTGCCCACCATCCAGACCATCCGCCATGGCTCCAGGGCCGTTACCCGCCACCGTCGTGTGATGCACTTTGAGCGGCAGAAACTGATGGCTCTGACTGAGTACATCCCCCCCAAACCTGCTGTCAGCCCAAGTTGCCTCCCACCTCCTCCCAGGCCTCCCCAGGAGGTAAGGAGGAGACTGGGCATGTCACCTGGTTGGGCGTGGGGTGGGAGATTAAAGTGATGCCATCTTTATGGCCATGGTGAAGTTGGGCTCCAGAACACTGTCATCCACATCATTCCTTCCCCCCTTGAGCCCTATGGACCAGATACTTTAAAATGAAATCTACACTTGGTTCTGCATTGGCCTCTGGGCTCTGGATTTGATGAGCCTTCTGAATTTCCTTCATGCTTTAGTTGTCTCCAAAAATGTGTAAAGGCTATACAAGCAGGTGGGGGTGGGGAGAGTAGCTCTACTCTCTTGCTTGGGAAGACTTGAAGCATCCAGCAAAGGAAGTCAGAAGGCAAAAGAAAAATACCAGATGGTTCCTCCCCTAGGAGGAATATAAGGGAACCAAATAAGGATCAAGGAAAGGAATAAGAACAA
>JAGFMF010011723.1:2214370-2242974 GCA_019455555.1 Galemys pyrenaicus | reverse complement strand
GGGGACACTTGGTGGGGAGGGAAGAGGGGAAGGGTTGAGGGCAGACGGGAGCACGGGGGACTGAGGTGATGGTGCACTGGTGATATGGTGATGGGGAATGCATGGGGATTACAATTGATGTTAAATATATATAAATTTTTAAAAGTTAATAAAAAAGAAAAGACTTGAAGCATCCACATTTTCCTAGAGAAACAACTAGAGGTTTTTCTTTCCTTAAAAATTAGCAGAAATAGGGCCTCCCTGGTGGTGCAGTGGGTTAAGCAGCGCACTATGAAGCAAACCGCAGCCACTGCAGCATGAGTTCGATCCCTGCCGCCAGCTAGGCACAGGCAGACCTCCTGCCTCACCCGCTGCTCCCCTCCGCAGTGTGTTTCAGTCCATCTGCCTGTTCTGCTCCCCACTCTGTCTCTGGTGAATCCTCTCACTGCCCTGGCCTCTGGCCTGTACCCCAGCTCTTGTATGCATAAATAAATCTTTTTAAAAAAATTGACAGAAATACCAGTGGAGAATGTGTAACTCTAGGAGGTTTCTGTTACTGTTAGCTAATAAATACTAGTCTCTCGTTGGCTGCTGCTGCTCAAGGACTGATAAAGTGGCTTCTCCTGCTAGAGACTGGGGAGTGGGGGAAGAGCAGCAACAGCAGCCTGTGGGATTTAGCTCAGACACAGGAGAGATTCCTTAAGGACTGACAGGAGGGCATGACCTACCCATCTGGGTTTTCTCCTTTGAAAGCAAAGAACTATCTGAAATGAGCCCTGAAGGGTCAACCTGTACAGTGATTGGCAAAACATGTTTCCATGCTGGGGAAAAAAGCAGGACTTAGCTTTTGCCCAGCCAACGCTGGTAGCATTTTTCCCATGTTATTCAGGTGAATGTTAAGTCGTTGAATGGAATTTTCCCAATTAAGTTTTTTCCCATAATTTTCCCTTGAGGTAGTGGTACATGCTACCTCATAACTAAAAGATTCTAGAACAGCACCTTGGTGTAGAACTTTCTGGCATGATGGCAATGTCTGACAGGTTATCTGCCAACCATATGTGACTATCAAGTACTTGAAAGGCTAGTGTGACTGGGAACTAGAGTCTTCACTGTATGTTGATTTTTTTAAAATTTTTTTAAAAATTTATTTATTTATGCATACAAGCACTGGGGTACAGGCCAGAGGTGTAGGGGGGGTGGTGAGAGGATTCACCACAGAGAGCCAGGAGCAGAACAGGCAGATCAACGGAAGTACACTGCTGAGGGGAGCAGCGGGCACAGCAGGAGAGGTCTGCTGCGCCATGTGGGTCCCCCCCCCCGCCCAGCCAGCAGCAGGGATCGAACTTGTGCTGCAGTGACTGCGGTCTGCCTCATAGTGCGCTGCTTAACCCACTGCGCCACCAGGGAGGCCCTGTATGTTGATTTTAATTGACTTAAAAAGAAACAGCAGGTGTGGCCAGCGACATCTGTGTTGGGCCAGACAGATCTAGCATCTAGATTGAACACAGCAGGGAATCGTCCACTATTTGAACTTATGTGTGGTAGAATAATGCACACATACCTAGTGTTTACTTGTACATATATTTAATTGCAAAGAACACTTGACTTCTCTATATTCCATTGCTTAAATAAATTTTAGAATCAATGCTGTGGTTTAAAAAATCTCTTAAGAATGGTTATGGAGGTCTCTAACTACACCCTCAGGTCCACAAGTTCTCAGCTGTGAGAAACATTATCTTAAAAAAATGAAACCACGTTCAGTGTCAATGCCTTAGTCTTGAATGAACACCCCAAAAGAATTATCTTGAATTTGTAGTTGCTAAAATAATGCAGTTATCAGAGGGACCATTGAAGTAGTTTTGACAACTATAATTTTGACAGTTGTCAAATTGTTGACCGGGCCAGACTGCTGACCGGTGCTGAGGGCCACGCATTCTCAGGCCTGGAACAGGCTGCTGTACAGACTTCCGCTGTCTAAGGACCCAATTCTCCTTCCTGTACCCTGATCCTCCTACACTTGGGCATCACTGGACGCCCCCAGAATCTGTTTCTGAGGAAGGGATGGATGCTGGGAGAAGAGGCAGCTTACGTTTCCTTGATCATCTCTTCCTGGCTTCAGGAGACAGGCCTCATCCGGCTCCTCCGGCGGGAGATAGAAGCCATTTTCCGAAACAACCGAATGATCGCGGTCTGCCAGAACGTGGCTCTGAGTGCAGAGGACAAGCTGTTTATACGGCACCAGCTGCGGAAACACAAGATCTTGATGAAGGTCTACCCCAACCAGGTAGGAGGCCCCTCTGGTGTGTTTCGCATGTGCTTCCCTACCAGCTCAGACCCCAGCCTTGCACCCGGATCTAGCGTTTCTCTCGTCCCCCATGGGCAGCCCTCTAGCCCGGTGTCTAAACTGCGATTAGGGCAGAGGAGACCCCTGGCTCGCACCATCAGCCTGATGCAGTCTGTGGGTCAGGTTTACAGCTCTTTCTCTCCAGTACGCCTGCCTTCCTACCTTTCCAGGTCCTGAAGCCCTTCCTGGAAGACTCCAAGTACCAAAACCTGCTGCCCCTTTTTGTGGGGCACAATATGCTACTAGTCAGTGAAGAGCCCAAGGTCAAGGAGATGGTACGAATCTTGAGGAGTGTGCCCTTCCTGCCACTGCTAGGTGAGCAAGTACCCCAGCAGCGTGTGGGTGCGGGGGTGAGGGCGGAGCTGGTGCTGCAGCAGCCTGGTGCCGTCCACAGGTGTGAGTGGGTAAACCAAGGACATCCTCTGCCAGATGGGCCTGAGATGGCAGCACCGTTTGTTGAAGGCCACCTGTGCTGGCTCACTCTGTACTGCGGGGAGACTAGGGAAGGTGAAGAGGGCTCTACGGGGACAGGAACTTCAGGCACCTTGAGTCTAGTAATGGGATAGTGGGTACTGATAACTGCACAGCAAAATTACTTAAAACAAGTAAAGCGGAGTAGTGAGCAGAGTTTTCCAGACTCTCCTGGTGCTAAGAATCCCCAGAGGTCTGTGTGTGTTTGCGCACGCACGCGCATGCGCATGCACAGGAGTCTGTTGATAAGACCGCTTTCTTGCTCTCACTTGCTCTCTCCATTGTTTAAGAAGGTTCAGGAGGGCCTCCCTGGTGGCACAGTGGGTTAAGCAACGCATTGTGACGCAAACCGCAGCCACTGTAGCAAGAGTTCGATCCCTGCTGCTGGCCAGGGAGGGGACCCACATGGCGCGGCAGACCTCTCCTGCTGTGCCCGCTGCTCCCCTCAGCAGTGTATCTGCCTGTTCTGCTCCTGGCTCTCTGTGGTGAATCCTCTCACCCCCCGACACACACCTCTGGCCTGTACCCCAGTGCATGTATGTATAAATAAATAAATCTTTAAAAAAAAAAAAAAAGAAGAAGGTTCAGGAAATGTTGACTAGTGGGGAAGAGGCCAGGTGGCTATATTATGTAAGGGTTTTGTGGTGGGCATTCATCTCAGAGTGGGGTGGGTGGGAACCAGATTCTTGGGTTGGCTGGGAGGTGGAAAAGAACAATGGGAGCAAGATAGGAACATTGTTTTGGTTTTTTTTAAAGACTTTATTTACTTATGCATTCAAAGCTGGGGTGCAGGCCAGAGTCGTGGGAGGTGAGAGGATTCACCAGAGACAGACTGGGGACCAGAACAGGCAGATCGACTGAAATATACTGCTGAGGGGTGCAGCAGGTGAGGCAGGATTGTTCTATGGCACCATGTGGGTCTCCTCCCTGGCCGGGGATCAAACTTGTGCTGCTGTGCAACGGATGCTTCACAGTGAGGCGCTCAACCTGCCGTGCCAGCAAGGAGGCCCAGGAACATTGTTTTAAAAGAAGGCCTTTTGGGGGAGCCCCACTGACCTGTGTTCTTCCAGGTGGCTGCATCGACGACACCATCCTCAGCAGGCAGGGTTTCATCAACTACTCCAAGTTGCCAAGCCTGGCCCTGGTGCAGGGGGAGCTGGTAGGCGGGCTCACCTGCCTCATGGCCCAGACCCACTCCCTGCTTCAGAACCAGCCTCTCCGCCTGACCGCCCTGTTGGATCAGTACGTCCGACAGCAGCCTGAGGGGAACTCCATGCAGCCCGCCGATGGGCAGACAGACCCTCCCAACCCTGTTCCGGACTCATAGCCAGGCTCTTGTACCCAGCCCGCCCATAAATACACTGCCTGTGAGCTGTTGTCCTCCATCACGAGGTGGAAGAACTGTGGGTGGGGAGTGGCATCCATTACCTGGATTTCACCGCCTCAGATACCGCACGCCTGGAGGTTCCATTTCAGGATGGAGGCTTTTAATCACTCTCTTTGTCTCTAGCCTTGGGACCTGAGAGGAGAAAAGTCTCCTTCAGCTTTCCAGGTCCAAGGCAGAGAAGCCAAACAGAGGAAGCCTTCTGACTCCTCGTTCACTGTCCCTGCTGCCCACCCACCCTGCCCACCCCTTGTGAGTCCACCCTGCACAGACCCCAACCCAGTCATTGTGTTAGTGGCATCTGTTGCGAGCCTACTGCGCCATTCTGTGGCTTACACTCTCGTGTATTCCTTTATTTCTCACCATGTCACCCCCACTTTAAGAGAGGCACCTAAGAGGTGGAGAAGTTAAATAGCTGGCCAAGGGCATGCAGTTAGTAAGTGGCAGATCAGGGACTTGAACCAGGCTCTCTCTGCTCTGCTGACCACAGCCTGGATTGCTACACTAGAACTGCCTCGTTAGTGTCCCAGGTGTGCTTGGATGTTCTCTGCCCTCAGGTGTGTTGTGTTGTGGGAAGGTTGGGAATACAACTCTTGATTAAAAAAAGCAATTTACTTCCTCCATTTTGGTGAGTTTACTTTCCCCATTTTACTATTTCCACACTCACCTCTCTACTGTAGGCTTACTCTCACGGTCGTCGCTGACCCTCACTTCCCTTCCCAGATCCCACCTCTTCTCATGTCCCGCCACATGTGGCATCTCTAACCTGTTGTCCTGTGGAAGGCAGTTGGTAAGCGTTGCCCTGGGGTTCACACTGGGGAAACCAGGGTTCTGTATTAGTGAAGGGAGCTGGGGACTTAGAGTAGAAGCTTCCTCCAAGCCTCAGGTAACCAAAGCCCCTAGTGAAGGGGAGAGGACACTCATCTGCTCTTGACTGGCGCACCTTCTGGATGGACTCGGTGAGGCAAGCGGGTGAACATCCTCCTGCGCTTGGGGCAGCGCCACCACACCTGTAGTCCTGAGCAGGCACAGTCTGGAGCGACTTCTGTGGCCTGGTCCGGGACCAGCTTCCCGCAGTGCCCAGCTCTGTGCCACATGTCCAGGGATGCTCAATCAATACGAAGTGATTTAAAAGGCCCTTGAGGTTCCTGGATGCCAGAACTGGTCTGGCCAGTGCTACCAGTATTCCCCCTGACTCCCAGAACGCTGCCGTTTGCTAACAAGTCCCTTTCCTGGGGGGCAGGAGCGGTCCTGAGGTTCTGAACAGAACAGGGAGTAGGTGTCTCCTGAGACGTGTGGGACCCTGAAGGGTAAACCAAAGCTGTGTGGAGATGTGGATAAGGGAAGAGAGCGGCATCATTTCCGGGATGTAAGAGGAACTGCATTCACCTGCTGGTGGTGCCTGAGGCCCCACCATTAAAAACTCACTTCTTTCCAAAAGCGGCTTGAAACACTTAATGCTGGCAGAATGTTCCACATTTGTTTGCGTTTTAGACCCTCCAGGAGTGCTGGCTCTTACTAGAATTGAGTAACTGAACAATGCACATTGGTGGGGGGGGGGGCGCGATGGGATGCTCAGGAGGGAGGGGGGACCAAGTTGCTTCACTGGTTGTCTCATCGCAGAGGTGTTGCCAGTCCCACCAGTCCTGGTCTGGGGCCATCTTGCCCTCACGACAGCTCGTGTGGGGTTCGCTGGCTGATCCCCTCCAGTCTTCACTTCCCTGCTGACTGTGCTCTTGGCATTATCTGTTGTGGTTCCAGAGGGGTATCTATCCCTTTCCATCAACCTGATACCTTAGCTGGCTGCAAATTTTGCAATCTATTTTCAGATGTAAAATGAGAGGTGGGGGTTAATGAGGAAATGGCCTTGTGTACTAATGGGTCAAGGCCACGCTAGTCTCAGTAAACCCTCTCCAGTTCTCTGTGATCTATCTGGACCTGTGCCCAGTGGGGACTGTGCCCCCGTTCCTGAGCCACCTCTGAGCTAGGGAGCCTGTTCAGCCCTGAGTCCTCCCGGGAGCAGGGGGGCAGAGCTGAGCGGCCGCCCGGAGCTTGGCGGGAGGAGGGGCCGGGGGAGGGGGAGGTAGGGAGATCCGGCTGGAGGGGAGGCTCCGACTCCTTCCTTCCTGGTTCCTGCAGCAGCTGCTGCCACTGTTCAGCTCCGTGAGGAGCAAGCAGGCGACTCGGAGACGGTGACTCAGAGGCAGAGCGGCGCGGGCCAAGGAGCACTGGCGTCCATGGACCCTGGGGTAAGGGGGCCGCGCGGGCATCAGCTGACTGCCCCGAGAGGGCTTCCTCCCACCTGAAGCTGGTGGGTCTGCTCCTCCGGGAACCGGGCGGGAATGGAGGTGGAGTGGGGACACCCACCTGGTTCACCCCGACCCTGCATCCTTCTGCTGACAGAGCCTCCCCCCAGCCGCAAGCTGTGAGGAGCCAAGATCCTGGGGGGCCAGAAAGGGCACACAGACATCCAAACACCGGAAGAGTTTGGGAACTTTCAATGGCTGAATGCAGGAGTTCCCCGTCCCTGTTCCTACCCCGGTCAGCTTCTTGCTGCATGGGCCCCTCAGCTCCCGTCTCCCGACCACCCCTGTCCTGGCACGTTGCTGTCACTTCCTGCCCTCAGTTCCTCAGGTGCCTGCTAGCTCCATAAAGAGCTGAGCTGTCTCCCCAGCCGTGGGCTGGCCTCACCCCTCTGGTCCCCTCCCCCATCTCACACATGCAGCCTCATGCATTATTGATCTCCCCGTGGAGCCGGCATGGCCCGGGCTGGTGCCAGGGGTGCCTACGGCCACCACTGCAGGCCTGTGCGGACCAGGGTCGTTCCTGGCCACACCTTCTCCCCCTCACAGTGTCTCCTCCATCAGCACAGCCCCCTATTCTAGGTGGCTGGATGGGTGGTCCCTTGCAGGAGCCCCAAGGACCGGGATGGTAGAAAGGGGATGGCAAGTCTCTGGAAGGGGAGAGGATTGAGGCTCCAAGTCTGGACTTCTAGGGGAAACCTTTGATGGGAGGAGGCATGGGACAAGTCTCAGGCCTTAGTTTCCCCATGTAGAAACGGGAGTCCAAGAACCAGGGGATACAGAGACCAGTTGGTAGGAGTCGGAGTGAAAGGGCAGAGAGGGCTGGGGGAGGGCTCTGCAGAAAGATTGTGGCAGGGCCAGGGCGGACTGGAGGCATGTGGTGGGGGTGCAGGGGTCCAGGAGGAAGGACTGGGTTGAGATCTTGCTTGTCCAATCTCTGAATTCCTCTCTCCTTTTTTGGAGCCTCTTCCTTCACTCCCCTGGCCACCCCCAGGGAATCCTTCAGAGAAAGCACCAAGTGTTTCCTGGAGCCCAAGAATGTGTGCCCAAGGTGGGGCTGGGCGGGCTTTTCGCGGTTTGCTCTGAGCCTGCCGCATGCCAGTCCGCCTCTCCGAGCAGTGGCTGCAGCCGCAGGGTGTGGGCTGGGAGACCCGCCCGGGTGGGTAGAGACAGACTCCTGGGAGGGCGGGATGAAGTGTCAGCACGCTCTCACTGCTGAGGGCACCGGAGGGGTGGGAAGGGTCGGAGGCAGAGAAGGGGGTGCCAGGGTCTGGGCTAATAGGGTCTTTCTCTTGCCTTCAGGACCCCCTGAGGACCAGGTGACACCCTTCCCCTTCCACTCTGTTCTACATCCTCAGCAGGGAGTGGCCGCTCCCTTCCCCATGGACTTTCAGGAGAGGGACCCTCCCTCCCTGGCCGAGAGCACTCAGTCTGTAAAGGTCAGCAGTGTCCAGCAGGTCTGAGGGTGGGGGAACAGGCCGTGGGGGGTGCTAGCTGGCCCAAGGGGAGAGGCAGACGTGGCCTCACCGGCCACTCCCCAACCTCTGTCCTGGACTGCAGGCCTCCGAGCTGTGGGAGGTGGTGGAGGAACCTCGGGGCAGGCCGGGGGCTGGAGCCATCATGCCGGAGCGGCAGGAAGGCCACCTGCTCAAGAAGAGGAAGTGGCCTCTGAAGGGCTGGCACAAGGTAGGGCGGGTAGGGCAGAGGGAGGGGCCAGGTGCTGGAGCTGGAGGGGATGTGGGGGTGTGGCTGGGCAGAACAGGCTGCAGAGGAGAAGAAAAGCCCATCTGTGTGGTTGCTCTCGCCCGCCCCGCTGTCTCCTCCTGACCACCTGCGACGCCACAGAGATACTTCGTGCTCGAGGATGGGATCCTTCACTATGCCACCACTCGGCAAGACGTGAGTCTGGCCTGGCCAGGGCTGTGGGAGGAGTCTGGCCCCAGAATGTCCTGAGCAGGCAGGGGCTTCTGAAATTGAAATGGACCAGAGCAGGGTCCGACCCCAGGTTCAGCACTGGTGGGGAGGTCTCAGGCGAACAACTTCCCTGGGCTTAACTCAGGCTCTAAGATGGGGGGGGGGGGGTGGGCTCACCCATTTGTCCTGGTCCATGCTGGCAACACGGAGCCCTAGGCCCCGGGCCCAGGCTCTGTCGGAAGGTGTTTCCCTCCTCAGCCTGCCATTCCTGCGGCTGGGACGCTTTCCTTTCTCTGACTCCTTAGCGGAGGTTCTGTGTACAGGAGGTGACTGGCGGGCCCTGCTGAGAGCGTGACTTAGCCCAAAGTAGCCTCAGGAAGAGGGCTCGGTGACCCTCAAAGCTTAAAACCTCTACCCCAGATCACCAAGGGGAAGCTTCATGGCTCTATCGATGTCCGACTGTCTGTCATGTCCATCAACAAAAAGGCCCAGCGCATTGACCTTGACACTGAAGACAACATCTACCACCTCAAGGTGATGATTCTGGGAAACCAGGTAGCTTCGCCCCTAGGGCACACGAGAAGGGAGGGCAGAGGCTGAGGTCTGCAGGGCCCAGGGTCTGCCAAGGGGGTTGCCATTGTAGACAGCGGCCCGTGGAGAAGGCCTTGGGTGGCGGTTAGGTGGAAAGGCGCAGAGCCGGGGCCTTGGACACGGGGAGGCCTGAGTTCTGTCTCCCTACACGGCATGGCCTGGCATGGGGAGAGACCTTACTTGCCTGGGGACCAGAGCCCCGACTTCTTGGCTCCTGAAAGGCAGAGTCTCTCCTTATGTGTGCCCCTCCCCCTCCCCACCACCTCTGCAGATCAAATCCCAGGACCTGTTCCAGAGCTGGGTGGCCCAGCTCCGTGCTCACCGCCTGGCCCAGCGCCTGGACATGCCCCGAGGCCCACTGCCCAGCTCCACTCACCGGAAGGCAAGAGGGGCCCTGGGGTGGGTGCAACTGACGTGGGACTTAGGGGTGGTGGCTTTGGGGCAACTGTGAGGCACAGGGAGGCAGGCACCATCCTTGACACATGACCTCGCGCAGGGTCCTGGTGCCCAACTTCCAGGAGCAGGTGGCACCTTGGCTCTACCTGGCGTCGGAGCTCGGGAGAAGGTATCTTCCTGGCTGAGGGACAGTGACGGGCTCGATCGCTGCTCTCACGGTGAGCCCTCCATCGTGCCTTGTGGTTGGGGCCCACGCTGTGGGGCCTGGGGGCCATGAGCAGTCACAAGGAAAACAGTGTTACTGCCATCCCACCTCAGAGCCCCAGTCTGATGGGGGAGACAGCTTCTGCCCCTACGCTGATCGGGTGTGCTCAGGCCTTTTTGGGGAGCCCCAGGCTAAGAGCACTGCGGGACTCACGCCCGAGGCACACCGACACAGACACGGGGCTGGGACTCAGGGAAAGAAGGAGACCGTGTGCCAATGCGGGGGTCCTGAGTGGTGGCACCAGGGAAGGGGTGTGCTATGGAACTGGCTCCTGGAGTGGGGTGCTGTGATATTGGCCCTGCAGAAGGAGAGTGATCTAGAGATAGTGCAGTTTGGGGAGCTGCCCTCTGTGAACCAGACCAAGGGTGGGAACTGGGTTTCTTGGTGGGGGGCGGTGGGGGGCGAAGGGGAAGGCGCGACAGTGTCAGAATTTCTGTGGCTGTTGGGTGAAGTCTTTGGAGGAGGAAGGGAAGCTGAGGAACAGAATTCGGGGTGCCTGGTGAGTGCTGGGAGAAGGACGTCATCATCCTCCTCACAGAGCTCTCCGAGTGTCAGGGGAAGCTGCAGGAACTACACAGACTCCTCCAGAGCTTGGAGTCTCTGCACCGCATCCCCTCCGCCCCTGTCATCCCCACACACCAGGTGAGGTCCTGGAGGAGCGGGTCCTGCCCAGCTTCTCTCTCCTGCTCGCTGCCTCCCTCTCCATCGCGTCCCTGGACACGCTCCCAGGCCCCTTTCCTGGACGGCCACACATCTGCCTCCTGCATCCCCCCTTGTCCGCACTGCCTCAGGGTTGTCTTCTGCCGCCCAGGAGCCGTCTCTTCGCCTGTGCCCACGCACCTGCCAGGGCGTTGGTCTTCACACCCCCTTGCCTCTGTGCCCTCCTCCCTGGTCACCCGCCCCCTTCCCAGCTTTGGGGGGCCCTGTCCATTTCTGCCCTCCCCCCAGTGTAACACTCCCCCACCTTGACTTGCCAGGCCTCAGTGACAGCTGAGAGGCCCAAGAAGGGGAAACGGACCAGCCGCATGTGGTGCACGCAGAGCTTTGCCAAGGACGACAGCATTGGACGGGTGAGCAGGCGCGGACCCAGGGGCTGGGGTGGGGCACTGCAAAAGCGGCCGTCCGCTTCATCCCCCTCTCTTCACAGGTTGGGCGTCTCCACGGCTCTGTTCCTAATCTGTCTCGCTACCTGGAGTCCCGGGACCCCTCGGGCCCCCGAGGGTTGCCCCCTCCAGACTACGCCCACTTACAGCGCAGTTTCTGGGCCCTGGCGCAGAAGGGTGAGTGTGCACTGGAGGAGCGGTGAGGAGGGGACCCGGCAGGGGCGAGGGAGAGGAGGATGACAGCCCAGCCCTGCCCCACAGTGCACAGCTCCCTCAGCAGCGTCCTGGCCGCCCTCACCACTGAACGGGACCGACTGAGGGACCTGCACCAGGGCTCGGAGCCGCCAAGGATGGGGGTGAGGCCTGGGGACACGGTGGCTGGCGGGAGGAGAGGGCTCGAGGATGAGGATGGTGGGCCTGGGAGTGACGGCAGGTGTGGGTCTGGGGTGAGGGCTGGCAGAGGCAGTCCCTGCAGAGAGGAGCAGGGCAGGGGAGGGCTTCATCCAGCTGGTGCCCTGTCCCCTGCCTGCTCCCTGCAGGTCTCTGAGGCCTCAGCCGGCTCCAGGCGCCTCCATTCGCTGTCTGCCTCCTCAGATACCACTGCAGACTCCTTCAGCTCCCTCAACCCGGAGGAGGTAGGAGCCAGGGTGGGCTGTGGGCACCATTTCTCCAGGGCCTTGTCCCCAGGTGAGCAGGCAACGTTGGTTTTCAGACCTGGAACGAGCCCCACAGTCCGAGCTCCAACCTGTCGCAGCCCATCAGCAGAGGCCCGTCCTTATCATTCCTTAAGTGCGCAAGAGGACTTTTCCTTTTAACTCGGGTCCGGTGAGGCAGTGACTCTCAGCCTCAAGTTCCCAGATGATGAAAGACTCAGGAAAACTGAGTGGACTGTGGACTGGCTGAGCTGGGACTTAACAAGCCCTGGTCCTACTCGTGGGTTGACTTTGGCTCCATTGTGTGCAGGCTCTGTGATCCTCAGCCTCAGTGTCCCAATCTGCCAAATGGGGGTGATAATTGCACCTACCTCCCAGGGCGAGTGCCAGGGCTGCTTGAATTGACCCTGCAGAGGGCTTGGCGTGGAGCTGAGGTGGTGGCCAGGAAGGGAGCAATGGAACCGGGTCCTGCTGCCAGAAGGTGTTCTCCCCACGCTCGGGCTTCTTCGAGCTCTGCTCGCAGGATTCCCGTTCAGACAGAGGTCCCTGGTCATACTCGAGGGAGTTGCCAGGCCACGGGGAGCCATGCCTGCCTCTTCCAGCTGGGCCCCTGGGGCCTGACCTGTGTCCTGTCCGCAGCAAGAAGCTCTGTACATGAAGGGGCGAGAGCTCACCCCCCAGCTGTCCCAGAGCAGCATCCTGTCGCTCGCAGACTCCCACACAGAGTTCTTTGACGCCTGTGAGGTCCTACTGTCTGCCAGCTCATCTGAGAATGAGGTGAGGGAGGAGGGAAGCTGGCTGAGAGGGGAGGGACCCTGAGAATATAGGGGTGATGTCCAGAGAGATTAGAATTCCCAAGTCCTTTCCAACCGCCTCAGCCACTAGCACTGGGAACACGTCCAAACCTGCTGGAGTGTGGCCTGCTCAGAATTCCCTCCTGTGGAACCTTCTTCCTGTTTGACACGCTCTGTCCCCAGGTGGCTGGGGGAACTTCTGAGTCATTGCCTCAGCTCCACTCCCACCCTGTTCCTGGGACCCCATTTCAGCCTCAGCGCTCACCCCCAGACCCTGAGTTGCAGCGATCCCTGACTTCCCTTTGTGTCTCACTAAGTCCCCAAGCTTTCTCCCCCACCGAGGTCAGGCTTTCCCCCGCCACGCTTCCCGATGCCAGGTACCCCAGGGCAGTGCCTTAGGGCTCAGACCCCCCAAATAAATTCTCTTCCCCTTCCCACCCAAGGCTGGCTAGGCAGTCTTGACAGGCCTTGGGCAGTGCCCAGCTGCCCGGGGGGAGGCCTAGTCTGCCCGGCCTGTCATCTGTTCCGGCCCAGGGCTCAGAGGAGGAAGAGTCGTGTACCAGTGAAATAACCACCAGCCTGTCTGAGGAGGTGCTGGACCTCAGGGGAGCCGAGCGCTGTCAGAAAGGTGCCAGCCAGGGTGTGGGGACGGGGGGACTGGAGGTGCACAGAGGAACCGGGTGGGCCCGTGACCCAGGCCTCTGGAAAGACAATCCCCTGTTATGATTGTTGGGCTAATATGGCTTTGGATGCTGTTTCCAGAGGTGACCCCAGGAGGTGGTGAGCCGTGGAATGTTCCAGAGTGACTGGGGTGGGTAGGGGCCCAGGCCCGTGGGCTAGCCTCTTCCACTAGGCCAAGAAGGCTCTCAGGGCAGAAGAGCCCACTTTGCCAGTTTCTAGCAGTATAGCTCCAGATATGTCATTTGACTTCTTAGAGCTCATTTTCTCATCTGTAAAATGGGCTTAATAATTGCATTCTGATGTGGGGTTCAGAGACAAGGGTGGGGACTCAGGAAGGGCTTCCAGGGTGCAGAGTTGTAGCAGTGAGAACTGCCCCCGAGAGCGCCTCAGCCCCATGGCCCTGGTTGCTCATAAGAGTCAGACGCCAGCCACTGCCCCACGTGGGCGGGGAACGAGCGCACCAGGAGCTCCTCGGGAAGTGGAAGCCTGGACCTGGGCTGGCCTGGCCTGCTGCCTGGATGCTGGTTCCCGGAGGGAGGGTGACATGCTGGGGCCCCAGGGGGGTGTGTTCCAGGGAGAGCCGCAGGGCCACCCCGCCGCCGCTGCCTGCCAGCGGCCAGCGGCCCAGGGGCTGACGTGAGCCTGTGGAATATACTGCGGAACAACATCGGCAAGGACCTGTCGAAGGTGTCGATGCCCGTGCAGCTCAACGAGCCGCTCAACACTCTGCAGCGACTCTGCGAGGAGCTGGAGTACAGCAGCCTCCTGGACCAGGCCAGCCGCATCGCCGACCCCTGCGAGCGCATGGTACCCCGCCCCCAGCCAAAGCTGCCTCCCCCGGCCCAGGGCCCCTGTCTCCCGAACACCCCGGCTGGGCTCTTCCTTGCTGCTGAAGTTCCATCCCGGGGGCCCCAGTCCTTGCTCGCAGCAGGGTCGTGGCCCCTTCTTGGGTCCTCATCCCTGAACCCCAGCACAGGCCCCGCCCCTCCCTCCTGCAGGTGTACATCGCAGCCTTCGCCGTCTCGGCCTACTCCTCCACCTACCACCGGGCCGGCTGCAAGCCCTTCAACCCTGTGCTGGGGGAGACCTACGAGTGTGAGCGGCCTGACCGGGGCTTCCGCTTCATCAGCGAGCAGGTAGGCAGCTGGGGCTGGGGCACCTGGGCTTTAGGGGTGCAGCAGCTGGCGTGTGCCAAACACCATGCCGTGGGCAGGACGGGGAGGGGGCTCTGCTCAGAGCTCCCTGCTCAGTGTGGGAGGCTGGCCCGAAGCAGCTGCTGTGCCCTGTCGTGGGGCCGCGATCGTGGAGGCGGGGAAGGCCTGTTCAGGAGGTGACCTGGAGCTCAGTCTTAGAGGATACACTGCAGTACAGCTGCCAGGAGCACAATGCGGGCTGACATACCAGTGTGTGGAAAGTTAGAGGTGGGGCGGAAGAAGAGATGGGGTCAGGCCCAGAGGAGCCTGTAGGTGTGTTAGGAGGGTTTCGTTTATTCATTCATTCATTCATTCACTTATTTAAAAGATTTATTTATTTATACATACAAGAGCTGAGGTACAGGTCAGAGTCCAGGGCGGAGAGAAGATTCACCAGAGACAAAGTGGGGAGCAGAACAGGCAGACTGACTGAAACACACTGCCTAGGGTAGCAGTGGGCGAGGCAGGAGAGGTCTGCTGTGCCATATGGGTCACCTCCCTGGGCTGCGGCAGGGATCGAACTCATGCTGCAGTGGCTGCAGTTTGCCTCATAGTACGTTGCTTAACCCACCAGAGAGGCCCCTATTTATTTTGTAAAATTTATTTATTTATGCATATAAGAGCTGGGGCACAGGCAGCAGCCCAGGGAGGTGAGAGGATTTACCAGAGACAGAGTGGGGAGCAGAACAGGCAGACTTACCGAAACACACTGCTGAGGGTAGCAGCGGGCAAGGCAGGAGAGGTCTGTCACGCCATGTGGGTCCCCTCCCTGGTCAGTGGCAGGGATCGAACTTGTGCTGCAGTGGCTGTGGGCTGCTTCATAGTGCGTTGCTTAACCTGCTGCACCACCAGGGAGGCCTTGTTTATTATTAAATCCTGAAACGGTGGGAGTCACAGAGTAACCTGCTCAGAGGTGGTCTTATAAGGGACCCTCAGTCCATGGGTGTGCGGGTGGGTCAGGGAGGCCCTCCCTCGGGAGCCCATTTCACTTATTCCATAAGGGCTGTGAGGACTTACCCCAAGGCCGTGGCAGCTGGATTGGGTTGTGTTCAAGAGCTATTTATGTGTTGCCTTTGACAGGACTCAGTGGCCAACAGGGTGTGGCCTTCTGCGAAAGGGATGAGGAGGTGGTTGACAAGGAGCTGCCTGGGTGGCCTTGAACTTCACACTGGGGGGATCTGGTGGGTGCATAGCAGTGCCATGTAGCCAAATGGAGAGTATACGAGGGAGGTGACTGAATGAGGGAGACTCCTTGTCCACATGGGCTTGGCTTCCAAGGGGAGGTGTCCAGGAGGCCCTGGGGCCTGCGGGCCTCAGTTCCTGGGAGAGCCTGGGTGGTGCTGACAGATCTGGACCCTACTTAGGAGGCCCATAAAATCACAAAGTGACCCCAGGAGAGTGTATGGGGAGGAGGCTGCCAGGGGAGGAGCTCCTAGGTAAAGACTTAGGGCGGGTGTGAGCAGCTTCCTGAGAGAGGTGTTTCAGACAAAGGCTGGGGGCAGAGTTGGCTTACAGTGGGTGTAAAGTGGAAGTGAAAAATTAGATGAAATAGAGAATAATGCAGATTATTTCTGAAAATTTTATCATGAGGCAGGGAGGGTGGCAGCAGGCAGGGGGTGAGGTAGGGGATAGAGGTGAGGTGATTTTTTTGTTTAATTAGACTTTAAATGTTTTGGAGACATGGCAGAAAGTCCACACAGCACAACAGTGTGGACTACAGCACTCTGAGGGGGTCGTCCGAAGGACCACTGCCAGGCTTGTTCTGTGTATAGGTGCACGTCTAGAAAGGAAAGGCTTACTCTTCAAGATGGAAGGAACAGGAGAGATTTCTATTTGGAGAGAAAGAAATATAGGAGGTGTGGGGGAGATGGGAGGAGTAGGGGGGCTGGGAAGTGGGAGGCACTGCTGGCTCCTGGTGTCCATTCTCTCTCTGGCTGTGGACTGAGGGGCCGGCGTAGGCCCGGGCCCTCGGGGCAGAGTGCAGGGACGCCGACGGTGCAGTCGGAAGTGTCCCAGCCCAGCGGTGGTCTGTATGTCTAGGCTGGGTAGGCTAGCGCCTGAGAGCAAGGAGCCCAGGCCACAGGGAGGCCACTGGTGCTAGGATGTGGCGAGCAGTGGCAGCGGGTTGTCGAGGGTACTGCTGAGGGGGTGGTGACGGAGCAGTCTCAGCTTGGGGGGGAAGGGGGAGAACCCTGGATGGGGGTGACAGGCCGAGACAAAGCTGGTACCAGAAGGAGCTGTGGGCAGCAGGGACCGGGGAGTGAGGCAAGGAGGTCAGGCTGTGGGCTACTGAGTTCAAGGCTTCAGGAGTGGGACAGCTCCAAGGAGGGCAAGGCTCTCCTAGGGCGCAGCTGCAGGGTGATGACAGCTTTGGGGGGAGAAGCTGGTGGGGGAAGAGGACCCTCAGGGGTGGCTCCCAGGCAGGGCTGGATAGAAGCACCACCTGCCATTGCTAGGGACTTGAGCAGGGCCTCTGGGAAGTGCCCTAGCAAGACTGGCAAGGAGGGCTCAAGGGCAGAGAGTGAGAAGCGGGCTGTGGGGCCCTGGAGGCAAAAAGGATGAGGAAATTGGGTGGAAGTCAAGGCGGACAGAGACCTGGAACTAACTGGTTTTCTGGGTCCTAGGGAACTGGGGGTGGGGGTAAAGGACTTTGGGAGACCTGGGGTCAGGAGCAGGCCCCAGGTCCTCAGGAGACCGTCTTTGTTCACCAAGGTCTCCCACCACCCCCCCATCTCGGCGTGTCATGCGGAGTCTGAGAACTTCGTCTTCTGGCAAGGTGAGGAGCTGCGGACCTGGGGGTGAAGGACAGATGGGGCGAAGCTCTGGCCTTATCTTTGCTTATCCCCTAACCCAACTGCAGACATGAAGTGGAAGAACAAGTTCTGGGGCAAATCCCTGGAGATTGTGCCCGTGGGGACCGTCAATGTCAGCCTGCCCAGGTGAGTAGGTGGCCAGCCAGCCCCCCAATTTGTCCTGCCCGCCAGGTGGGGGTGGGAGGCGGCGGGGAGAGGAAGGAAGGGCTGCTGGTGCTGCTCGGGGAGGGGCAGCGTCTGTACATTTTACACCTGTATTTGCAGCAGTGGCCGATAAAGAAATGTGAAAAAATCTTAGAACCGTAGAGCTGGAAGGGCTCATCGAGATCAGCTGATTCGGTGGTTTTCACACTTTTGGGGCCATGATTCACAGGAAGAAATGCATTTGAGATTTGAAGCGAGCGCATGCGCGCACACACACACACCCCTCTAATTGATTTCAGTACAATGATCACAAACCACATTTGAAACATCCTCA
This sequence comes from Galemys pyrenaicus, assembly GCA_019455555.1. Taxonomy (NCBI): domain Eukaryota; kingdom Metazoa; phylum Chordata; class Mammalia; order Eulipotyphla; family Talpidae; genus Galemys; species Galemys pyrenaicus. Next base: position 2,225,612 of record JAGFMF010011723.1, on the reverse strand, counting down.
TCGAGCTCATTACAGCCGGAGGAGAGGGGCTTACCCTGCCCGGCCCGGAGCTGCTGGAGCCTTGTGGGTGTGGGGGCGATCCTTGGCTTCAGTCACAGGTCTGCCTGCGAGTCTTGGCACTGCCACTTAATAGTTATGCGAACAGCAAAAAGACGGCTGCCTCCCAGTCTCCAGTCTGTTCCTGAAGGGAATAAGCAGAGTAAGTAGGAGTGCGGAGTAAACGGACGGTGTGTGTGGACCCCGAGGGCAGGACGTTGTCTGTGTTTGGAACTCCATGACTTCGGCTCTCAGGAGCTTGACCAGTGATTGGGGCAGTTCATCGAATACTGACCCTGAAGGTCGCCCTGCTTTCTTTCTTTCTTTTTTTTCTTTATTTTTAAAGATTTTTTTTATGCATACAAGAACTGGGGTATAGGCCAGAGGTGCAGGGGGTGAGAGGACTCACCAGAGACAGAGCGGGGAGCAGAACAGGCAGGTCAACTGAAATACACTACTGAGGCAAGGTCTGCTGCGCCATGTGGGTCCCCTCCCTGGCCAGGGATCGAACTGGTGCTGCTGTGCAGCGGATGCTTCACAGTGAGGCATTCAACACGCTGCGCCACCAGGGCGGCCCCACCCTGCTTTATAAATACACCGTCCATCACATAGCCCGAGCCCAGACGTCCTTTCACAGGGCTGCTTCCATTTCAGCTGCTGTGGCGAGACACACGCTCCCTGGCTCAGGGCGGCCCCCACTCCCAGGCTGGCCTGCTGCCCTCCCTTGCTGTCCCTCTCCCAGGTTTGGGGACCACTTTGAGTGGAACAAGGTGACGTCCTGCATCCACAATATCCTGAGCGGCCAGCGCTGGATTGAACACTACGGGGAGGTGCTCATCCGGAACACGCAGGACAGCTCCTGCCACTGCAAGATCACCTTCTGCAAGGTGGGCGTGCCCCCACCCCTGCCCGCCTGTCCCCACAGCTGGCCCTGAGGACGGAGCTGGGACACCTCCTTAAGCCCTCTGCCCCCCAAATGCCAGGCCAAGTACTGGAGCTCCAACATCCATGAGGTACAGGGTGCCGTGTTCAGCCGGAGCGGCCGCGTCCTCCACCGACTCTTTGGGAAGTGGCATGAGGGGCTATACCGGGGACCCCCACCTGGCAGTCAGTGCATCTGGAAACCGAGTAAGTGGGGAGGCCGAGGGGGCTGGGCAGGGCTGAGGGCAGCTGTGGTGGTGTCCACCTGCCTCAGCCCCTTGCCCGCCCCCAGACTCAATGCCCCCAGACCACGAGCGGAACTTTGGATTCACTCAGTTTGCCTTGGAGCTGAACGAGCTGACGTCAGAGCTGAAACACTCCTTGCCTTCCACGGACACACGGCTCCGGCCTGACCAGAGGTCAGTGCCCAGCGAGTGGTGCCCAAGCCACCGGCTCCTCCCCGTTCCACACGGGCTTCCCAGTAGAACTAGGACGATGTCCTTCGTTCACTTACCTGTTTGGGGGCAGAGCTGGGCAGAAGACAGGAGCCTTGGGGGCCTCGGAGGGGACAGTCCTACTCACCAATCTGGATGCCTAGGTATCTGGAAGAGGGGAACATACAGGCTGCTGAGGCCCAGAAGCGAAGGATCGAGCAGCTTCAGCGAGATAGGCGCAAAGTGATGGAGGAGAACAACATTGTTCACCAGGCCCGCTTCTTCAGGTGCCTCTGCCCCCCACTCCCGGCCCCCTGCCATGCAGGCGTCCTTCCTCCCCCTGCAGCCGCTTCCCTCTTTGAGTGGGGCAGACAGTGGGAGGCAGCGGCTTGGGACCCCCAGCCTTAACTGTGGATGTTCACCTTCCCTTTCCACCATCCTCTTCCCCCAGGCGGCAGACAGACAGCAGTGGGAAGGAGTGGTGGGTGACCAATAACACGTACTGGCGGCTTCGGGCTGAGCCGGGCTACGGGAACCTGGATGGAGCTGTGCTCTGGTAGCCCTGGCCTCTGGGGCAGGAGGCTCAGCCCCTCCCTCCTGCCCCCACGGACACATCGGCACATCGGCCAGGCCAGGCAGCCCCACTCACTCTCCTGGAAGCTGAGGGCAGCCCTGGTTCTCACCCTCTCCCCTCTGCTGGCCAGAGGGGCTGCATCTCAGCCTACCACCACCCCACGTTTGGGGTGGAAAGCAGAATCTGTGCTTCCCCAGTCCTGTGACCCCAGTAATTGGCATGTAAGACCTGTCCTGCTCTGTCTTTCCCCTTCTTCCCCCCGGTGTACTTGGGGGAGATGCCAGGCTCTCCGCGATCTGTTCCCCATTTCAGTGCCTTCCTAGGACACAGGGGACTCCTCAGTGCTCCCGTCTCCCTATGCCCACGGCTCTGGCCCCAGCTGTGAGGTTGGATGTGTCAAAGAGAGGAGACAGCGTTTTTTCCCTCCCCCATCCCTCCCATGTCGCGCCTCCACCATCTTCCCGGGCCCTGGGCCCAACGAATCTCCCTTCGCTCAGTCCCTGGCAGCCTTCTACCTGGTCCCCTTCCCCCCAACTGTAAACAGCTTGCAGCTTCCAGCTCCTTCCTTGGTCCTCAAGTGGTTTCCTTCAGACTCAGCTCACTGAATCCCCCCAGAGCCAAAAAGTCCTCTCCAAGAAGCGGGGCGCAGACTAAACAGATGGGGCGCCTGGCCTCAGACCCACTGGGAGTGCGTGAGCACACATGAGGGTGTGTTTGTGTCAGAGAGCACGTGCTCATGTGCATGTGTGTGCGTGCGTGCGTGCATGCATGCGTGTGCCCATGTACTGCTCGCAGGCGAGCAGACCCTAATGTAGCCCGGACAACCCAGCTGGGCGTCCGCCACTGTTGCTGCTCATTCTCGCACAGTCTGCCTCTGACAAAGGTGAACTGCTATGACATCTCAAGCTCCAATAAAGACCGTCCCGAACGTTGGCCTTTGTGCATTCTTTTAAAAACACACAGGCTTGAGCTCAGTGAAGATCTGTGGGTGCCCACGCACCACCTGAAAATTATGTCATCTCCCACCCTTCATCGTCACATCCCATCAGCCCAACCTCATGTGTCTCAGCTCTGTCCTCTGAGCTGCACCTGACCTAGGCCCAGCCCATATCAGCCTTCGCTTGGACTATGGCCACATTCTAATGCTAGCTTTCAGGGCACTATTTAAAGAGGGAAAACCAACATGGTACCTTGGCCTGCTCCTCCCTCGGAGGGAGAACGGAAGTGAAGAGAAGGGACGGGATGGGCACGCTGCAGTGTCTCCCACTTCCTACCCCACAGCCTACGCCTTGTGGTCAGATCCCTGCTCTTACTATAAAGCTGGGCACCCTCAGCCGGAGCCTTACCTTCCTGCTCAGAAGCTTGTTCCCTCACTTGGCGTACATGTCTTCAAGGAGAATGGACGTGAAGTGGCCCAGGCTCCCAATTCCATCAGTTGTGCCCAGGGTGGGGTGCTGGCTCACATCCCTACTGTTTACCTAGGAAGCCGTGAAGTTAAGACAGACACACTTGCCTGATACCACATTCCAAAATAACCTCATCCCTTCCCCAAAAAGCCAGCACCCGTTCAAGATCCTTTAAAACCAGGTACATTGCTTCCCCAACCCTTTCTACTCAGGGCCACACCAGCCCAGCTGGCCAGCCTGTGTTCAGCTTCCACATAGTGCCAGACCCAGAGTCTAGACTGACCCGATTCCAGAGCTATTTTTCAAATGGAGACAGGAGACTAGCAACTCCTCTCCTCCAGGGACCAGGTCCGTTGTTCTGCACCACGCAGACCAGGGACCCAGGGATATGGTCAGTGATTTTTGCTATTCTGGGACCCAGTGGGCAGCAAGCGCTCCCTGCTAGACGACTCACCTGAGAAATCCTCCCCGTCCAGCCACGCTGAGCTCTGGAGCACTGGTGCCAGCTGGGCTCTGAGCTGAAGCCTCCTTGGGTGTGAGGGTGGAGCCACCTCCCGGCCACCAGGAAGATGGTGTCGTGCTGGGGTTGGGGGTCTGAGGAGTGAGGAGTGGGCTCTGCTCGTAAGTCCATCTCAGCCTATCCTCAGGACGCAAGGAGGATGGGGCCTTGGGGCGGGCCAGGATACAGCAGACCCTGCCTTGCAGGACGTAGCCAGGCAGAGGCCAGGAATGTGACGTAAGGGCCCTGCCTCTCGAATTAGCTAAGGAAAGGTGTGCGGTGGAACACTGGGGCTTGTCGTCAGGCTCCTCTCCCCTGGATGAGCCCAGAAGCTCAGAGCTTGCACGAGTAGCAGGGGAAGGGCTGGGCCCAGCAGGGACAGCAGCCCACACCTCACCTCCAACCCAAAACACTCCACCCCAGAGAGAACAATGGTGCTCACCTGAGAGAGAGAACAACGGTGCTCTTAATTTAGCTACTGATTACCTGGTGAAGACTCCTGGGTGTGATGGAGCCCAAAAGGCTAAGAATACTTACAAGCCCCGAATTCCCTGAGTCTTTTGGGGTGGGGGGAGAGGGGGACAGGGAGAGAGAGAGAGGGAGAGAGAGAAAGGGGAGAGAGAGAGAGAGAGAGAGAGAGAGAGAGAGAGAGAGAGAGAGAGAGAGAGAGAGAGAGAGAGAGAGGTCTAAGAAAAGGAGGATGCAAAGCTCCTTTCCAAAAAGGTTGGGGGCCTCCCTGGTGGCGCAGTGGGTTAAGCAACACACTATGAAGCAAGTTGCAGCTGCTGCAGCACGAGTTCGATCGCTGCTGCCAGCCCAGGGAGCTGACCCACATGGCAGCAGACCTCTCCCGCCTTGCCCACTGCTCCCCTCAGCAGTGTACTTCAGTGGATCTGCCCATTCTGCTCCCTACTCTGTCTCTGGTGGATCTTCTCACCTCCACACCTGTACCCCAATGCTTGTATGCATAAATAAATAATTTTTTAAAAAAACCACCACCAACAAAAAAACCAAAAAGGTAGGGGGCTCAGGCACTGGTCAGGGGGGAAGGGGAAGCACCCCTCTTCTCTGTGGCCCCCCTCACCATCCCTGAGCCAAAGCATCACCAAGCATCCCTGAGCCCCAAACATGCTTGTCTGTTAGATGAGTGATCCCTCCCCAGCTAAGGAGCATCAGGCTGTGGGGAGTTGGGGAGTTCCTCCCTCATCCACTTACCACACAGGAGGAAATCCCTCAACCACCCAGCTAAAGTTCCAGAAAGGGGGCCTCCCTGGTGGCAGAGGTTAAAGTATTCTGCACTATCAAGCCCTTGTGGCATAAGTTCCATCTTCAGCCAGGGAACTGACCCACATGGCGCAGCAGACCTCTCCTGCTGTGCCCGCTGCTCCCCTCAGCAGTGTGTTTCAACAGATCTGCCTGTTCTGCTCCCCTTTCATCCCCTGCACCCCAGCCCACCAGCCCCTCTGGCCTACACACCCCAGTTCTTGTATGTATAAATAAATAAACCTTTTTAAAAAATAATAAAGGGGCCAGAGATTTCTGAAGGGCAGGCAGTCCCAGGTTGGCAAAGATGAAAGTCGAGGGGACAGAAATGGACACCTGTCCCAGGCGCCGGGCGTCACCTTGGGCGTGCGCTGGCACGGGACACTGGCTGGCGGGGCCGCCTGAGGACACCGCTTAGCAGGAGCGCGGTGGCCAGAGCCCGTGCCCAGCCCGGCCGTCCGGGTGCAGTTGGCTGGGTGGCCGCGGGGAGGAGCCCGAGGACCAGAGACGCAGGTGGGGGGTGGTTTGCCAGGGCGCGAGGGACCAGGGACACAGCGCTGAGCTCCGGCTCCCTGCGGGGTGGGAGGTGGACCTCTGAGGGGTAACAGGCGCCTGGGCGCTGCGGCACCGGGAGAAGACCGCCCCCTCCCTAGCCTACCCTGCTCACAGCCAGCAGTCCCACTGCCGCAGAGAGAGCAGATCCAGGGCACCCAAAATCCTGGACGGACTCCCCAACAGCCTCGACCACTGGTCCCTCCATCCCAAAGATACGATGGAGGGGGCAGGATGCGTCCCGAAAATGACCGCATGAAGAAAGAATGTCCTGACCGAGAAAGGGACAGAAACGGGCACGCTGCCAAAGAGCAGAAGGGGGTGAAGACAAAAGGTGTGGAGGCAGGGACATCCAAACACAGACTAACTTAGGACCCCGTGTCAGGAGAGAAGGGAATTTCCTCCTAGGTTATCAGTTTCTCCTTGTATTTTTTTTTTTAAACCACAACAAGGTAGCACAAGATTTTTTAACCTCTCTACTTCTCTTGAAAATAATGCCCTGTTGATTTTGAACAATTAGAAAATATCAAAAATTAAGGAAAAATAAAAATAGCTCATAATCCTGCATATCAGGGAGTATCTTTCAATCATTACCATTTTTTTCCATAAATGATTTTTCTCCCTGCTGCTGCGGGGAAGGGGCAGTGATGAGAACTGACCTCAGGTATAGCAGGTGCAAGAGAAGGGAGGCAGAGAGAAGGATCTTAGCGCCAAGCCTGGACATACACAAGCCCTTGACTCCCACCTTTGGCAAAATCCACAATAACTGACAGGTTCTTGATTCAGACTTGAGAACACCGATGATTTAGAGTAGTGTTACCGGGCCTCCCTGGTGGTGCAAGGGGTCAAGTCGCAGCAATATGAAGCAGCCACAGCCACTGTGGCACAAGTTCAATCCCCGGCCAGGGAGGGGACCCACATGGCACAGCAGACCTCTCCTGCCTCGCCCACTGCTCCCCTCAGCAGTGTGTTTCAGTCCATCTGCCTGTTCTGCTCCCCACTGTCTCTGGTGAGTCCTCTCACTAGCCACATCTCTGGCCTGCACCCCAGCTGTTGTATACATGAATAAATAAACTTTTTTTTTAAAGAGCAGTGCTACAAAATCTGAGGAGAAATTATTTTTGTCTCAGGGAACTAGAAGGGCCAGAACACTTGCAATGACACTGATCTGCCCAGGGTGCTGACACCTCACTGGCCATCCTGCCAGGCAGGAAAGATTTGATGCCAACTATGAAATTAGCTCCAGGGGCTTATGGCTCCCAATCACAAGGATAACTGAGGGCCCAAACTCCTGCCCCAACCCTCAGCTTTGAGAAAATTAGAGACAGCTCGTCTTGAACCCAGTGGACTAAAATTCCCAGGAGCATTTGAAAAGAGTGACAAAAAAAGGTTACAACTAAACAACACATATTTAAGAGTATATGACCACTGGAAAAGTTTTAAACAAATAATAAAGTCACAGACAGAAGAGTGTCAAACCCTGGAGGGACCCAGGGAGTCGGGTGCACAAGGAGTACATAGATACTTGCAAAGTTATTGGTGTTGTTTTGGGTCTGAATCTGAGTGTTTGATTCACAGGTATTTAATATTATTCTTTAATCTTGGGTATATGCCATATGAATAATTTTACATGTACCAAAACTATAATGTAAAAGACAATTAAAAAAGACAATTAGAGGGGTCTCCCTGGTGGCACAGTGGGTTAAGCAATGCACTATGAAGCAAACTGCAGCCACTGCCCCACCAGTTCGATCCCTGCCTCTAGCCGAGCAGGGGACCCACATGGTGCAGCAGACCTCTCCTGCCTCGCCCGCTGCTCCCCTAAGCAGTGTGTTTCAGTAGACCTGCCTGTTCTGCTCCCTACTCTGTCTCTGGTGGATCCTCTCACCTCCCACAATTCTGGCCTGTACCCCAGCTCCTGTATGCAAAAGTAAATAAATCTTTAAAAAAAAAAAGACAATTGGATAAGGAGTATTCCTTAATGGAATCAAAAAGAATGAAGCCTAGCTACTAGCAGAATCAGACTAAAGGAATAAAACTTTTGTTCTTTCTTCTCCCACATTGCTTGTTACTGTTGAAAGAATTGAAAATATATTAGATGCAATGTATTATAGAGTAGTTTAGAAATACTGCTTTGTCACTCTCCCAATTCATGAAACTATTTCATACAAATTGCTCCTTTGGTACCATTTTCCTTGTTTTCACTTTCGGGATGGCTTGAGCACTTCAAACACAACAACATAGCACAAGATTTTTTTAACTGCCCCACTTCTGTTGAAAATAATGCACTGTTGATTGTTGAATTCCCTCAAACTCCTTCCACTTTGCTGTACATGCAACATCTTGTCTTTCCTTAGGGCGGAACAGCATTCCATAATGTGGAGTATCACATCCTCTCGATCCATCCTTCTGCGTGATGGCATTTAACTTACCTCTTTATCTGCTGTATTTGCTGTGAGCAGGGAATTGGAGCCGAAGATGCGGTTTGATTCAGGTTTAACTTTTCTCTTGGATAAGAGTGACTCAGAAGTGGTCAGTGCTTCATGACATGATGTCAGCCTGCCCCCTTCTTAGTGGCACCAGCACTGATCTGTGGCTTCAGTCTGTAACAACTGGAAGCTGCCTGTATAAGGGTGCCATCACCCTTAATTTATTCCATGATTTGAAAAACAACCTGATCTTCTGAATACGTAGGAAAACGTGGAAACACAAAAAGCAGAGTAAACAATCACTTAGATTCCAGCCTCCAAAGAGAGCGCTAAACGCCTTTTAAAGATCATTTCCTTCTACATAGCACCTTCATTTTTCGTGCTGTCATCATTTTGATGTAAATTTTTTAAAGATTTATGCAAGAACTGGAGTGTAGGCCAGAGTTGCAGGGGCTAAGAAGATTCACCAGAGACAGAGTGGGGAGCAGAACAGGCAGATGGACTGAAACACACCACTGAGGGGAGCAGCGGGCGAGGCAGGAGAGGTGTGCTGCGCCATGTGGGTCAGCTCCCTGGCCAGGGATCAAACTCACGCTGCAGGGGCTGGCGATAGCTTGATAACGCTGTGTCTTTAAACCCTGCGCCACCAGGGAGTCCCCCTTGATGTAAAATTTTTATAGGCCACTTTCAGGCATTATTTAAAATGTTATGAATGTTAGTTCATTCGCAGCAACATACTAATTACTAGCACGTTACTAAAACTTCTAGACCTGAGTGGGGTAAGGCTAGCGGGCAACAGGAAAGAGGCTTGATCTTCTGTAAGGTGGGTGAGCTGGGGTGGTGGCAATGGGGAGCTCCTCTGATGCTGGGGAGCAGCATGCACACCCCGCTAGGCCCCTTGGGCTTTAAAGCCTCATTCCCTGTTGCTCCCCTCTCATGGAGAGGCACCCTTGACACTAATATCCCAATTTTAGAACTGCCTCTCAATAATAAAAGCACAAAAGCGGAACAGATATATATAGCCGCATTTGTTTTATAGCACAAACCTTAATGTCCCACATAGGAACAAATGAATGAATAACAATACAGAAATATGAGGCCACTTGAAAAATGGCATGGGATGGTTCCCACATAAAGACAACAGATTGAACATATGCACATACTTTTTCTCCCTGCCAAACACCACTAAGTGAAACCAAGTAGACTTATTTTAGCAATATTTTGTTGAATTATAATTATCATATAGTAAAATTCACCCTTTTTAGAGATGCTACAGTTCTATTATTTTGGAAAATGCACCACGTCGTGAAACCACCACCACAATCATCCTCCCTAAAACTTCTCTTGTGCTTTTGTGTTGTCAGTTTCTTCCTCCAACCCCCGTCCCCAGTAACCACAGATCTGTCTTGGGTCCCTGCAGTTCTGACTGTCCTGGAAAGTCTTATGAACGGAATGACCCACCTGATAGGCCTTTTGAACCTGGTGCTTCCACCTGCCAGATGTCTCTGTCACCCACGTGGCTGGAGCCTCTTTTTGTCAATGTTTATCATCATATGCTTATATCACCATTTGTTTATCTGTTCACACCTGACGGGTATTTGGGTCATTCTAGCTTTTGGCAATTATGGAAAAAAATAATTACAGACATCCGTGTACAAGTTTTTGTGTGAACCTGTCTTCACTTGCATAAATATCAAGGAGTGCAATTGTGAATCTTATATTAGGTTATGTTGAATTTTTATCAGAGGCTGCTGGGCTGTTTCCAAAGGCAGCTGCACCCTTTTCTATGCCCACTAAGAATGCATGAGACCTCTCAATGCATCATATCCTCACCAGCACTTGCTACTGTCAGGGATATTTTTTGTTTTGTTTGTTCTTATTCTAATAGATGTGCAGTCCTGTCTCATGATTTTAATTTGCATTTCTCCAAAGAGTAATGACCTTGGTATCTTTTTATGTGTTTGTCATTAATATAACTTCTTTGCTGAAGCATCTATTTGAACCTTTAGTCCATTTATTATTGTGTTGTTTTATTGAGTTTTGGGTGTTCTTCCTATATTCCAGGTCAATCATGACCTTATCATGTTTTGCAAATATTTTCTCCCAACTTGTGGCTTGATATTTTGAAAGCTGTTAATTTGAATGAAGTCCAATTTTATCTTTTTTTCTCTTATGGATCATGCTTTTCGTGTGCTATTTATTTAGTAAATTTTTGCCTAAAGTAAAAACTATTTTCTCCTAGAACCTTTGTACTTTACATCTGTGACCCATTTGGACCTAATTTTTATAGTAAATTCTCTTTTAGAGTGGTTAAAAATAAGAAAAAAAGTTATTAATTTTTACCATGCCCACTGCTCTTCACTTCTTCAGATGTAGTCAAGTTTCTGTCTGCTTATCACACTTAAAGGTTATTTTCTAAAAGACATGTGTAGCAATTCAAAGACAAGCATGATGACTTTAGTGAGATCAGAGACAAGTACAAGAAAACGTGGGCCCTCCCTGGTGGTGCAGGGGTTCAAGTCTCAGCACTATCAAGGTATCTGCAGCCACTGCAGTGCGAGTTTGATCCCGGGCCAGGGAGCTGACCCACATGGCGCAGCACACCTCTCCTGCCTCGCCCGCTGCTCCCCTCAGTGGTGTGTTTCAGTCTATCTGCCTGTTCTGCTCCCTGCTCTGTCTCTGGTGAATCCTCTCACTCCCAGCACCTCTGGCCAGTTCTTGTATAAATAAATAAATCTTTTAAAAAATTTTCCAAAAACTAAAAATCTGTTTAAGGAACAGTGACATCCTCAGAGGCCTGGTCCACACACAACACACACGAGCGACTTCCCCTGGCAATTCCCAAGAGACTAGAGGTTACTGTCTATAGAGATCACATTAAATGGCCTCGAGCTTCGAACTGCCAGGTACAGTCCAGGATGGGACTACTCTTCAGGAAACAGGAGGGTAAGTGACGTTTCCATGTTAAAATTTGAAACTCTCGGGCCTCCCTGGTGGCGCAGTGGGTTAAGTAACGCACTATGAAACAGACAGCAGCCACTGCAGCACGAGTTCGATCCCTGCTGCCGGCCAGGGTGGGGACCCACATGGTGCGGCAGACCTCTCCTGCTGTGCCCGCTGCTCCCCTC
>JAGFMF010011723.1:2189656-2209447 GCA_019455555.1 Galemys pyrenaicus | reverse complement strand
TAAAAAAAAAAAAACTTAAAAAAAAAAAAAAAGACACAGAAGCTCTGTTCCAGGGTCTGTTAGGTGTTAGTGTTCCCTAGAGAGACAGAGCCAGTGTGGGGACAAGCAAATACATATGTGGACTGGTCTCCCCAAAATGGTCACAGAGGCTGTCCTCCAGTGCCCAGGAGCAGGCCTCTTCGGGTGAAGGCTCCAGAGTGGTTAGGAGCACTAAGCTCCCTCCAGGCTCCTCCTATTATCATTTCTTAAAGAATGCAGATTACTTTAAGAGCAGTGCTATAATCAGTTACCCAGGGTTAGAGTTAAAGTTTGGCTTTCCACGGGGCTTTGAGTAGTTTCTTTGCATTCCACCTGTCAATGACACCATCCTCCCCTTGGGGCCAGCAGAGTGGAGAGGAAGTTCCATGGTCGGAAGTGGTGGATGCACTAAGGTAATGACACTTGAAGGGGGTGGGGAAGTCCAACATCACTTCAGTAAAAAATAATCATCAAAAAGAGCAGTGATGGCCCTAGAGGCTAAAAGAAACTTTGTCCTCCTCCCAGTTGTTTGCCCTTTTCTTAACTGAAGTAATCATTTACTTCATTGCCTTTTTTATGATGGAGAACAATGCGGTTGGGGGTATCACACAGCTGTAGATTTATCAGCACATCCTTCCTATCTGAGAAACTCATCACCTACTCTCAAAATGAGGTGATCTTTCATGTGAAGTTTCTTCCTCTCTCTCCTTGATGCCCCAGGTCTTTAAACACAGAATAAGTTCCATTTTACTCTAGAACTCCCTGCCTATGTTAAATTTTTATTTTTCTTCCATTAATTTATCTGATATATATTTTTTCATCCAACCAGCCTCAGAAAAACCCAGATGGAGTGGGGGAATTTCTCCCAGCACCCTAACAATAAGGAGGGAGCTAGAGACAAAGACAGATATTACAGAGGCTATACAGTCCCAAGATCTGCATTCAGCAAGCTGCAGACCAAAGAGCTGGCCATGTCATTAGAGTTGGAGGCCTGGGGAAGACCTGTGTCCAGACAGAGCAAACCTGGCCTTCAGTTCTGTTCAGCTGTATTTGGCCCACCCACGGCAGGGAGGTCAATCTGCCTTAGTTTTCCCAAGTTCAGCTCATCCATCAACACCCTCACAGGCATCCAGAATATTGTTTAACTACCTGAGCACCCTCTGACCCAAAGTGACTCATAAAATTAACCATCACAGGGATAAAGCACATCTTAGGTAGAGTTGCAATGAAGGTTTACCACAGACTGGACGGCTTACACAGCAAATACTTCTCAAAGTTCTGAAGACGGGAAATTTGAAATCTGGATGCCAGTTCTGTCAGCTTCTAGAACAGCCTATTACCCAGACAGCTTATCAAGCAAACTGTTTTCAGAACAATCCCTTAGAGTAATTTCAGAGCTGTTTTAAAAGGGTCAGTCATTCCAAACCAGACTAGTTAAACCAAGTGTGCAGAAAAGAGGCCCCTAACTTAACATCTCCTTAGGTTCATCTGCATAAGATCCCCTCCCAAGGTGGGGAGGGGGGAGATGTTGGGGCACCCTTTTCTGAACAGGTGACTCACCTGCAGAAACTTGGTCTGGTGAGGAAGCGACACTGTGCCTGAAACAGTTTCCAGACATTCCAGCCTGCCAAACACCAACATCCTGCAAAGACCCCACTCTCTCTAGGATGGGGAACCACACCGCGAGAGCCATCACTCAGCGGGCCTGCTTGATTCAAGCAATGAACAGCTACCAGAAATCTCCCACTGGGTCGGGTCCACCACGCACAAGCCGGAGGCGATAACAAAACCTTTCCTGATTTCCTCACAAAGCTCAAAGTGGCGGGGTTTGTCCAGGTGTTTTCAGCCCCTTATTAGGACCCCAATTCCCCAAGGGAGGCTTCACCCTAAGGCCTTACCCAACCTAATCACTCCCCATGTCATGGGGACTAAAGGCTTCAACCTATGAATTGCCGCGGAGGCTTTACAAGCATTCAGTTCATAACAAGAACTCTCGTACCATTTTATCATTTAGTACAGCTCCAAGCGCTTTTTACCTTTTCACTGTTGGAGCGGCCCGGCATCTGAGTCCTCAGAGCAGCTGCCACGGCTCGGGAACTGGGTGCACACCCAGCAGTTACCTCTCCAGCCTTCAGGCCGAACCGGGCGGGGGGGTTGGGGCAAGTGGGGGGGTGGCCAGCACCGAGCAGAGCTGGCTGGACTCGCCCCCCGCCCGGCAACCTGAGCAAGGGGGCTTCTGGGAAGGGGCGGAGCCGGGCAGGCTTCTTTTGAGACTTGAAAAGGGAGGAAAGTAAAGCAGGTTCTTCTCCTTCCACCCAGAGCCAACCTGCCTTCCTTGTTAAATAGCTTCACCTGGCCGCTCAGCTCCGCCCATCATTAAGTGGGGCGGAGAACATGATCACGCCCCTTTTTATGGAGATGTCTCTTAACCTTTCACCCTACCCCTGCTACCTCTCCTGCTCCCCTTCCCTATAGCTCCCTTCTCCCCCTTTGGCTAGAATAAATTGTTTTTATATTTCTTGTTGCACCAAAAGCATTCAGGCCGCAGGTGGCCAGACTCAGGTGGTGAGAGAGGTTCTGACCTGTGATGGTTTTTAGACCTTTGCCTGATAACATCACTCTCTTTTCTTCTTTGACCTATGGGTTATCCAGAGGTGTTTTCATTTTTATATATGGTAATGTAGCTGTTCTTATTAACTTTTAATATAGTTGCATTATCGTCAGAAATTATAGGAGAGCAAACATCTGCTACCCCAAATAATATCTTTTGGACAAGAGGTTTATTTCCAGGATGGCACTCTGAAGGTTGAGCAGAAGTTGCTTTTGCTATTTGTATGTCAGCTTTCTGTAAGAGCCCCTCCCAGAAAGGCCTAGTCTCCTTGTCTATTTTTCTTTTTTTTTTTTTTTAACTTTTTAAAAAGATTTATTTATTTATACTAGAACTGGGGTACAGGTCTGCTGTGCCATGTGAGTCAGTTCCCTGTCATGGGATGGAACTTGTGCTGCAGTGGCTGCTGATAGCTTCATAGTGCTGCTACTTAACCCCGTCCTCCACCAGGGAGGCTCCTCCTTGTCTATTTTTTTACTTCTTTTTTTTTTTTTTAATTTATTTATTTATGCACACAAGATCTGGGGTACAGGCCAGAGTCGTGGGAGGTGAGAGGATTCACCAGACAGAGTGGGGAGCAGAACAGGCAGATGGACTGAAACACACTGCTGAGGGGAGCAGCTGGCAAGGCAGGAGAGGTCTGCTGCGCCCTGTGGGTCCCCTCCCTGGCTGGTCACAGGGATCGAGCTGGTGCTGCAGTGGCTGCGTTTTGCTTCATAGTGTGTTGCTTAACCCACTGGGCCACCTGGGAGGCCCCTCTCCTTGTCTATTTTTCAAAGAAGAAAGCAGATTGAAATCTGCCTATCTTTTGTTTGCTCTGCCTTCCCCTATAAAGTATCTAACTGAATTTCTTCCCCCAGGCTCCTTGTCTTAGCTAGGCCATTTTGGATGGTGTCTGAGGCCTAAGTGGTTGAGTTACACTGATTCTTTCACTGTATACAGGAGGTAATTGTGTTATTACTAAACTTTGTTTTGGCTTTTTTCTCATCAATCTGCTTGATGTTTATTTGATTATTTGTCAGCCTGTAAGATTTCAGAGTGGTATAGGATAATTTCCTTTGTGCCACAACAGAGTAAAATGTCCATGAGTCCTGTTCTTTGAAGGTTGTTGGAACTATTATTTTTGCCCAAAGGGACAATTTGTTCACCACCTATCAAATTTACTCTAAAGCTGGGGCCTCCCTGGTGGCGCAGTGGGTTAAGCAACACACTATGAAGCAGGCTTCAGCCACTACAGCATGAGTTCGATCCCTGCTGCCGGCCAGGGAGGGGACCCACATGGTACAGCAGACCCCTCCTGCTGTGCCCGCTGCTCCCCTCCCCTCAGCAGTGTAGTTCCGTTGATCTGCCTGTTCTGCTCCCCGCTCTGTCTGTGGTGAATCCTCTCACACACACCCCCACACACCTCTGGCCTGTACCCCAGTGCTTGTATGCATAAATAAATAAATCTTAAAAAAAAAAAAAACAAATTTACTCTAAAGCTAATTCTTAGGACCCTACATCTCCAGGGTGATTCTAAAGGCTTGTGCTGAAGTCTGAAGTAAAATGAAATTAAATGGGGGTGATTTCATGTGATCCTAATAGGAAACCCCTCAACACTCAGCCAATGTCATCGATAACCCTTATCAGTCTCCTCAGCTGTGAAATGCTTGCAGCCACCAGCACCATGGACAGTGGCAAGCACTGTAGGGTCTGCTGAAGTGATTCCAACTCATCACCTCCAGGACCCTGTCCTGGAATCCTTCCCTGTTGACATGGGCTTCCCAGGAAAAGGTTGGGGGAAAAACTTCAGTAATGACCAGGACCTTGTTGTTTCTCATGGTGCTGGCTTCCTAGGGGTCCTGATTCTCCGATACATACTCTCAGCCCTGTGACTCTTCCTGGCTGTGGGCAGGACACAGCACTGTTGAATGCTGGGGCAGCACGTGTGTGCGCCATGCTCTGTGCTGGGCCTTGTCTCCTGTTGGCAGCAGAGATGACAGAAGCCCCTGTCTTCTGTTTCTTCTACCCTCTTCTGGGTACTCAGGTCACACAATTCCTCTACCAGGAAGGTGTAACTTCCCTAGGGGGTGTGCACTATGCCTTCCAGGGTATTTGACTAATTGAAGGGCCATTTCTAGTCTGCTCTATTAGTTATCTTGTGACTGAAAGGTAGGAATTCCAGGAAAGCTACTGGCTTAAGATTGGGTGTCCCTATTTCTGAAATGATAGAAGCAATTGACAAAAAAGAAAACCCATTTCGGTACTAAGTGATGGTGTACCCCAACTAGAGAGGAATTCCTGATGGATAAACTTTACATCAGACCACCGTGACTGCAAAATCACTCTCTTTTACACACAGACACACACACATCTTTTCCAAGACATTACCACAATGTTACAGAAATAAATAAGGTGAAGGGCCTCCCTGGTGGTGCAGTGGGTTAAGCAACACACTATGAAGCAAAACCACAGCCACTGCAGCACGAGTTCAAGCCCTGCCACTGGCCAGTGAGGGGACCCACATGGCGCGGCAGACCTCTCCTGCTGTGCCCACTGCTCCCCTCAGCAGTGTACTTCCATTGATCTGCCTGTTCTGCTCCCCGGCCTGTCTGTGGTGAATCCTCTCACCCCCCCACACCTCTGGCCTGTACCAGTGCTTGTATGCATAAATAAATAAATCTTTAAAAATAAATAAATAAGGTGAAATTGTCACAATCAGAACACCTTGTTTCTTCCATTTCCAGCCTGTTAACTCCAGAACACAGCCTCAAATGGTTGTTTCTGTCGACAGATGAATTGAAAAGGTATGAACTGTCCCGAAACCACTACGACTCTGGCCACGCTCACCTGGACAGGCTGAGACAATGGCCAGCAGCCTCACAGGTGAGGGGAAAGCAACTCCCCGCAACAGGAGCAGCTGAGGCATGTGACCTACTGAAACCCACCTCCTCCTGCCCCGCACTCTGCTGTGAAAAACCCCAGTCTCTTGCTAAGAGGTGCTCCCCTCAGCCCAGACCTGGCCTCTGAGCCCGGCTCCAAGCAGCCAGCAGAGTGCTCTCCTGGCACCACGGTCTCCCCGGAAAGAACATTTGGGTTTTCCCCAGTTTGAAACTATTACAAATAACACTGCTATGAACATTTGTATGCAGGTTTTTGTGTGAAAGTAAGTTTTCACTTCCTGGGATAAATGCTCAGGAGTGAAATTGCTGGAGCATATGGTACAACCGTATGTTTAATTTTGTAAGAAGCTGCAAAACTCTTTCCCAGTTTTTAGGGTTTCTTAGGTTTTTCATTTTTGTTAATTTGCTCATTTCCTCTCAGAAGATACTGGGGAGAGTGATCTCTGCTCATCACCCCCAAGGGCCCATTCTTGGGGGGCTCCGTACTTCCTGGTGGCAGGCCACGAGGCGCTGTGTAAGTAATTTTTCTAGGTTTTCCTTGCTTTTGCTTTTCATTGTCTTCTTAGTCCATAGCTTTCATCCTCACTATAATTTAAATTAAATACATAAAGTGTCATATAAACCTTTCAAAAGTTTGAGGGAAATAACAAATGAAAAATGTGAATTTCAAACACTTATCATGCTGCTGTTTTGTTTTTCTTAGTCAAAATTAAAATTTAAAAATTAATTTTAAAATTAATTTATTTAAGAGAAACCAACAACAGAGGTCAACCACAGCTGTAGACCTCTGTGATGAAGGCATTTCCATAAATGGGCGGGGGGGGGATGTGTGTCTGTGTTCCCCATCCTACTTGTTGACGGGTGAAGCTGTGTAACAGGGAAGGCAGGTAGGTTCAAGGGGAGACATGTGAAAGACCCACTTCCTTCTTGACTTTGGCCTTGGACCATGGGCTGGGAGGAGATACTTGGAGGTGAGACTCAAGGGGAGGCTGACAATGGTGGTCGTTACCTTGATTTGTACTTTGATTTCATCCCAGTCCTGCCTGGCCCCTTCTGCCCCTTTTCTTTGGTTTCCTGACAGAAGGTACCTTAGACTTGTGGTAAACATTCCAAAATATTAACAATGTAAACCAATAGAACATAAAAAAATAACCCCAACAAAACCAACAA
The DNA here is from genome assembly GCA_019455555.1 of Galemys pyrenaicus. Lineage (NCBI taxonomy): Eukaryota > Metazoa > Chordata > Mammalia > Eulipotyphla > Talpidae > Galemys > Galemys pyrenaicus. Next base: position 2,202,769 of record JAGFMF010011723.1, on the reverse strand, counting down.
ACCTACAAGCCGCTGGCACAAAGTCATTCTGAATGACTGCCTGTTAGGATGCAAATTTTGTTACTGAGTTTCTTTTTGCACCTCACTTTCTTCTATGACCCAGGGAATACTATCTTCCTGGAAGCAACTGTAATGGCCAGGGGGAAAGCAATGAAAATGCCTCCCAACAGAATGTAACTGCTATGATAATGATATGATCATGATGGGGGCCTCAAGCCCCCAGTTAAGCTATCAGCTGAGCATGCAGTGGACACAAGCTGCTGAGAAGGGACATCTCCTGCCCAGGTGCTGGCCCCAACTGAAGGGGGCCCCACTGCAGGAGTTCACTGGAGGGCGCCACCTCTGCCCTCAGGTCTAAGGAGCAAGAGGACCCCACCCCAGACCCACTGCTACCAACACAGTCATAGGAGTCATCTGAAAGTCCTTTATGTAACAGGTGGAGACAGTCCCAGGAAGGGAAGAGCAGCTTAGGGCGTCAGAGCTGGGGCTTCAAGGGCTCACAGGACACTGTCCTCAGGACTGTCATAGGGAGTGAGGGCCCAGGAGCCCAGGCCATGCTGGGCTTAGCTCTTTGCTGCTCCTAATCCAAGGGCCCCTTGTCCTTTAATTTATGGGACCTGAGATACTTTTTTTCCTTGTCCTTTCATAGACTCTGCAACTCCCTTGTAACTATCCCAGGTAAAGCATGGTCAAAATTGGGGTATCCTGGGTCTGTCCTCTCTGAGAGGAGGGCTGCAGGTTGGGTCCACAGTACCCTGTACCTATCTTGGGGGTACTCCCACTGTGTGCGCCAAGGGAGAGCACACACTCTGTCCTGGAGTCTGGCCTGCACCCTCCCTGCTGCACTCAGGCCTGCTGTCCCTGCCTGCAGCTGCTCATCCCTCGTATTCCCAGCACACCCCAAGGACTGACGTCGGTAGTGAGTTGGTGGGTCGGTCACGCCTGTCGCATGGGGGCCCTCCCATTCCCACACTCCACATCGGGGGTCTACGGCCCCTCCCCGCAGCTACTGGACCAACTGCGGCAGGACCACCAGGCTAGACGCCAGCTCTGGCTGTAGCTCCTGCTAAGCCAGTGTCCTCAGGTGGCCCCGACAGCCCGTGTCAGTGCTGCGCATGCGCTGAAGGTGATGCTGGGGCAGGTCTCGACCTTCATCTTTGTCTGGGACTGCCTGCCCTTCCAGAATCTTGGACCTTTTCTTCCTGGTTTCGCTTGCGCATCTGAGGACTGTGAGACAGGAAACCTGCCAGCCCTGAGGCACCTGCACTCGTGAGGGCAATCAGTCAGCTAGAGACATTGGTGTGCTGTGTCCCGTGCAGGCGCTGACGGTGTCAGGGACCAGCAATGAGGGACGCCATCTTTTGAGAAAGTGGAAGTCATCTTAGACTCCATTGTCAGTTCTGTTCCTGCCCTAACTAAATTGTAGGGTAACTTGGAAAACTATATTTTATTTCCACCTAAGCTTGGCAAGACCCTTATTCCTAGACTTTCCAAGTCTAGCCCTCCATTGCCTGAGCTGGGTGGAACTGTTACTCTGTTTACTGAGGAGGAGCCTGGCTCCGAGAGGAGACAGCAGTGGGTGTCAGAACCAGGCCTAGAACCCAGGTCTCCTAGCAGGTCCAGCACACCTTTCTTTGCTCCAGACACCCTCTGCATGTGTCTTTGTGTGTGAGGGGGCAGGGAGGACTCTTTCCCTTAGTAGGGGAGCCCAGAGCACTGGTGCCCCTAGTTGTCCTGAGTTCTCTGCTAAATCGGGCACCAGGCCTAACCCCCATCCCAACCCTCACCCTCTCACTGGGGTAGAAGGAGCTTTGCCCATCTCACTAACATACACCCTCCCACTTGTGGCTCAGAGGTCAGCACCTAAGTGAACCAGCCCAGACCCCAGCCAAGCTCAGGAAGCGAGGGAGCAAGAGGGTGGGAGGCATTGGGGTCAAAATCGGTATGAGTGCCCAACAGGTGAGGCTTAGTGGAGAGGCCTGACTCACGGTGGTGGGATAGAGGAACCAGCACTTCTAGGCGTGGCAGCACCTAACTTTTTCCAAATATCCAGAGGACCCTCGGGGTAATGGGTTCTTGGGATCGTGCTGAAGGCTGAGGAATAACTGGGTCTTGAGGACTAAGAAGCAGTGTGTATAAGGGTGAACACAGTCTGCGCCTGGAGAATCTTCTGTATGAGTTTAAATCACCACTGGGCAGTACCATCAGTCATCCTCACATATTGGTTCTGATTGACCTGCTGGTAAAGATTTCCAAGTAGAAGTAAACGAAGGCAAAGAGTCCCATAAGGCTCTCAGCCCCATGAAGAGGGCTCGTTGGGAAATTGGGTGCCCCCTTGTGGTTACTTGAAGAATTCCACTCTATTTTTCCATTCTCCAAGTACTTCCACCATTTGCACCCACCCCACCTCACTCTTAGATCCACTGAGAGGTGTCATCATGAAGGGCATACAGAATTCTGGTGTCCTGAGATTGATTTTCAACATATGAAACCATGAAGTAGTGGAAACAAGCAATTAAGCTCTTATCATATGCTTTCCAAATATCAACTCATGTGTCCTTCAGAGCTGCCTATGAGGCCCTAGCATGATTCCTATGTTACCGATGAGGAACTGGGGTGCAGAGATGGCTTATGTCACACAGTCACCCTGAAATGGAGGGAACGCCCCAGTTTACAGCTTGTAGTACCATGTGGAGTGAAGGAGGGAGTTCCCCTCCTGTGAGTATCCAGAAATGAGCCAGATGGCAAAAAGATGGAAGCTTCCACCAACTGGAGCCATGTGCTTTACTAGAGGGGATTCAGAAACCAGAGCCCATCTTTACATCAAATAGCTCACTTCAGATGAGGGTTCTGATACTTGGAAAGTGTCACAGCAATGACGGGACATAGGGACTCTCAGATACCTTAGGGAACCAAGACAGGGAGGGGTATTCGATCCAGACTAAGCAGAAAGAAACCTAGAAACACTCCCCAAACACTGCTCCTCAGCTGAGTAGTGACAGATGAATAAGAAGTAGCCACAAGAGGGCCCTCCCTGGTGGCGCGGTGGGTTAAGCAATGCACTATGAAGCAAACTGCAGCCACTGCAGCCACTGCAGCACCAATTCAATCCCTGCTGCCGGCTGGGGAAGTGACCCACATGGCACAGGCAGACCTCTCCTGCCTGGCCCGCTGCTCCCCTCAGCAGTGTGTTTCAGTCCATTTGCCTGTTCTGCCTCCTGCTCTGTCTGGTGGATTCTCGCACCTCTGGCCTGTACCCCAGCGCTTGTATGCAAAAATAAATAAATCTTAAAAAAAAAAAAAAGAAGTAGCCACAAGAAGAAGGAAGTTCAGGGCCTCCCTGGTGGCACAGCGGGTTGAGTGCTGCACTGTGAAGCATCCGCTGCACAGCACTGCAAGTTCAATCCCCGACAAGGGAGGGGACCCACATGGCACAGCAGACCTCTCTTGTCTCCCCCGCTGCTCCCCTCAGCAGTATATTTCAGTCCATCTGCCTGTTCAGCTCCCCACTCTGTCTCTGGTGAATCCTCTGACCTCCTGAGACTCTGGCCTGTACCCCAGCTCTTATATGCAGCTAAATAAATCTTTTTTTTTTAAAAGTTACATTTTTTTAAAAAAAAGGACATTCAGAGTGGGAGTAACATCCAAGCTAATCATAACAACCTAGATATTGTTGTGAACACATCTTGTAAATATCATTAAAGTCACTCATCAGTTGACTTCCAGCAAGAGAAATTATGCTAGTCTGAGTTGACAAGACTCATTGAATTGAAAGGTCATACAACAGAACCACACTTCCCTGAAAAAGAAATTACACCTGTGATAGTAGGGAGGCGAAGGTCACTCAGACACACTAGGCTTCTGGCTGGGGCAAGGGGACAAACTTGAGGAACTTTTCCTTGGGAGAGGGACACAGAAGGACTTTCAGACTGAGGTGAGGGGACTGGAGGTTCAGATCAGGACATGAGGGGCTGGGGAAAGGGACCTATGAGTCACTCAGGTGGAGATGCCCAGATTGTTCTGGATCTAGGAGATGAGGAAAAAGATTAAGCTTATGGGGGCATATTTTCTATTCACCCCCATGGTGAGTCACTCCCACAATGGGAGCTAATGACACAGTAGGATGCTGTCACTGGGGAGAGAAGAAAACTAAAGATGCCAAGTGAGAGAATCCCCACATCGCCAGAGCAGGTGAACACAGAGGATCTATGAAGGAAGGAGTCTGGGGGAAGAACAAGAGCAGGTCAGCAGAAGGCCTCCCTGGTGGCACAGTGGGTTGGGCAACGCACTGTGAGGCAGACCGCAGCCACCGCAGCACAAGTTTGATCCCGGCGACCGGCCGGGGAGGGGACCCACATGGCATAGCAGATCTCCCCTGCCTCACCCACCGCTGCCCTCGGCAGTGTGTTTCAGCCAGTCTGCCTGTTTTGCTCCCCACTCTGTCTGGTGAATCCTCTCATCTCCCATGACTCAGGCCTATACCCCAGCTCTTGTGTGCATAATAAATAAATCTTTAAAAAAAAAAAGAGCAGATCAGCAGAAAACTGTGAAAATGATTTGTGTTCTCAGGTCCCTAGGCCTCTGCTTATGTAATTCTCTCTCATTTGAAACTCAGGGGGAAAGAACAATTACTTCCAAATGAAAACCAGATGGTCATCAGACATCTCACTGGCAACTCCTGATGCAAGAAGGTGAGGCGAAGCCTGCAGAGGCTGAAGGGATGCCAGTACAGCTAGCTGACCCCAGCACCTGCTCCTCATTCTCCTCACTGATAGAGCCTTGGCTGCTCAATTGGACACATTCATAAACTTCTCGAAGGAAACTGTTTCCCTCCAGCCTTTTACATGAGGGGGAAAAAACAACAACAGACTTCAACTTGTTTGAGCCACTGCTATTTTGGATCTCTTATTTACAGGCAAACTGAATCCCAATTGATACTGAGGGGAAATTATACCCAGCCAAAATATCTATCAACTACAATAAAATAAGTTTATTCTTATACAGGCAACAATCCAAAGAGAAGTCAGGAAGTAGCTGCTTAAATATGCTATTTAGAGTGCTAAGAGTAAATAATAGAAGGGCTGAGTACACACGTGGCTGGCAGGGTTAGGGAATGGAGGGACACGCTGAAAATGAGCCACGTTCCTCATCGTCCGTGGCAGGGAGTCAGGAGGGCTTTAACCTTAATAAGCTGGACATGAGGATGCTAGTGCAGGTGCTGGCATTGTGGGGGCACTAGCAGGAAGAGCAATAGTCAAAAATGATTACTTCTGGGCATGAGGCTCAGAGTTGATAGAGAAAAACTTTCATTTTTCAGATTACTCTCTTGTACGTGTTTGGATGTATGTTTGCACTTATGCAAACACAGGATACAGACCTAGTTCTTTTTTCAAAAATTTTTTTATTTATTTATGCATACAAAAACTGGGGTGTAGGCCAGAGGTGCAGTGGGTGAGAGGATTCACCAGACAGAGTGGGGAGCAGAACAGGCAGATCGACTGAAATAGACTGCTGAGGGGAGCAGCAGGTGAGGCAGGAGAGGTCTGCTGCGCCATGTAGTTTAGCTCCCTGGTTGGGGATAGAACTTGTGCTGCAGTGGTGGTAGCTGACGATAGCTGAGACTTGAACCCCTGGGCCAGCAGGGAAACCCAAGACTTAATTCTTTTTAAAGATTTATTTACTTATGCATACAAGAACTGGGGTATAGACCAAAGGTGCAGGGAGTGAGAGGATTCACCAGAGACAGAGTAGGGAATAGAACAAGTAGATCTACTGAAATACACTGCTGAGGGGAGCAGCGGGCGAGGCAGGAGAGGTCTGCTGCACCATGTGGGTCCCCTCCCTGGCCTGGGATTGAATTCGCACTACTGTGCGGCAGATGCTTCACAGGGCAGCGCTCAACCCACTGCGCCACCAGGGAGGCCCCAAGACTTAATTCTTGAGAGCTTGTTTGGAGGTTCTAGCAGGGGAGCGCAGCTGCTCGTATACCCTCGACCGAAGACCCGTCCGTCTCTATTCGGGGAAGGCCGTCCTCTTCGACCTACCGAGCGCGCAGCTTCGGGAGGGACGCACATGGAGGAAGGGGACACCCGCCTAGCCAGCCAGATCAGCTGAATCAACCCTGGCGATCAATGGGGTGACAGATGTCGCAGCCAGATCGCCCTCACATCCCCAAGACTTAATTCTTAATGGGTAAACTTTCAGGAAGGAGGAGCAGACCCAAAGAAGTCCCAGAGTGGAGGAGGAGGGCCTGGGGACACACGAGTTTCACTTTGTAACTGACTGTATTGCACGGTATTATGACAATGGACATTTAATATTTATTTAAAAAAATTTTTTTTAAAGATTTATTTATTTGTGCATACAAGGGCTGGGACTACAGGCCAGAATCGCGGGAGGTGAGAGGATTCACCAGACAAGAGTGGGGAGCAGAACAGGCAGACTGACTGAAACACACTGCCGAGGGCAGCAGCGGCAAGGCAGGAGAGGTCTGCCGCGCCATGTGGGTCCCCTCCCTGGCCAGTGGTAGGGATCGTACTCGTGCTTCAGTGGCTGCGGTTTGTTTCATAGTGTGTTGCTTAACCCACTGCGCCACCAGGGAGGCCCTATTTAAAATTTTTTGATGTATAGTTTTAAAAAGAAAAGGAAAAAAATAGGAGATAGTAGTCAGAAAACCCCACAGGCTGAAGGCTCTGACCTGCAAGGGCTTCCATCCCTGGCAGTGAAATCAGGTGTCTCTTAGCAAGTCTGGTTTTAGCCCCTGATTTTGGCCACTGCCTCGTTGTAGCGGCAGGAAGGGAGGTGCTGGAGGCAGGTTCGGGATGGTTCTGGGCAGACAGGTCAGGGAAGGAGAGTCTTGGAGCCCTCGGTGGCTTTTCATACTTTATTTAGTAGAGGTGGCCAGGTACATGGTAGGCAGGGGCCAGGAGGCTGGCAAGCCTCCCGGCCCCCAGCGCATCTCACCCTCTCGGCTGCTTCTTCTCTCTCTGCTGCTGCTGCTGTTGGTTCTCTCGGTCAGTCCTTGCAGTTCTGTCTGTTGGCGCTCGCAGTTCTGGTGGCCTCATGACACCGCCCATTTAAGCCCGTGTCCAACTCAGGTGCGCCCACTTGCGCATGCCCACCCTGGAATGCTCGCAGCACCGCAGGTGTCCATCATCAGTAGAGGGAGGGTGGAAATACCTGATCAACCTTTACCTTACACTCGTTTATTCCCACTCGTTGTTCTCCATGTCCAAGCCAGAGAAGAGTTTTAAGAGAATTCTCCCCTGGGATGTGTCCTGTTCAAGCCGCTCCCTTTCTACTGGCATAGTTAGGGGTGAAATTACCACAGGACTGAGAGACTGGAAGCCCTTACTTGAAGACTTGGGATTTCTCTGTTGACACAACTCACCTGAAACCTGCTTGGCTGCCTGCCATTTCAGTTCCTAGGGATGCCACGTGCAAGCAGCCAAAGCCAGTCACCTTGCCCAGTCATGAAACTTGATTCCAAAACTGGCTCTTGTGGATTGTCTCTTAGCAACAGGCCGAGGGCTCGGACTCTGCAGCTAGGCCGCAGGTTGAGATTCCTTAGTATGTGGCCCTCTGGGGTTCACTGTCCAGCATCTTTTCTGGGATTTCAGGTCTTGAATTTCCTTTTGGGAACCTTCTTCCCACCCCGCATCCACTCCCACTCTTCTCAGTCAAGAGATTTGATTGGCTTTTTTCTACTCAAATCTCAGGATGCACCAATCAGTATGGTCCCCTCACCCTGGCCAAAATGACTATTCAGGGAGTGGTAGACAGCAACTCAAGCAGAGAGAATCACGGGACCAAAATGTTGGGACGTTGTGAGGCCAAGAAGGGCACAGAGCGAGTTCTTGATGATTCTGGCAGACGGGTAAAGGAAGGAGTCCTGGAGCCCTCGGTGGCTTTTTATGCTTTTATTATCAGAGGCGACCAGGACACGGCAGGCAGGGGTAATGCCTGTCAGCCTCCTAGCCCATGGCGCATCTTCACTCTCTGGGCTCTCTAGCCTCTCATATCTGCTTCTACTGCTGCTGCTGCTGCTGCTGCTTCTCTTTTTCTCTGCCTGTCTCTCCCCTGCTCTGCTGCTCTTGTTCTGCTACTGGCGTCCTCAAGATGTTCCCCTTATAGACCTGTGTCTAAGTCCAGATGCATCCACTTGCGCATGCCCAGTTAGGCATGCGTGCAGCACTGCAAGTGTCCATCATCACACCAATGGTGGGAGGGCGGGCGGAAAAACCTTTTCTCTGACCCTACAGACGTGCATTTGTTCTTTCTTGATGATAAATTGTGGACCATGAGAGACTCTGAAGGGAGTTATCCAACACCGAGGAAATGGAACTGCAGGCTTTGGGGGGTGGGGGCATTATGATTCCGATGGATTGTCTCTCTGCCCTCCCCCCAACTTTAGCAGGGAACAGAAAATTCAAGTTTTGCAATTATATGCATAGCACATAATTGTCTCTTGGTGGTCTTAGCAACCAAGCCAACAAATGGATCTTTCTCAATAAAGGTTAATAGTTCAACCTCCTTTGATGGCCCCTCTTGAAAGATTTTTGTTATGTTGTAGCACTAGACAGAAGACCACAAAAAGAACTGTCAGTGGGACCAGGATCTGAGCACGCTGGTCTTGGTGATGTTCATGCTCACCTTATAGTGAAGGTCTTCTGGTCCCTGCCAACCTGCCCTCAGCGACAGGCTTGATTCCCATCGAGGCAAGTCTCACTCAGTGACTTACCTTTTTAAAAAGCCACCTGCTATTCCTCCAAAGTCATCGTGTCCACCCAAACTGTCTGCCCACTGCTTTTCAATGACCTGCAGCCCTAGTTTTCGCCGGCTGATACTGAACAGGAGAAGCGGGCAGGCTCTGGCTGCGACCCCACTTCAGGCTTGAAGTGTGTTGCCATCCACACCACCAAACCAGAAGCCCTGAGTGTTCTTTTGCCTTTAACTACGTGGTCAGGAGTTAGCCTGACTAAGCGTCACAAGCTTTAATACTCGTGCGCCTTCACACCTCAGCGAGACTGCTCATGGCACTGCCAATCTGCTGATGGGTCAAAAAATAACTGCCATGGGGGTAAAATGAGGATGTGCTCCCTGTTCTCCATTATAACCCACCCCACGCCCTCTCACCTGCTTCCTGCAGTGGGCTAGTATCCTGAGATGCGCTGGGAGGATGTCCTCCCACGCAGGCAGAGAATGTGCAGCATCTTCCTCCTCTTACGCACAGTGATGTGCTTTGCTTATTATGAGGGAGGAAGAATGTCTTCATTAAGGTTCTCTTAGTAGTCCCAGGCTCCCACTCCAAACTGAAGGGAAACTATTGTCAGCACGTGGCTCAGAGAATAGAGAGGAAGTTCCCTAGGACCTTGAGAGGAAATGGAACCAGGAAGTTCTTTCTCACTCTCGTTCGTGCTAGCACTCACTCCCTCGTATTTTATTCTTACATCTCTTTGCACATCTTCTGCTCCTGTCTTCACAATCTGCATTCTCTGCACTTTCAAATACTTGGCCACCCTGTTGTACTATAATTTACACAACCCAAACTCAAGCAAAATAACCCAAGCCCAACTAAGAAGTGGCTCTCAACTCCAGTTCCTTTATATACGCCCGCCCTCTTCTGCTCCACAGTGATAAGGAACGAGAAGGCAGGTCACACAATGCAATGGCCTTCAGGAGCCAAAACCCTTGGAAGGGTTTTTATAAAGATGAAGTGTGACCCAAAGGCACAATATCTATTATTTTGCCCCAAAGTTAAACTATTTGTTTAGCTGATGGATAGCTAATATTCCCACATAAAAAGTTGCCTTGCTCAATTATCCACCATTTCAAGGTCCAATAGAAAATTCCAGAGAACTGGAATTTCATATTCAGTGGAACAAATCTGTTAGGAGAGAACTGAGATACAAAAATAACAGACCAAGAATGAAGGGGGATCAATAAGAAAAAGTTGAAAAAGAAGCTAAAGCCCAGGGGCAGGATGTACAGTCCCAATGAAGAGTCTAAAGAATGCAAGTGGGGGCCTCCCTGGTGGCTTAGGGGTTAAGTCTTAATGCTAGCTGAGTTCGATCCTTGGCCAGGGAGCTGACCCACGTGGCACAGCAGACCTCTCCTGTCTGGCCCACTGCTCCCCTCAGCAGTGTATTTCAGTTGATTTATAAAAGAGTCAGTAGATAATTTAATTTTTTAAAGATTTATTTATTCATGCATATAAGAATTGGGGTACAGGCCAGAGGAGGTGTGGGGGATGAGAGGAGTCACCAGAGACAGAGTGGGGAGCAGAACAGGCAGATGGACTGAAATACACTGCTGAGGGGAGCAGCGGGCAAGGCAGGAGAGGTCTGCTGCACCATGTGGGTCACCTACCCGGCTGGCGGCAGGGATCGAACTCGTGCTGTAGTGGCTGCGGTTTGCTTCATAGTGCGTTGCTTAACCCATTGTGCCACTAGGGAGGCCTGAGTCAGTAGATAATTTAAAAGAAAAAAATTAAAAGATAAAGAGCACAAGTGAATTGAGGCAAAATCAAGTCAGAGCCGGGCAAGGCCGCTGTGATTCAGGGTGTTTGCACACAGTGCAGCCATGTGGACATCCCATCAGGACACTTCTAGATGAGGATCTGAGCATGGCCTGTTGTATTCTCTCAGATACTTCAAAAGCAACTCTGTATCTTTTTCCCCACTTGGAGAAACCACTGGTACCCTAAGTACAAGGTTCTCAAAAATGCTGGGTTTTGCTGAATCTGAGAAAAGATTAAAGTGTTTATTTATTTTTAAAAGATTTTATTTATTATTTTTGCATAGAAGAACTAGAGTATAGGCCAGAGGTGCAGGAGGGTGAGAGGATTCACCAGAGACAGACTAGGGAGCAAAACAGGTGGATCTACTGTAATACACTTCTGAGGAAGCAGTGGGTGAGACAGGAGAGGTCTGCTGTGCCTTATGGGTCAGCTCCCTGGCTGGGGATCGAACTCAAGACTCCAAGGTGGGCTGGTGGGCCATAAAGTGAGAGGACTGAGACTTAACCCCACGCCACCAGGAATGCCCTTAAACTAGTGTTTAATTTGGTTTCAAGTCTTGACCCCAACAGTTTAATGACTCTTACCATTACTAAATTTTAAAAACACAACTCTTTAAGACATAGCCATATATTAGACACAAATGTATTTGTGTAGATTGTAAGTACATATTTTTAACCCTTGGGAAATTAATTATTAATGTCTTTATTTAATTAATCAATTAATTAAATTTAATTAATTAATTTTAATTAATTAATGTCTTTTTGGAAATTAGGAATTTCCAGGTGGTGGTAAAGGAAAGCTTCTAAGACAGTGGCTAGTACATGACACACCTCCCATGCAGAGCAGAAACGATCTCCCCTCCCTGGACCAACTGGACCAGTGGAAGGCAGCGGGGGTGATGGATGCTGCCCAGCCCAGCTCAAGCCTGGAAACTTCTGTGCCACTCTTTTGGAACCCTGAGCCAAGATATCTGACTATGTACTACTGGAGAGAAAAGTACAGCCACAACTTGATGTCCTACATTTCTTGAATTGGAGACAACATTTGTGGAAAAATTTCTTCCAATTTAGCCTTAACAGGACTTCCATAGGTAAAAATTCAAACATGACCTTACAGACAGAGGCCACCAATCTTATAGAAAGGCAATGCCCTGTGAGTGACAGTCAGGAGAAACATGTTTATTTCATTTTTTTTTAATATTTATTTTTGCATACAAGCACTGGGGTACAAGCCAGAGGTGTGGGGAGGTGAAAGAATCCACCAGACAGAGCAGGAGGCAGAACAGGCAGATGGACCGAAACACACTGCTGAGGTGAGCAGCGGGCCAGGCAGGAGAGGTCTGCCTGTGCCATGTGGGTCACCTCCCCAGTCGGCAGCAGGGATCGAACTCATGCTGCAGTGGCTGCGGTTTGCTTCATAGTGCGTTGCTTAACCCACTGTGCCACCAGGGAAGACCCAGAAACATGTTTAAACACACGCCTGTCACCACCTTACACTAAGACAGCAGATGTTGAAAAAGTCAGAGACAAAATACAAAATGTCATGTGGAGAATGTTTACAGAAACAGAGAATGCAATCAGAATGGAAAGCATGCAAAAGAAAATCATCAGGTTTATACAAACTGGGAAAAACAGAACTTAGAGAAATACCAAACATAACATTGAGAAAAAGACTTGGAGATTTATAAAATAGTTGTGTAAAGTACTTTGTAAACTGTGAGAAAAAAATCTCAGTGATGGGCTAATCAGTATATTAGATGCTCTTCAAAGTAGAATTAAAAGATGTACCCCACAGATTTATTCAGAATGCAGCAAAACAAGGAGAAAAAAAGACACAGTTGTGAGACATGAATAACAATAGAATGAGGAGATCTCATATCCATCTGAGTGGAGGCCCAATGGTGAAACTGGAGAGAATAGTAAGAAGTAATATTTGAGAAGATAATGACTGGAAAATTTCAGAATTGATGAAACCGTAAGTACACGGATCCAGGATCCCAAATATGGTCAAGAAAAATAACTTCAAACCTCATCACATCACACCAAATCTGTTGGACATCAAATATAAATAGAATATTTGAAAAGCAGAAAGAAAATGACAGATGACCTGAAAAAGAATGAGAGAACAGCAACAGATGTAGAAGCTAGTGGCATACTATAAAATGAAAGGAAAAAAGTACTATCCACTTAAAATTACTTTCTCTGCAAAACTGTCACCTGGCAATAAGGGAGGAAGTAATCTTTTTAAGAAATAAACACTTGCGATTTCCCTGGTGGCACAAGGGGTTAAGTCTCAGCACTATGAAGCTATCCCCAGTCACTGCAGCAGGAGTTCGATCCCCAGCCAGGGGGCTGACCCACAAGGCACAGCAGACCTTTCCTGTCTCACCCACTGTTCTCCTCAGCAGTGTACTTCAGTAGATCCTCCTGTTCTGCTCTCCACTTTGTCTCTGGTGAATCTGTTAGGGGGAAAGACACTCCTAAATGGATTACACGGATAGGTTATGGACTTTGACCCCCATTCCAGACCTACAAGATCCAAGGACTACAAATCCCATAAGGTCATTATCGAAGAGCGGATCACTGGGACCTGAG
>JAGFMF010011723.1:2123959-2189372 GCA_019455555.1 Galemys pyrenaicus | reverse complement strand
GTGTTATTCACTACGCTATTTCTCCTTCCCTTGTAAATAAAACCCTTTATTAACCTTTGTTGTGTGTGCCTGCAGTTGGGGCATTATAAGTGCCGTTCGTGCGGGCGGGTGAGGACCCAGTCAGGCAAACCCACTTTATATTAGGGTTGCCCTGTAACAAATCCTCTCTCTCACACACCGTTTTCCCACACCTCTGGCTTACACCCCAGTTCTTGTATGCATAAATAAATAAATCTTTAAAAAAGAGAGAGAAAAAAAATCACCCTCCAAAAAGAAAGAAACTAACATTGAAGTTCTAGCCAGTGCAATGAGATGGGAAGAAAAAAAAAAAAAATGGAAGCACAATGATTAGAAAGTAGGAACTAAAACTGTCATTACTTAAAATAATCTGACTTGCCATAGAAAAAACAATGAATTTATAGCAAACTAAAAAATAAAAGAGTTTAACAAAGTGGCTGGATCTTAGGATGAGCATACAAAAGTCAACTGTGGCTCTACACATCAGTAACAATTAGACAACTTTTTTTTTAATTTTAAAAATCATGAAAATGATAAACACAAAATTCAGAATACTGGTTATCTAAATAGGAAAGGCAGGAAATAAGGTGGGGTGATACATAGCTAGCTAGTTATGATACTACAGTTTTATTTCTTGAGTTGTATGGTGGGTTCATGAATAATCATTGTGTTTATGATAGAAAATATTTTAAATGAGGAGTCTTAAAATGTGTTTTTAAATTCATTAGTTTGCTGCTCAACAAAGTCATAACTACTGCAAAAATGAAACTAAGACTAGTTATCAACTAAAAATGAGAAAATGACCTCGGCTGTCTTTGCCCCTCCCAGGTACCATATACTTGGGAGTCTTTACTCTTTACCTTTTTTTCCTAACTAAACTTTACTTTCCAAAAAAAAAAAAAAAAAAAAAGAGAGAGAACTTATGAGATTAACTCAAATAAAAACAAAGCACAAAATTTAATATAAATGCAGACCATACAATATTTAAGGTAAAACGCATAACATTAAGCGCTCTGAGTGTGTCACCTATACATTACATATAACATATTTGAACTAGCCCTCCCTTGTCGCGAGGGGTATGCTCCGAACCCCAGGGGATGCCTCAAACTGCAGATAATGTCAAATCCTCCGCATACACACCTTTCATAAAGTTCAATTTGTAAACTAGGCGCGGTGACGGGATAACTACAATAAAGAATGTACTGCAATAAAAGCTACGCGACGGGGTGGCGGGTGGGTCTCTCTGGCTCTTTCTCAAAACACCTCCCCGCGGGGATGACCCGCCGCCCAGAGGCCAACTGCGCCGCGCTGCTCCCACCTGCGGGCTGCTCCCACCTGGGGCAGCGTCTCTCCTGGGCCGAGGACCTCGGGAAGATCCTGGATGGCTTGGGCATCGAGGCTGGCGACGACGGGCTCGACAAGGTCAACAGTGAGCTGAACGGGGACGGCTCTGAGACGTCGCTGCCCAGAGCAAGCGCTGCAGCCCCCTCCGCTGCGCGCAGACCCCGCACCGCGGCGCCTGCGGCGAGTTCCGCCCCAGCTGCAGCCGAGTTGGAGAAGACCAGGAGGAGCTCAGAGCGGGGATTCGCTGTTTTGATCCCTCTCCACTGTAAATAAAAGCTCCTTTCCACCTGGTCTTCCTCCCCTAACAGAGAAAAAGACACGAAGCCAGTCTGGAAGTGCCTGGGGTCAGTGGAAAAATGCAATTTGCTACTTCCATCCTGCTCTTTTGCAAATAAAAGGCCTTTTCCGTTAAAAAAAAAAAAGTATTTGGGGCCACCGTTGACCACGGGTAACTGAAACAGCAGAAAGCGAAACTGTGAATGAGGAAAGTTCTGGTGTTTTCATATGTAATGCATATTCTGTAAGAGAAATATGTATTTATTTAGTAAAATGCATGCGTGTGTGCAGTAAAAGGTACATTTAATTGTGAACAAATAATAGTGATGCACCTTCAGAGTTCATAACACCATCCAATCAATGCAACCAGACTTCTGGAGGAAGGTGGAGGTATGCGCCTGCACCCCCGCTCCCTTCCCTTCCTATCCAGTGCAGCGAACAAAAAACGTTTATAAACAGTGGGGGAGAAGAGTGCTGTGTCTACCAACAGCAGTCCCCCAAGAAAGGCAGGAGGCCTAGGAAACACCGTCACCCCAGAGGCGGTGAGGAGGCCAAGGCGGCACAGGGACGCAGCGTGTCAGAATGAGCGTCGCCTACAAAGTGATAAGCTTCCAGAGCCGAAGAGCTGGAACCAAAAATGTCTCTTTTCCTTCTTCCAACCAGGTGATGAAAATGACTCCTGGGTAGAGAACAGGAAAGGGGAGGAGGGTGTGAACTGTGACAAAAGCAAAGTTTTCCAAGTTCTGAGATTTCAGAGAATACCCCAAATGCCATTCCCCATAACAATGGGTCTGCCCTGTACTGGGAGAGGCCAGCAGCATAGAACGCCAAACCCCTGACACTACTGAGAAGCTCCTTTCTTAATCTAAAAGGCTTAATTAACCTGAAAGAGGGCTCTTTCAGAAAATGTCTTTCTTTTAAAAGAACAGGAACTGGGGTGTAGGCCAGAGGTACAGGAGGTGAGAGGATTCACCAGAGACAGAGCAGGGAACGGAACAGGCAGGTGGACTGAAATACTCTGCTGAAGGGAGCAGCGGACGAGACAGGAGAGGTCTGCTGTGCCTTGTGGGTCAGCTCTCTGGCCAAGGATCAAACTCAGGTGGAAGCAGTGATAGCTCTGAGACCTACGCCCTAGGCCACCAAGGTGACCCCAGAAAGTATTTCTTACAATGTAGGACAATGTATTTTGCAGGTTGAACAATCCCTCTGGTTCACTGGAGTGTTTTAGGGAGTTGATGGTTTGTTTGATGGTGATGGGTTATTAAAGTCTGCAAACTAAGATTCAATAGCCTTCATAAAAGTATTTTATGAGAGTGCGACTCATGTTATAAAGTGTTTGTCTACCTAACTAACCTTCCTAATGTTAATGGTAATACTGTGGGTGGTAATTTAATGCTGTCTTCATATATTTCTGCATTAAAGAATCAGATAACACGTTATAAACACAATTCAGCATGTGTATAAGGAGAGGGAAAACAGCTAGGGAATGATGGTAACAATTGTTTACACATGGTTTATCAAGTACTGTTTTAAATCCTTTACAAGTACTAGAAGTTTTGACTTGATTAACAATTTCATGTGAAATTGTTGACATGGCTGTTCTTGACCTACAAAAATAGCAATTTCACCTGGTCCAATCTGTATTTACTCCTTTAATCCTTGAATGATGCCGATGAAGATGGGCAGTCAAACTGCTAAAAGGGCCTCCCTGGTGGCGCAGTGGGTTAAGCAACGCACTATGAAGCAAACCGCAGCCACTGCAGCACAAGTTCGATCCCTGCCACTGACCAGGGAGGAGACCCACATGGCGCAGCGGACCTCTCCTGCCTTGCCCGCTGCTCCCTCAGCAGTGTGTTTTGGTCAGTCTGCCTGTTCTTCTCCCCACTCTGTCTCTGGTGAATCCTCTCACCTCCCTGGACTCTGGCCTGTATCCCAGCTCTTGTATGCATAAATAAATAAATCTTTAAAAAAAAAAACTGCTAGAAACACAGAGATGGAGGCCATCCCCCTCCTCCGGTTCCCACCCTTGTCCCCTACCTCTCCCCCACAGGCCAGAGGGTGCACAGAGGCAAGGGGAGGCAGAGGGAAGGCATAGACCTGCATGCAGAAGGGGGGAACACGGACCTTGTCTGACTCAACCTCTCCCCTGGAAACCACAGAGGGTTTCCAGAAATTGAAGTTCTTCAGAACTTTAGGTTCTGTTCCAGAACCAACAGAACAGCTCTTAACAATCCCAGTGGTGTCCCCACTCACACCCCTATCCTGGCACTGAAGCAGACACACTCAACAGTTTCATGTTTATTTTCAGAAAGTGATGAAGACAAAAGAGATATATCCAGACATCACTCTCTGTACAATAATAAATAGTCTCCCCCACTTAAAAAAAAAATACAGAAACAGAAAAGAGCTAAGTTTGGGCGCACACACAACCACCTCCAGCAAGACCTTGCTTCTGCCATGTGACCACTCCCTCCCAGGACCTCCCTCGGGACCCACTGTCTCCAAGCTGGTGGCCAGTCGGGTAGCGGGGAGGCCACCTGAGTCTTCCCCCTGACCCTGGCTGGCTGCCTTGTGAAATCCATGTATCTTTATTTTCAGATCAGGGATGAACACACACGCAAACACAAATGTTGAAAGTTATTCCACAAAGGAAGAGAGCTGAGTCTCTGGGTCCCAGCCTCCCACCTGTCTCTCTCCCACCCCCAGAAGGGAGGAGGTTCCTTTGTGCATAAGACACTCTCCTCTGATTTCTCTTCTCCAGCTGGGAAGCCACAGCCAGAAGCAGCACCAGGTAAATGACTGTAGTCAGGCAAGGGAAGGGGCAGGGGTATGCCCTTATTGTGGGCCAGGACGCAGCAAGTGCACCCTAGATTCCCTCCTGGCCTCCTGGTTCCCTGACCCACTGCAAAGGAGAAGGGACAGAAGGAGCTGGGGACCCCTCAGTCCTGAGTCTGCTGTGTATGTTCTCTGGTGTCCTCCAACCTTGTAACGCTGTTTCCTTTCGTTTCACCACATCGGCTGCTCAGTTGGGAAAATAGTTATAAAACTGGCCTTCGGTTTCCTTGTCAAAAGGAGAAGGAGCCCCAGCGGGGGAGGAGCTGTCGCCACTGGAAGGATAAGGAGATACACGCCTCCTCTTAGAGTCTCCTTCACCCAGTCCTGAGTCACTGGACTCTGGCCGGATGGGGGTGATCTCAGTCCACACCGAGGGGGAACCCTGGTCCTCCGGCCCCCGCCCGTCGGAAGCTCCAGGGCCAGGTTCCATGGGCAGAGTCCGCATGGGGCGGAACCAGCTGGCTGGGCCCATCTTGGGAGGGTACTGCGGTGCCATGGGCCAGCCAGCTCCAGGTGCCAGGACCTCCTGGCCTCGGTAGTAGGACATGGGGGGCCCAGGGGCAGAGGGAAGGAATGCAGGCTTCATGCTGACAGCTCGGAACTCGGCCTCATAGCTGTGGTCCCGGGGGGCTCCCAGCCAGTAAGGCTGGGGAACCACATCCTTGGCCGGGCCAGGAAGGTCAGGGTAGAAACGGCTGGGAACAGGATACTGGTTGGGTAGAAGAGAGGAGTAATGGTCTCCCCCAAGCAACTGGCAGTTGGGTCCAGGCGGGGAGGGGACACTGGCGTCAACAGATGTATAGATGCTGGAAAGAGGAGCAGAAAACAGGGTCACACGCAGAATCAGCCCCCTGTGGCCCACCTGTTACATGGCCCTTCCCTGTACATCCTTCCCGGCCACTCTCCAGCACCCACCCTCTCCCACCCACAGGGACACACGCACGTCTGTGACCCAAGTCTCACGAGGGACAAGAGGGGGCCTCTGCAAAGGTGAGTTTAACCCAGTGGCACTTACGACTCAAAGTTCTCACGGAATCCTTTGGCAAAAGGGTTATTATCAATTTTCAGCTGAGTAATCTAGAGAGAGGGAACAGTGGCACCTGAGTCCTAGGTCTGGAGCTAGTCCCTCCCTAGGGAGAGTAGGGGGCTCCACTCCCCAAGTCCGCAGGCTGAGCCCGCGCTTGCTGGCCTCTCACCTCCGCATTCTGGTAGGCGGTCACTGCGATGAACTGGGTTTCTTGGAACGTGAAGATGTGTGTGTTGGGGGTGCTGCAGGTCGCCTCCGGCTCCCCATCGTGCACCTCGACGATGTGCAGCCGGGGCTGGTACTTATGGAGGGACTGGAGCACAATCATCTGAAAGACGGAGCGAGATGCACGTGGGGGCAGAGGGGACGGAGTTGGGAGACGCTCCCCCGCCAAGAGGGCCACCCAGGGCTGGACAGTCACAAAGGACTCTCAGGTCATCATGCCCACTCCCCTGCTCTGCCACCAGGTAAGTACTCCCAGGCCTGCCAACTCTAGTCCCTAGGCCCTCTGGGGCACCAGTTCTAGTCTCTGGCTCTACTTCTCACCCCCAGCTGTCCACTGGATTTAGGTTTGAGCACAAACAAGCTTTTCAGGGGTCAGGACACTCTTCTGGGATTGCTCGATTTAGAGAGACTGCATCCATCCCTAGGAGCCCTGGGCCACAGATGCCGGCATGGGGCACGAGCGAGGGTGGCCGGGCTGGCAGCCCCCAGCAGGCGAGCACGTGCACCTGTCTGTCCTCCCACCGCACCTTCCTCCCACGTGGATGGAAAAGAACCAGAGTCAGAGAGGAAGAAAAGTGACTGTCACAGAAGAAGATCAGCCCCGGGAGCCCACCTGGGTGACGTTGTTGGAGGCGCCTTTGTTGTTGGTGAGCTTCAGCTTTCCAAATGAAACTTCCTGGCGCATCCAGTGGGCCCCGGTGTTGGGGGAATCCGGGTGGATGTACAGGCGGTTTCCTGTGGACAGTTAATCTCTTTGGCGTGCAGCCCCTGGATCAGACCGCTGGTGATGCAGGGGCTTCTTTACCATTGCTAAGGGGTGACAAGAAGAATGCAGGGGAGGACCAGGCGGGCAGGACAGGGGGAGGTGTGAGCCTCAGAAGACTGGAGAGAAAACAGGGCTGAGTGAAATGGAGAAGAGGTGACACAAAACAGAAACGATCAGTGGGGTGAGGTGGGGGTGGGGTGGAAGGGAGCCAGGTGGGGAATGAAATCCCAGTGATTGCAGCTCAGGCAAAGGCTTGAGGGAGTTCCTCCTGGGTCCACTAGGGGGCGCCCAGCCTTGGCGAAAAAGAGTCCGCAGTTCCCAAGGGCGTGCGTACCTGGCATGCTGCCCTCGGCCTTTCCACACTGCACCCACTTGCCGCTCTGATACCGCCAGTGGTGCTGGTCCACCAGAACCACATCCACGAACATCCGGTAGTGGCTGGTGGGCTCCAGCCCAGCCACAGTAAATGACAGGAATGGGAACATCCGCCTGGGAAGAATAGAGACCCACCAACACCCATCAGTCCCCAAGCGGGAGGAAAGTCACCCATTCTCCAAAGTCCACCAGTGGTGTGCTGGAGCCGGCTCCCTATGGGAGCCAACTGGAAGCGCCCAAATAGTTTTCCAGCCAGCTGTTAAACACAGCCATAATTTAAAATTAAATTATATAAAATTATAATTACACACACCATGTCATCAACCAAAGTAATACATACTAAAATATCTTCACTTCGCACTTCTTTGGTATGTTAGCATTATCTGGAGGCTCTTAGCATCTATCGTGCTGGTGTGTGGAAATATTAGACAGCCTTGCTGCTCTTCCCAACTCCGGCTTCTGTGCAGCAGATGGTGGCTTGAAATCAGTCACCGTAGGGGTATTTACACCACAGAGATCAGAAAACACTACGAATCAGGGCTTTTTAAAATGCCTTTTGGGGCATCCGTGGTGGAGCAAGGGGTTTAGCACCGCACTATGAAGCATCTGCAGCCACTGCAGCACGAGTTGAGGAGGCAGACCTCTCCTGTCTCACCCACTGCACCACTCAGCAGTGTATTTCAGTCAATCTGCCTATTCTGCTCCCCAATCTGTTTCCGGTGAATCCGCTCAGCCCCCTGCACCTCTGGCCCATACCCCAGCTCTTGTATGCATAAATAAATATGTCTTTAAAAAAATAAAATGTCTTTCATTCGGAGGTCAATTGTTAGACATTAAGGGGCACACCACAGTCCCTAATCTTAATTTGCATTTCAGGGGGAGCAAAGCCCAGCTAGACCCCCAAAGGCAGTTCCTAGCAAGCCCTCATGATCTCCATAGCACACCCACCTTCCCCACTGTGGCTCTCACAGAGCTAACACACCTAAACCATGGCCCCTGCCAAGTTCTCCCTCCCCCCTCTTCCCAGGGTGTGATGTCTCCAGAGTGGGTGGTCCCCAGCGTGGGGCTGCAGAGGAGTAGGCAAAGGGGGCTTCCAGACCACCTGAAAGGATGCTATTACAGTCCTCACACTCGAAGTCCTGATCGCCAGGAAAAGTGGAAGAAGTTGGGGTTATGATGTTGCATCATCCCCCAGTGTGTCAGAGCAGTAGATCCACAGAAAGAAGTACCCCCACAGCACAACAATCTCTCTCACCCTCACCATCCCTTACTACAACCAGCACCTCCATCATCACCAGCCTCTCACACCATCTTGACAACCAGCACATCCACCACCATCACTACAACCAGCAGCTCCACAAGTACCACCATCACCACAACAAACATCTTCACCTCCGCCACCACCACTATCACCATAACCTTCACCTCCACCATCACCATCCCTGCAATGACCCCCTCCACCATCACACCACTACCACCACTGTCACTGTAACCACCACCTCCACCATCAGCATCACTGTTCCCATACAAGCAGCACCTCCCCCGGCACCCATGGCTTAGACTTTCTCTTCCAACCCAAGCAGGAAGGCAGCTTTCAGGATGGTAGGAAAAAGCCCTCAGCAGAATTACTCTCCATGGGGTCTCCTTGGTGGCTCATTGGGTTGAGCAATGCACTGTGAGGCAAACTGCAGCCACTGCAGCACGAGTTTGACCCCTGCCCCCGGCCAGGGAGGGGACCCACATGGCGCAGCAGACCTCTCCTGCCTCGCCCGCTGCTCCCCTCTGCTGTGTATCTCAGTAGATCTGCCTGTTCTGCTCCCCGCTCTGTCTCTGGTGAATCCTCTCACCTCCCTGGACTCTGGCCTGTACCCCAGCTTTTGTATGCATAATAAATAAATCTTTAAAAAAAGAATTACTCTCCATGCCACACATATCTCCCCTCTTCCCACAAGAAGTCCTGTGGATGGGGGAGAAAGGCACTGGGCTGTGAGTCAGGAAACTAAGAGGAAGGTGAGTTCCAGGAGCCTTGAAATACTTTTGGGTGGGCCCTAGTGCCCAGAGGGCCCCAGAGCAATACCCCCCACCAGTAACTGCAGGAAGGTCTCCTGGGAGAGCAGTGTTGCATTCCTCCCTTCCCCAAACCCTCCTTGAATGAGATAAGTTGATTCCCAAATCAAACCTATTTTTTCACCGGTAATGGAGATAACTCCTGTCCATCTTTCCTCTGAGAGTTGTTAAAAAGTTCGATAGATGTGAAACAGGATGAGGACTTGAACAACCGAGAATGGAAAAATATTTCCAACCCATTTCATCACTAGCTCATTCTATTACGGTAGTCAGGTCAGGTACACATATGTAACTGTATGTGATCACGTCTTATCCAAACTTGTGGGAATAAAGGAAGAGCAGGGAATAAAGTCAGTTCATCAAACTAATCCTTTGAGATATAAAGTGTTGTTTCCAATTTTATTTTGGTTTTTTAAAAAGATTTATTTATTTATGCATACAAGCACTGGGGTACAGACCAGAGGTGCAGTGGGTGAGAGGGGTCACCAGAGACAGAGCGGGGAGCAGAACAGGCAGATCTACTGAGATACACAGCAGAGGGGAGCAGCGAGCAAGACAGGGAGAGGTCTGCGGCACTAAGTGGGTCAGCTCCCTGGCTGTGGATCGAGCTCGTGCTGCAGTGGCCATTGATAGCTTCATAGTGCTGTGATTTAATCCCTTGCACCACCAGGGAGGCCCTGTTTCCAATTTTATACTTGAAGAAACTGAGGCTCGGAGAAGTTTGGTGATAGATCCTTGACAGAGCGGAGCTAGGGCACCCCTAACCACAGAGCGCATGGGGGTCTCTATTCCTCCACCCTGCTTTTATCACTGGTCAAGGAAAATGGAAGAGACACAGGAAGAGGATGGGGAAAACAGAAAGGAAAAGGGAGATCTCAATTTTGCCCTAAAAGTCTAGAATCACGACCAGCGGGGATCCCAAAATAGCCTCTGAGCTACACGACGCTGTTGGGAAGGCACACGGGGTAGAGGTGGGCCTGGTGTCAATCTGAGCCCCCCCAAAAAATGCAACTTACCATTCTTCTCCTGGAGGACAGAATTCAAGACCCCAAGTTCTTCTGCTGCCCCTAAGGACCTAGATGCCTCAATGCTGAGGGTTACCATACCCGCCATCATGAACACCTGAGACAGGCCCCGCCTCACCATCTCCGAGCACACCTTAAAAGGGGATGGGTTTTGTCACCTGCTGGCAAAATATCCAAGAATTGATTGGCTCCAGTGCTGACATGCCTATGGGGAAATGGTCTTCTTGAACACCATGGTGTTCTTGAACATTGGGGGCATAGCCTACCTACAGATCAACAAAATTCGCTCAGGCCTCAAGGGACCACCACCTCCCACCGCCTAGACACACAGAGGCCAGGCACCAGGGGAAAATAGAAAGCAAACAGAAAGCAAAGCTGTTTTCATCTCCCCCAAGAGAAATGAAGCCGTCAGTCCTGAATAAAGCAAAATGTTTTGTTTGTTAAGGTCTAAAAAGTTTTTGGGCCTCCCTGGTGGCACAGCGGGTTGAGCACCGCACTATGAAGCATCCACAGCACAGCAGCATGAGTTCCATCCCGGCCAGGTTGGGGACCCACAGGGCGCAGCAGACCTCTCCTGCCTCGCCCGCTGCTCCCCTTAGCAGTGTGCTTTGTCGATCTGCCTGTTCTGTTCCCCACTCTGTCTCTGGTGAATCCTCTCACCTCCCACGACTCTGGCCTGCACCCCAGTTTTGTATGCATAACTAAATAAATCTTTAAAAAAAAAAAAAAAGGTGTAAAAAGTTTTTGGAGTTGGGAATGCGAAGAAATTAAAGCCATGAGGCCCTCCGGCCAGCGGTCGGGGTTCGTGCGGGACTGAAATTGTTTCGTCAACCCCTCGCTCACACACACCCCATGCAAATTGAGCTACTTAACAACAGAGGCCCAAAGTTATCTTAATTATTATAATCAACTTATCACACTCAGCAAAGAGGGGATTGCCAGCCGTGACTGCACACCCACACACCCACACGCACAGTCGCCGGCCTCTCTTCCTCTACCGAGACCGTCTGCCGTCAACTGTGGGGTGCTCACCAACACTCGCAGCACACACCCTGCCACAGAGGGCTGCAATGCAAGTCTGGGGTGGCTACCACCGGCCCCCGAGGCTCCCCAGACACATAAACGGACCCTGGGCGGCTCCCCCAGCCACTGGTCTCTCTGTCCTCGCGCTCCCTCCCGGCCCTGCTGAAGCGCCTGCCTCAGTCTCTGGTCCTGAACCCCCTCTGCTCCCACCCCAGCCCTCCACGTGTGACAACGTGACAGTGTCCACTCTGAGGGTGGGTCCGGGGGGCGTGGGAGGGGAAGGATCTGGGAGACAGTGAGTCAGCTCAAAGCAAAAGGCTGTGGGCTGTGGGTGGGCCTGGGTGGGAGAACTTTTCAAAGAGGAAGAAGCCGTGGGTGACTTGTTGGTGACTGGCAGGTCACTGGAATCTACTGGGGGGCAGGCCAGCCCTCCGAAGCAGAGGGTGGAAAGGTTGACCTTGAACTCAAGGCTGACTTTTCAGAAGCCACTGATTTCCCAGATCACTGGAGCCCAAGTTAACACACGGGGTTGATTAGGGCTAGTGGGGCCGAATGGGTGTGTTATCTATTATTCCCTGCAGCCCAACATTGGGCACCGTGGTCTGGCTCAAGGGGACACGTCAAAAGAAACAGGGAGGGGCCACTTGCCTCTTCCAAATGGCCCCAGTGCTGTCCTGGGCCACCCCTAGGGGTGGACAAAGAGTGCAAGGGTTGTGAGCACTCGTGCACTTAGGACACAGGGAGTGGATGATTCTTAGAAGCTTCTTCTCACGTTTGCTAACGATACTGTGTTCTTTTTCCAAGCCATTTTTAGAGATGCATAGGAAATATTTAAGGGTGCAATAACATAGTGTCTAGGATTTACCTACTTACTCTCCGTAAAATAGTTGCAACCCAGAGAGAGGGGCAGGGGGTACAGAAGAAACAAGACTGGGCCAGCGTGACCACTGCTGGTGCTGAGTGATAGGTCGATGGAGGCCGTTGCTCTTTTTCTCTTCCCTTTAGTATATATTAGAATTTGTCATAATAAAAAGAGAAAGTAGTCGTGTGCATTCAAAAGAGAATTACTCAGATTACCCCCAAGAGAATTATTTAGAGAGAATTATTCAGAGAAATATTCAGCAGGGATAGAAAGAACAGAAGGAGGCCGGGGTAGGGCTGGTGACCCCACCCACAGACCCACTCCCTAGACTGCTGCGGGGCACCCGCAGCCAGCTCAGCATGGCCAGATGCCCCGAGCTCTAGCACAGGCTCCATCCAGCCCCTCCCTTGAGACCAGCCAGGGACAATCTGGCAGCAGACAGTGGGGAGAGCCCGGCCGGGCCCCAGGGTGGGAGGACCACCTGACCACACGCAGAGTGGAGGCCTGGTTCGGGCCTGCTGTGTGACCAAGCACAAGTTTCTAGAGACCCCTATGCCCCCATCCCCTTGGCTGTAAAACGGGGTGTCCGCTTGGCTACCTAGAGCACAGAGAAATGATGGAAGTGAAAGCATTCTGAATTCACCAAGACCTTCAGGCAGGTGGGTGGCTGTTTCTACTCCTGGCCCAGGGGCCAGAGAAAGAAACCCAAGCAGCTAGCATCCGGATTCTGGTCCACTACTGCTGGCACCCCATGTGCTGTGTGACCTCAGGTGTTTCTCATTGTCTCTGGGTCTGTTTCCCTACTTGGGAAACAGAGGGGAGGGGATGGACAGAATCTTCTGGATCCCTCCGGTTAACACACAACAGGCTGTGCCTAGGCGCACTCAGTGGGTCTGGGGTTGTGAGGAGCAGAGACAAGTTATCAGAAGGCTTAAGAGATGAAGACCATGCCATAGAAGAAATGTCCACTTTCCTGGGTTTATCCCAGGGACAGGGGGATAGCTCAGGAACTCAAAGCCAATTATGACTGGTGGATGGGCCCTACAATATCAGGCCACCCACAGAAATTATCAGCAGGAAAGAACGTTCCAGCAATATCCAGATCGACAAGCCCAGTGTGGACTCTCCTCTCTCCCTTCCTAAAACCCACATTTGGTGTTTACTCTTTTGGATCCACTGATGACACAGTCTGTCCACACAGAGGACCATCACTGGTCCCTGCACATGAGCCCCGCTGGGAAGGGATGATGCAGGAGCTTGCAGGCCAGACAAGCCAGGCCCACTCAGTGCTGCTTACTAAACTAATACCACACAAGTCACAAGTTTCTCTTTCTTTCTTCATGAAGGAGGCTCTCTGCGGAAGCAGCAGCCTTGGCCCCAAACCCTAGGCCCTGCTCAGGGTCCCCTGAGGTGTGAGCCCCCCCTCCCCACTTTCTCCAGGCTGTATCTGAGCGAGGTGTGGGCAGGCACTCAGGGGACAGACTTCGAGGGTGCAGAGTGTGGGGATGGCTGGGACCTGTTGGTTAACTTTACCTGCTCAGGTGCATGGACATTTGTCCATTGTCCATTGTCAGGTCAGGTTCATTTGTGCCCTGGAGCAGTGATCTGTGCCCCCATGCACTTTACCCCCCCAACACACACACACACACTCACACACTCACACACACCAGACATACCTTCTCAAAATACTACCGGAAGGAAACTTGGCAACTGTTTCTCCATGTTGCCAAGTGCCAGTCTTACCACCAACCCCAGCAGGAGCAAAGGGCCTGAGAGAGGGGCGTACAGGGGCCCGGGGGCAATGAGGGGTGGGTTATTACAGCCACAAGGCAGGTCTCTGTCTCCCCTCCCATTTCCCCACACACAGTGGCTAAGGAGTCCCTCCTGTCACACCCGAGTCACATGCTCCTGCCTCCGTGGTGACCCCGCACTCAGGCAGGAGTCCACACCAGTTCTTAGTGACACCCTTCGCACCCTCCCCTGAGGCAGGTGACGCCTCAGGGGTTCTCTGCCCAGTCAGTGTACCGTCCTGAGCTAAAACACCGCCTGAGAGCCTCCCTGTGCTCAGACACAACTCCCTCTGCTGCTCCCCAGAGCTTCAGCCAACACTGTCAGGCCCACAGATACCGGCAAAACCGTTCAGGCCCGCGGGATGCAGGCTCCCATCAGCTGCAGACAGCTGGCTCGAGCTCCCCTCACTTACCGGCCCTGTTTGGTGATGATCATCTCCGTCTGATGCTGATTGAACTTGGACCACAACAGGTGGTTATTGAGCGCGACTCTCAGTTTCCCTGACACCTCCAGTCCCGCCGGCAGCGCATAGTCCTCACGCGTCCCGGGGAAGAGCCCCGCGCGCGGGTCGGGGGCCGCGAAGCCGTCGGCAGTCTGGTAGCCGTCCGCGCCCGCCGTCGTCGGCGGCGGAAAGGGCTCGCCAGCCCCGGGGAAGCCGGCCGCCTGGGGCCGAGGCGGGTAGGCGTAGGCTCCAATGAACCGGCCTGGCGGGGCGGGCACCAGGGCGCCCCCGGCGTAGGGCGCTGCCAGCCCTGCTGCCCCGCGACGGTCGTCCTGCGCGCAGGGCTCCGGGTAGAAGTAGCGGTTCTGCGGGTCGGCGCCCAGCGCACGGCCCTCGTCGTTCGCCGGCATTGGCTCGGTGCCAGTCAGCATGTCTCCGCAGCCCGGCTCCACGATGCCCATCCGGGGCGGGCTAGCACCTTCCAGCAGCCGTCGAGGACCGCCTTCCTTCGCTCCGGGACAGGCAAGAGGGTCCGGTGGGTGAAGGCGTGAGGGGGGTGGGGCGGGGCCCCGGGGGCGGGGACCCCACGGAGCCCGAGCTCGGATGCCTGGGTCCTGCGCCCGCGTTTGGCGGGCGCGGCAGCTGCCGGGCTCTCTCTCTCTGGGTTGTCACTAGTGTCGCGGCGCCTTTGCTGTGGCTTTATGAAGCTCTCCGCCCCCCCACCCCAGAACCCGCCACTCCGGCCCCGCCCCGCCTGGCCCCGCCCCTCGTGGCTAATACTAGGCAAATTATAAGTGCCGAGGACTAGAAGGTCCCCAACCCACCCACGGTGGGGACCAGCGGGTCCAGCGTCTCCTCATTCCCTCATTCGTGCTTAAAGACTGCCTTTTGGGAGGGTCTACCCCTCCACCTGAAAGGGCAGCCTGTTTCTCTCCTTTGAACCCTAGTGGAAATTCCATCCATCCCTTAGTCTCAGTTCAAAGGCCCCCTCCTACGGGAAGCCTTCTGTGATGGCCCAGATGGGTAATCAAGGAAGTCCTCTCACAGCACTTGCAGGCAAGGAGCGCTCCCAAAGTCCAGTCTCTTCAACCATAAATATTCAAGAGACATTTATTGATGTCCATGGTGTATAGTTTCTGTGCTTAGTGGCTTTACATGAAGTGTTTGCACACTTTCTACCAGCCAGAGGAGGAGGAGGTGGGCTGTGTTCCCCACGTCTTGTGCCTCCAACCCAGGGGCAGACGTGGTACCTGGAGAGGAACAGAAGAGTTCCTTGAAGGGGATTGCAGGTCTGCTGACACTGTGCAGGGCCCAGGCCGGGCAGGGCCCAGGCCGGGCAGGGCAGAGCCCACAAATGCCCCCCCACCACCTGGGTGCCCGGCCCTGCTCACTCAGGAGCATGGCAGCCGTGGGTCCTGGAAGCAGCAGGGACCCTGCTCAAAGTCCCAGGACTGGCTCTGCTGCTGCCTCAGGTGTGTGACCTTGACAAGTCACTTCCCTTGCCTGAGGAGCCAACCTCAGGTGGCTCCTCCAGGAGCTGGGGAAATACACTTTAGGAGGGGCTGCGAGAGGGGGACCTGTGCAGCACTTGCCGACCTACTTCACACCTGGATGGGAAAGCTGTTTTCAACAGACTCCCAGGCTGACAGGCGGGGGCCCACCGCATGTCCTGAACGCTGTCGCTGTCACTGTCTCTGTGGGGCGAGAGGACCACGGGGGCTTTTCTTTCTCTTTCCCTTTTCTGTTGAGTAAGGTATTGATAGTTATACTTTTTTCCTCCTGATTGAAAAGAGCATCATTGGAAGTTTTCCTGTGTATAAAAAGAAAACATACTCATATAGAAAATCTAAGCAGTTCAGAAAAGTAAAAATAAAACTGTATAAATCACCCCAAATTCCACCTCCAGAAGCAAACAAGACCGGTGTACCAGTGAACCCCCTTCCAGACATCACTCCTTGCACGCTACCTATCTTTTTGGGCGCACACACACACATTTTATATAAACACCACACGTGCTGCTTTGTAGTGTGTGTTTTTCTTTCACTCTTCGAAGTGTCATGGAATTTTTTGCATGTCAATATATAGATAAAGATTTACATTTTTAAAGAGTGTTTTGAAAAAGACTTAACAGTTTCCTTGTGTTAAAGGTTAGCTTCTCCTCTCCCCCCTCCTCAATTGTCCCCTGGGGGCTGGCCCCATTCTACATCTCTGTCCCAACCCAACAGGGCTTCATCCTTAAGGGCCCATGGGGACTCTCTGCTCCCAACTAGAGCTGAACCGAGAGGCAGCTTGACAGGTGAAGGCAAAGCTGGGGACCCCAGGTGGCAGGCATGACCCACGAGGGGTGGGGGGAGAGAGAACCAGTGCATTCCCTGAGCATGGAGACCAGATACACACAGCACAGAACCGGGAGGCCTCCTCCCACCCCTTTACCTGCCATCACCCCGTAGCTTAAGAAAGGGGGAAGTTCTGCCTGGCAGTGCCAAGTGTCAGCATTGCTTGAAAGACGGAGTGACCTTGGGCCTTTGGCTACTTTTGGAGAAACATCAGAAATCTCAGTAAGACCCCCCTGAATGACAGATTTCCCCAGGAGACCTGTGACTGCTGAAGGCTGACATCTCTTCTGGGGGACCTTTTTGCTAAGTGCTTGGTTATGGAAGGCCAAATGGAATCGTGTTCCTCCCTCTCCCCTCCGCCCTCTTTTCCACGTTGATCTCATATCCACCCCCTGCTTCGGAAGAGACTGACTTGAGCCTCCATCCAGCTTTGTGGAGCAGGAGGACTATGAATCTCAAAATTAGGTGAATATAGAGGGGTAGACGGGAGTGGGGAGGCAGTCCCTTTATACCCTGATGGCTATTGGAGGGTCTTTCACCTTGCTCATCAACCCCAGACTCCTCACCCCCCTCCCTCCATTTTCTTCCACCCAAAAAAGAAAGTGCTTGTGAAAAGCGGGGGCTGATGTGGCCCTGGTGTCACCACTGCCAGTCCCGCCCCTCTGCCAGCTTGGGTGAGAAGAGCCCTGGCTGTCACACCTCCCCCCTGCCACCTCATCCTCTCCCAGGCCCGGGCCAGAGAAGTGGGGAAGGAGAAGCGGGAGAGGAGGCCCCCTGGGATCCCCTCACTCCCCATGGCTGCCCTCCATCCCTGCCCTCCGGCATCCCACCAACACTGCACATGCAGAGGCTGGTGGGGCTGCAGCAAGGATGTGCCAGGCGTGCCTAGGATGGGAGGACCATGGTCCCTGACAAGCACCGGGTAGGAGACAGGCTGGTGGTCACTACCAGAAGGCTCTGACTCGCCCAGTTCACAGGCCCTGCAGCAGGAACAAGTCTCTCGACTCCTGGCCCGGTGCTCTTCCCGTAAGAACATCGGCCTTCCTGTTCTGAGGGAGAACAAGAAGAAGAATTGAAAAGTTGCTTGATCACATTATTAAAGTAGGTCTAGAAAACCGAAAAGAAAGTCACCCCGAACCCACCAACCTGGACATGGGTTTTCGTCACAGTTCCCCAAATGTATTCATGGCTTCCAGGCGTTTCCCACCAAGTCTCAAAATGAGCGAGACTGCCCTGGTGTCACACAGCACCTGCCACATCTGTGGGTCGCAGTCTGTGCCAGGACACTTACAAAGCGGTTCCAGGGACCTGCTTCTAGAGATTCTGATTCCCGGGCCCACAGCAGTTCCCAAAAGCTATCCATTTAAGAGGGACCCCAGGGACGCTGGGACCCAACACGTCTTCCACGTCCCAGTCATGGCCCATCCCATAGAACTCAGCGGCCTTGTTTGCTGCACTGGCCTCACACCTCGGGGTGTGGAAAGAGGTCTCCTGCCCAAGTGCCTCTCCAGACCTGGAGATCTTTTTATAAAAGTTCAAGGGGCAGATAACATCTCAGCTCAGAACAGAACAGCCAGCCGAATCCTCTCCTTAAAGCATGTGGCGGGCAGACGCCTCAGGAACGAGGAAGGCCCTAGAATGGGCTCATCCTGCTGGTGCCTGGGGGTGGGGAGCAAGTGGCTGTGAGCAGAGCACAGGAGCCCCGGGGCCCTGCACCCTGCTGGGCACAGCCTGAGGGCTATAAGAGGGTGCAGGGTGGAAGACAGGAGGGCCCCATGTTGGCCACGAGGCACGAAAGGCAAGAGCGAAGTGACTGGGTGCACTCTGAGAGAGATTTAGAGATGAGGGGACGGGGCCACAAAGTCAGAACCCTAGAATGCGGCTGTGGGATGGACAAGAAAGAAGACGGGCCAGTGAGGCGCCCATCTACAGAGGTGGGGTACTAGAGTGGAGGCCTGCAGGCAACTGGAGGCTGGGTACAGGGAAAGGGGTGGCTGACTTGGAACCCCAATTCCGATCATCACTGGCTGTGTAGCCTACTCAAGTCTCTTACCTTCGCTGGTCTCCCCGTTACTAAATGGTGCTAACAGACCTGCTCGAACTAACCGGTCTGAGGTGAGACGTGAGGGTGGAAGGCTGAGGGGTCTTCCACAGGGCAGGAACCGAGCAGAGGCGCGGCTGTGTTCAACTTCACCTCCTGCCTCTCCTCCAAGCTGCCTGCGTCTTCCCTTTCCTGCCTCGAACATCCACTGGCCTCCCCCAAAGAGGCCTTCAAGTCCATTCTCCAGTCTCTGCTCAAGCCCTTGAACCCAAAGAGAACCGCTGCCTCCCTCCATGAGCCGCCGTCTCAGAACGCCCAGGCTTCCCTGTTGGCGCCATAGCCTTTCCCCCATAGCCACTCCCTGGGGACTCAGAGGGACCAGAGCTGGGGACACTGGGGTCACAGAGATAAATGAGGCTCAGCCCTGACCCAAGAACATCTGAGTCCACTTGCCCGTCCTGTGTGGAACCACAACACGCACGCTAGTGACAGCACAACACCCACACGCACATCACCCACACACGTATACACCCCGCACATAGAGCTACACCACATATATCCTGGGGACCCAGCGCCGTCAGCTGCACCTCATTCTTTGCCCCACACCCAGCTTTCCTGAGCTCCTTGGGTATCTGACCCATCGCCACTCACCCGGAGCCCCCACCATCTGGGCCCAGACTGCCAGTTCTTCAGAGAGCATGGCCGGAACCATCGGATTAACAGCCAGGGAGGGCAGAAGGGGGGTGACCAGCACCTGCAGAACAGCTGCAGGAGTTCTGAGTCCCCAGCAGGCAGCACCAGGTGGGCAGTGTGGGCTCATCCCAAGGTCAAGGTGTCCGGGTGCTGACTCCCATGCTGGGTTCTCACCCCTCCTCATCCCGCACACCCCTCAAGGCTGGGCAGACTTACCCTCTGTCTGCAGGCCAGGCCTAGGTTCTATCAGCCTCATCCTGTTTCTTCTCTCTGGGTCTCTAATTACTCTCACCCCCGCCCCAGTTCTTCACACAGGACCCACACCCCACACATACCCACACCCACACAGCACCCCCACCGTGCTCCCAGGCTAGTACATCCCCATCCTCCTGAACACTGAGGGACATCAAGGCATTGGCTGCTGGAGCAACTCTACTGTGGGGGCACACAAGCTATACGTGGGCAAGCCTTCGGGGAAGGAGGCCCCAGGGAGAGGCTGTGCCCTCCCTTCCTGGGGAATCTCAGCAGACAGGGCCTTAATCTGAGGCAGGAAGCAGGGTCCAGTTACCAGGAGTGGGGGTGGGGGGGAATACCCAGGGCTTTAGTTAGAGGGAGCTGGGGGAGGAGGGAAGATAAAGAAGAGCTGACTGGAGCAGTGGCTAGAGGCCTCAACCCCGCCTTGGCCAGGCTCCCCTGCCTCCCCCTCCTGAGCTCCTGGCACTGCAGAGCCAGGCTTCCCTTGGAAGGTCGCCCTCCCCACTCCCCAGCGCCCTCTTGGCCCCCTCTCCCAGGCCCGTGCTGGCTTCCTGTGAGCCTGAGTAGCCCTGTTTGCCCCGTGACTCTCTGTGTGTCCCCTGCTGTATTTGCCTCCTGGGGTCCCTGTGTCCTGCCTGTGTCACGTGTATCGCCTTGACAGCCACCTCCCTCTCTGGGGTCTGTAAGACCTCTGTGCTTGTCCTGCACGTAGGTCTGCTGCCTGGGTCTCTCTGGGGTTCGGAACCCACTTGAGTCTCTCTTAGGGTCCCAGGTCTGTCTGGCCCCTGTGCCTGCCGCATGTCTGTCCTGCTGTCCAGGCCTGGGTCTCCATTCGTGAGTCTGCACTGCCTGTTTGCCTCCAGCTCGGGGCCCTTTGATTTATCCACCCAGTGAACATCGTGGAGTGAGGGTGAGAAGGGACACACTTGTGGTGGGCTGTGGGAGAGAGGGGGAGGTGGACACAAGAGCGGCAGGGTGGGGGTGGGGGGGAGAGATGAGGAGTGAATCCCATTCCCAGAGGGGATCTGGGCCTAAAGCGAGCTGGACAGTCCTGAAGTACCCGACTGAAGCTCCAGCCAGGCAGTGGGCCAGGGAGAGAGGGACCGCGCAGAGGCAGAGGCGAGAAGGGGCAGAAACAGAGGCAGCGGCCAGTTGTGGGGATCCTTGCTCCACCACTGCCCCTGACTGTGGGTGGGGTTTCCGTCTCCTGTCTCAGGTTTTCGCCCAGTAAAATGGGACACAGCACAGCCTTTATAATCTTGTAAGAGAGCCAGGAGGCAGCTGGCATCCCGAGCCCAAGATAGAAGACTGGTTGCTGCTTTCTCTGCTTCCAGGAGGTGTACCAAGGTCCCTTCCAGTACCAACATCCTCTGTGTTTTTGATTCAGCTCAGGGCAAAACAGAGGGAAGAATGGAGGTTAGACAGCAGGAAGGACTTCCTGTCTTGCAGCAGGAGGGTAAGGAGGCCCCAGACTCTCCTCTCAGCAGTACTGAGGAGCGGAATCTACTGGGACTGGGGGTGAGGAGGCAGGGACTGGGGGTTCAGCAGCCGAGTAATTAGCCACTGCTTTCAGGCCCTAGGGGAGGGGCAGACTGGACTAAGAACCAATGCAAAGTGACAGGGGCAGTTTTGACACGTGGTAGAGTTGACGGGCCCAGGGGGGCTGAGCTTTGATTGGGGGGTGGATGGAAATCCCATCAGATGATTAAAAATTAGGTCAGGGGGAAGAAGCAGCTGCTGGCACTGGGTCCGTGGTGAGAACGCTATGTAGCTTCCCCAGGGCTGTGGGACAAGATGGGTGGGGGTGCCAAGGAGTGTTTGCAGGGGGTGGGTGAAATAGGGAAGAGGGCAGGCAAGAAAGCTGCAGACCCAGCAATGTGCCCGCTGTCCCTCAGCCCTGCCTCACGGGCGCTTTGGATCTCCCCCTGCAGTCCACCCTCTGGCCTTCGATTTGCGCCCTCAAAGGCAGGGAGGCACAGCTCTTCCTTTGCCCCCATCCCAGCCAGAATACCTAGTCAAGTCCTGTTCCAGAAACACCAAGACGCTTGCCACACTGGGAAGTCCTTCTCCCTCCCTCCCAGCCGTGGGGTTGCCTGCTGGGGGTGGCTTGCGGACCTGCCCTGGGTTTCTTGCCCATCAGATTAAAGTAGCCACCACGCAGCCCCCAGGCCGTCCTGCCAACCTGCTTGGGCCTCCAGCTTGTGTTTAGAGCTTCCTTTCCTTCCTCCTGTTGTCATGAAACCGAACAGCGGCCTGGGAAAGGCATAAATGCGGCAGAGGCAGGAGGCAGGAGGCAGAAGAGCTGGGAGCCGGGCAGCTTGAAGATCCCCGCTGAACAGGTGGCGGCCGAGTGCTCCGCGCAGAACTCAGACTCCATTCAGGCCTTTTAGGGCCACGTCCGGCTCAGGCACTTGAGAGTGGGAAGGTCTTTCAGTCGCCTTCCAGAAGCCCTCATAGTGCAGCTCCATCGCATTTCCGTTTCCGCAGCCCGAAAGCCATGGAGAGATTAGCACTGCACCTGGGCGTGGAGCGGGGCACAGCTCCTCACGCCATGACCCTGAGCCTCTTAAGTCTCAGCACAGGTGGCAGTCGGGCGGCTCCCAGAGCAGAGGACCACGCTGAGCATGGCTGTGAGGCCTCCCCGCCCGGGTCCCGGCCACTGCAGCGGAGGGCACCAAGGCCATGTTGCTGCAGAAATGGATTGGCTAGGTCTGACCTTGAATTTAACCCCACTTCCAACCCAGACAGATCTGCGTTGACACGAAAGTCTGAGATTTTCCTGGGAGCCTGTTGCCTGCTGCCCACGCTGCTCGATCACCCAGGAAGTGTCACGGGCTTCCTGGCAACCTCCTTCCGCCATGGGCGTCTGGTGCTCTGCACAGGGACCCCCGGCCTCCGGCCACAGGGAGCGTGGGGGCACGGGTAAGGCTGCCCATCGCCGCCCCCTCCCACGCCCACCACCAAGTCTTTCCAGTCTCCGACCCCAGAACCTGACGAGTCCTGTGGCTGGGGAGGGGTGGCTGTGGTCAGGGAAGTCCTCGGCGACTGGGCCAGGGCTGGGGATCAAGATTACTGACCTGGGGTCACCAGCCAGGGCCGGCGCCCCAAGCATGGGCTGTGCGCCAGCGCCCCACGCTCCTGCCGTCCTGGCATGCTGCGGGGCTCAGAGGAACTCTCTCCTTGTTGACGCCCAGTGAGGCTGAAACTGGAAAACTCCAAGTTCTTCTTGATCATCTCACTCTTCCAGCTGCAGCTCGGGGGCATGGAAGATGAGCTTCGAGGACACACGTCAACTCACAGCCTTCCCTTCCTTCAGCTTCACAGTGCCTGAAGTCAGCTGGGCGGGAATCTCTGTCTCTGTTTTACAGACAGGGACACTGAGGTCTGGAGAAGCTGAGCACCTCGTTAGTGTCACACAGACGCGACCCAATGCTGAGCCCCCGTGCTGGCACCGTGCCCTCCCCAGGGCCCTGTCTGCAGAGGACACCACATCACTCTTCTCATTTTACAGAAAAGGTTGTCAGTGCTCAGGGGGTAACTCAATTTTTCTAGACTCTCAAGGTATTTTTTTTTTATCCCCATCCCACTTTCATTACAAGGCAATCTACCCAATCCGATTCCTCCAGGGAAAGGTGGGACGCTAAGGCCTCCCAGGCCACTTATGAGCATTCCCCGAAATCAGAGAAGTCATCCTCACGCCCTTTCATTGGCAGAGACCTGCAGGATTGAGCCCATCACTCAGCAAGCCCCATCCCGCCAGTGGGCAGGAGGGGTGGGAAGAGGAGCTGAAAGGGGCCAGGCTGGGCATGAGGCAGGGGACAAAAACGGAGCAGACTGGAAGAGCCCAGCAGTCCTGGTTCCCAGGCACAGGGTGGGTCAAGCTGTGAGGTGTGCCTGTCTGAGGGGCACCCGGGCTCTCTTGGAAATGGAGGAGGAAGCCACTGGGCAGCACTGTGCCCAGCAGCGCTCGTGCCCTCTGCCTGCTCTAGGCCCTATAACAGCTTCCACGCTGCTCTCTTTTTTTATGCATGCAAGAACTGGGGTACAGGCCAGAAGGGTGGGGTTGGAGGTGAGAGGATTCATCAGAGCCAGGGTGTGGAGCAGAACAGGTGGATCTACTGAGGGGAGCAGCGGGCCAGACAGGAGAGGTCTGCTGCGCCATGTGGGTCCCCTCCCTAGCTGGGGATCAAACTCGTGCTGCAGTGACTGGGGACAGCTCCACAGTGCGGTGCTTAACGTGATGCGCCACCAGGGAGGCCCCCACTCTGCTCTTGTGCTAGAACATACACTCGTTCTCCCTCTTGCTCCTCACCTCGGGGCCTGTGAGCCAGAGGCTGAGAGGGAGGCAGCAAAGCCAACTAGAGACACCGGCTGCCTCACCCCTCTCCCCTGTGCCTTGACTGCCCCCTTGTACGCCCTGCTGCAGCGTAACAGTGGCTCTGGGGACAGCGAGAGGGGAGTCAACACTTTTGTTCTCAGCTGGAGTTAGGAGGGGGTGTTCTTTGACAGCGTCTGTGGGGAAACTGAGGACCTCGTCCTCTGGTCCCCTACTCTTTTCAAGTCATCCTTCTTTACCAAGCTCAGGGAAAATGACAATTTCCAGAAAGATCACCTGAGGTGGACTCTTTGCCTGGGCTGTCAGTTCTTCCTCGAGTCTAACCTTGATCGCTTGCAGAAGGGCAGAGATGAATCGCAGTTTCTTATAAACCTGGTGGCTTCTCGTTCTCCGATGACAATACAGCAGACGAGCTCTGTGGTTCTGGCTCTGAGTCAGGCCTCAGCGCCCGGGCGTCCCCAGTGCCATCTCCCCGCCCCAGCCCAGACTGGAAAATCAGGCTCATGCTCTGCCCGAGTCAGTGCTTCCCCTGCTTCCCCTCGCGCTCTATCTCGCTTTCCCCTAAAGGGAGGTATTTCCTCGAAGCTGGGAAAAGTCAAGGGGGCAGAGACCTCGCCAGCTGTGGGGAGGCGGATGGACGGTGGGCACGGGGCATGGGGTGGGGGTGGGGCTGCTCGCCTTCCTGTTCCACCCCCTCCAGCTCCCCAGTCCTGCTCCTCTAGCTCATCGGATGTGCGCTAGAGCATGAGTCTGTGTGTGTGTGTGTGTCTGCGCACGCACACACGCGAGAAAACACGAATTCACTTAACACACGGGTGGCTGGTATGGGAGTGGGTGCCCTCACCCCCGAGGATGAGTGCAGGACGGCAGAGGGAAGTGCCACGCTTCTGGTGTTTCCAGAAGGGACACACTCGCCCCACATGTATGTCCTTCCTATGCTCCCTGCCCTCATGTGCTCTCTGTCCCCACCCCACCCCCAATCACGAGCCTGGTGGCTGTGACCCTGCCCCCTCCATCCTGGGACATTAGACAGATTTCCTTCCTCTCCTTAAGTGAAAAGGAGCCCTTCTCGGGTCTCCCCACAGATTGGAGGATTCAGGAATCAGCGAGGACCCTTGGCAATTCTCAATTCAGAGAACTAACTCTACTTTTTCCCAGCAGAGCCCCAGACTCTGGGTGGGGGTCGGGCCCCACGTAGGTCTTGCAGGTCCTCGACCTTTTCACCTGCTCACAGGCTCCAGAAGCATGAGCCCCAGTCGTCAGAACGTTGCTCCCAGACCTGGCATTAGCAGGGTCTCTGTCCTCGGAGAAGGGTGATCACACAGGTCAGAGCCAGCAAGCTGAAGGATTCACGTGCCCACCCCCAGCTGGGGTCCAGGTGGGGAGGATGAGGGAGCTGAAACAGAAAGGATCTGGAGAGACAGAGAATGAAAGCAGGAGGGAAAGAGAAAGAAACTGAGACAATGGACAGTCAGAAAGAGAGCGAGGGCAGGGTTGGAGTTGAAGGTCAGCTGAAGAATCCAAGTCTTTGATCTCAAGAAGTGAACGTGGGGGCTGAGTGAGAGCAGTCACCGAAAGGGAAACCAGGGTGGGGCAGGACCCCCTGCTGCCCAGGCTGGGCTCGGCTCTAAGCCCGAGGGAATCGGCAGGACCAGGCGGCTGGGATGCTCGGGAGTAGCTGGACACTTCCAGCATCTTTTGTGGATGGCACGGGGCAAAGGAAGAGCAATATCTTAATGTGTTTGCAAGAGCACCTCATCCTTTGTGATAAAAATAGCGAAACTCCCTATAGGACACTTTCCTCTATATTGTTCCACACAATGTGCAGTGAGGGGACAGGGCCTCCTCCCTTGGTGCCTCCTGTCACAGGTACACAGGAGGAGGAGGCCCAAAAAGGGGCCAAGAGGGATTTTCTCAGGAGAACCCCTCTCCTCCTGACTCCGGAGAAGATGGAGAGGTAGCCCACGTCGGAAACCGTCCAGAACTGTCAAGCTCTAGATGACACTGGCTGGTGGCATGGGGGTGGGCTTCTCTCATCTGTACCATCCCCTCCCTGGAAGACCACCGCTGTAACAGCCCAGAGAGGGCAACAGACTGTCTCCAGGTCACACAGCCAGGGGGGTGGGGGGAGTGGTCTCCTGACTCCCAGCTCCCTTGAGAACGACAGTGGGAAGAAGCAGGTTGAAAGGAGGCTCTTTGGGGGATCCAGCGTCTTCATCCTCAGCCCTCCCTCCTCCACGCTGTTGATAAGGCAGGCCGGGGAGACTGTCACCCCAGCTCGGTGACCTCCCACATCCTGGCCCCAGGATGAGCCGGACGGGCTGTGGCCCTCCTGGCAGGGAGCAAGGCCCCAGCAAAAACTTCTAAAGGAAACCACTTTTCCATCTCTCCTTCTGACTCCTCTGAAAATTGGGGGGCTAATAGGGGGGGCTTCTAACCCCCTTAGTCATCCTAGGAAGTCAAGCTGAAGAGCAGTGACTGATAGCCATCCAACCACAAGCCAATTTTGTGGTTTCAGTTGTTCTCAGTGGCAGAGTAAGGGGCCCTGGGCAGAGGAGTGGGCCGGCTCCCGCCCCCAGCCGTGCAGCACTCCGGCGGGGCAGGACTGGCACTCGGACTCAGCCCAAGCTCAGGCAGGCAGGTGCTGCCCCCAACTCACAGCTGCACAGGAATCATGTGTGACCAACAGGACCTATGGGTCCCCGGCCCCTCCGAGCCCCCCAGGTGGCGTTTCTGGTTAGGCTGCTGCTCCTGGGTCCAGGGTGAACCTTTTCTTTGTTTTTTCCTTTCCTTTCCTTTCCTTTCCCTTTCTTTCCTTCTTCCCTCCCTCCTTTCTCCCTCTCCTTCCCCTTCTTTTCCTCTCGAATACACGGGTAGCAGGGATAATTCAGGAGCCACAGCAAAGGGAACGGAGGCTGCTGGAGGTTCCCCCAAATAGTTAGCGTGCCCACCCCAAACCTCAATCACCTAGGCCCAGGTCCAGCTCCTTCGGCTGTGCCACCATGCTCTCCCCACCCAAACCACATCCGCAAATCACCTTCCTGGCGAGCAAGGTAAAGATCGGGAGTACTTCCCACGGGGTAGACTCAGGAGCACCTTGGAATATAAAAACCAAAATGGAAATAGAGAGAACCAAGAAGGAAATGGACATCACAAGGTCCAGTCCCTTCAGCCTTTCAAATGGAAGCGGGAGGCTCAGAGGGGCAGTGTCCCTGGCCACCCCTCCCCCCTGGGCGCCACCTCCCCCACTGTCCCACAAGCGGCCAGTGCGAGTGCTCTCCCCTGGCAGCTTCGTGTCGACGGACTCCTTGTCCGGTGCCCAGAGAGAAGGCGGAGGAGCCAGGAGTGGGCAGGGAGGAAGAGCAGGCGCAGGGCAGTAGCCTGGTACAGGCAGGGTCAGCGTTCTCCTGGGACCACGCGGCACCTCCTCATCCCCTTCCCCCGGATGCCCACCTGCACTAGTTACTGGCCGTCCCCTTCTACCCTGGTGGCTGCGACCATGGCAGGGAGGAGGAGGGAACAAGAGGGAGATGAGCTGGAGCTCACAGCCCTGCCTGAAAGGGAAGATGGGGGTCAGGAATCGGGTGGGAGAAGCTAGAGCAGGGGGGTCCCCTGCGGGAGACTGTCCCTCATGAGTCACCGGTGCCCAGGTGCAGCCCTCCGGGGGTGTCCATCCACAGGCAAGATCCGTCATGTGACCTCTACGCAGGACAACAGGATGGCGGGCTGGAGCCAGGCTTGTGCCCAGCTGGTCATGTGCCTCTTCCCAGCACCCAGCGTGGCTCGGCGGCAGCTGAAACCAGAGCGCCGGTTGCTGAGCATTTATCACTAGGTGTGTGTGAGCCCGCACACGTGCTGGGGTGGCCTCTTCCCATGAGGTCGTGTGTGAACACACAGCAGTGCGTGCCCGTGTCCCCGCGGTGCCTGGGACACCCCGGTGTCAGCGTGTTCCGGCTGTGGGACAGTGTGCTGGAGGTGTCTGCAGCGGGTGTCCCCGGGAGCCTGGCCAAGGCAGGAGGGTGCGTGCATAGCTGAGATTGTTCATCTGGGGCTAAGCATGGAAGGATGTGGCTGGAGGACAGTGGGGAGAAGGCCCATGTGTGCCCACTGGGCAGGCCCCAAGACCAGAGACACACAACTCCCTGAGTTCTGAGATTGGGGGTGCAGGGAGGGCTTGCTTCCTGTGCCAAGCCTCCACCTCGGTCCCTCCTGTGTCCTCAGGCTTAACCAGTCTGGGAGGGTGTGGGATGCCAGGCAGGCGAGAGGCTCTCTGACACCCAGGTAAGTTCTCTGTGTGTGCTGGGCACACTGGGAAGACCAGCAGCAGGGGGCACTGTCCTCTTCCCTGCCCCTCACCACGCTTCTGGTTGAACTATCTCCTCACACCGTCTCCTAATCCTCCCCCTCACCTCCCATCCTTTTCACTTTTGCTGGCTGGAGAGCTGGGGGCTGAGAGTTTAGCACCTGCAATACCCACTAGGTCCAGGGCCCCCGGAGTGGGAGAGACACGGTTGCCACGCCATCAGCTCCATCCACCTACTCACCTGTAGGCCCAAAGCCTGGGCTGAGCGTCACTCTGAAACAGGGAACTATGACTGGAATGACATGGGCTCCCCACATTCCCCGGCCCCCTGCCGACCCCCTCCAGCTCCTCTGTCTCAGGGAAACTGACTGGGATACAACCTGACCCCATCTCTCCCTGCCAAGAAGTCTGCTGGCTTCTGGCTCCAGGCACAGGAGGAAGGGACCAGTCTCCCCTCCACCGTAGCTGCTTTTCCTCCTTCCTGCCCCTCCTGGCCCACAGGCCAGAAGTAGAAGCATGAAGATGAGATGGTGGGAGAGGGACTGAAATGAGAGACAGGCTTTCTCACCTGCGGCCTCTAACCCAAATCCCACACTCACGGTCTGGCTTGGGGACCTGCCTTCTGATTCCTGGACCCACCTTCATCCTTCCTCCCCGAAACTTCAGACTCCTGCCACCTGCAGTAGGTCACTGTGCTTGCCCCAGCGTCAGCTCCCAATCCCCAGCCTCGGAGGAGGGAAGGGTCGTGTGGGGACATCGAGGAAACTGGATCCCTCCATCTACCTTGGGAATGTGCCCCGACACCTCACAGGAAGCTCCCTCTAAAGTCACGGCCAGTCCCAACCAGCTAGAAGGGGGGCCTTCTTCCCACCTCAGTCAACTCTGCTCCTTCAGGTGGGGCTGGACTGACACCAAAAGCCAAGTGCCAAAAGCGAAAATAAAAGTCTGCTCATCCTCAGTGCCGTCTCCACATGTCATGAGCCCCTTGCCCCAGCCACCACAGAAACCCGTAGGGCATTGGTGCCTTCAGCCCCAAATGAGTCAGGGCCCCTCAGAGGGGCCAAACTGGGGCAGGAAGGAATTCCCCTTTATGCCCAGCCAGGGCTCCACTTCACACTGACCTCTGTCCGGCCTCCTGGGGCCAAGGGCAGGATGGACTTAGCCACCAGGAGGGGACATCCTGGGGATTTAAGAGCTGGCCTGGAAGCATCTTTTGCTCTGACCTCTTTTAACATCAGATCTCTTCCCTAATGTGCTGCTGAAGGGAGGTTCCCGCAGAGAGCTGAGTGTGGAGTTGGGGGCAGTGAGCGTGCAGGCCTGCTGCGCTGTGCCATGCTGCCTGGGGCAAGGGGCCCACGCTGGCCCTCGACACGCACATTTCCACTCCAAGGAAGTAATGAAATGAGAGTGTCTTCCTAGGTCTGAGGGCCTGGAGGAAACTCCCAGGGGGTGCCAAGAGGCCAGCGGCAGATCTCCTAGCCCCCTCTTTCTCTTCTTGTACTCA
This sequence comes from Galemys pyrenaicus, assembly GCA_019455555.1. NCBI lineage: Eukaryota > Metazoa > Chordata > Mammalia > Eulipotyphla > Talpidae > Galemys > Galemys pyrenaicus. The sequence continues at coordinate 2,159,828 of JAGFMF010011723.1, read as the reverse complement.
GGGGATCCCTGAGTACATGTTCCCAATGGGGAGGGAAGCCTTGGGTGAGGCAGGTGTTCCTGGGCCAGTGAACATGGCTGGCCCGGGAGAGCGGAGGCAGCAGGTGGTCCGGCTGACCCCTGTGGAAGCTACTCACCCCTCCTACCCTGGCCCTGCACTGCATATATTCTCTCCCTCCAAAATAGCATCTCTGGAGGGGGGCGTGGGGGGAGTTCTCAGTTCATCGTTCACTCCTTCCCACAGTGAGTTCACAGCTCTCTCGGCTGTCTCTCGCGACCTGGTTTCCCTGCCAGGCCCTTCTGCTCTGCCTCCATCCTCACCACCACACTCTTCCAGGCCCCCGGACCCTCTGACCAAGAGAGAGCCTCCCTCTCCTCGCCGATCCTGCCTGCCATCTCCTGCCTCCTTCCTCCCCTCTTCAGGACAGAACAGACTTCAGTGAACATAAACTGAGCACCAAGTTGAGGAGGGGGAGGTTCTGTGCCGTAGTCACTGGACAGGGGAGAAAAATGTCGAAATTAAATAGTCCTGCTCCTTTTCTCCAAGGACGTCACATGGGAGAGCCTGCCGCCCGGGAGCTCCCTGCAAGGAGACCCGTGGACCGGAGGCTTCCAGCACAGCTGGGCTTCCCTCTCCCTCCACTCCATAGCCCTGGGACCAGGGCCGGACCCTGGTTCACCCATGCTCTTCTAGAACCTACGCATCAGCTCCCCTGCTGCAGTTTGGACCATTTCTCATGCAGAACGTTCGAGCAGCAATCATGTGGCAGCACACACCCTGACGGGGGAAATGCCCAGTTTGGCAGGGAAGTTGGACACAGACTGAAGAGAACAACTTCCCAGCTGGCAGCACAGGGCTCTTCACGGTCTCATGGGGTCCCCAGGAGGAGGTTCCTAAAAGAGTGGGGTGCAGAGGAACATGGGTAGGGCTACTCCCAGGAGGGAGTAACAGCAGCAGCTGCATTTCCCCCGGGCAGGGGCCAACTGTGGGACTGGGAAGGGGCTGACCTGCCCCAGCACACTCAGGGTGTGCTGGAGGCAAGGAAAGAAAGCCTCAAAGTACCCCCAGGGAACCACCTACCCCCCTTGTTATTTCTGGCTCCAATTTCTTGGTCAAGAGGTGTCAGTGGTAATGCAAATGAGGAGGTGTTGAAGGTGCTGGCCGACACCCATCCTGTCCCCGCCAGCCCTCCCCTCCCTCCCCCCATGCCACACTCACAGCCCACTGGAGCATCTGTGAGGCGCGCCTGGTATGCTTGCCCTCGGCTGAATTGGCACAGAGGGTGGGTGAAGCTGAGACTCTCAGGGGGTTCTTCCTGGCCACAAGGAGAGGGCCTCCATCTGATGCCCAGCTCCTCCCCTCCCCAGGCTCCTCCTGCGCACAGCCCTGCCAGGCCTCCTCTGTTCACTCATATCCGCCTGTGACACTCAGTGGCCCAACCAGAACCTTCTCTCCAGGCTGCCGATGGGAGGCACAGACTGGAGCCTTCTCAACAGCACCCGCCACGGCCCCCTGTAGATGTCAGCTCTCAAAGGCACTGGGGCAATGGGGCAACTCTGAGTGCCCAGATTTAGGGCAAGGGCAGAGAGCAGAGCAGGGCCAGGGAGCTAGAGGCTCTCCCGCGTTTCCCCCACAAGGTCTGGTCTCTGCAGAAGCCCTGCTCCATCCTTTCCCAGCTGGACCCCTGGCCCTCGTGCCCATCCTGTGTCTGAACTCAGTTCTTGCTGCAGCAGTCAAGGTGGCTCAGTTCTTGTCCTTGCGAAGATGTTCTGCTTCCCCCTACCCCATAAAGACTCCAAGCGCAACCCCCACCCTCTTCACTCTTCATTAGTCCTAATCAGCAGGGTGAGGTGTTTCTCATTAGCACTGCTGACTCACCCACACACCCCTCCCCTTTGTGAGCGATAGCTTCTCTCCAAGATACACACACTCCCAGGAACTTAGAGAAGGAGCTGCTGCTCTCCCCGGCTGGCCACCTGATGCCGCAGGCACAGGGACCCTGCAGAGTGACAGAGGCCTCCACTTCTGGTAGCTCTGGCTGGGGAAATCCTGGAGGAAGAATGTTAGACGTCCCCAAAGGGAGGCCCAAGGGGCAGTGATGTTGAAGATGGGAGCAGAGGAGAGCTGGCCAGGTGGGGCGGGCTCAGTGGGCGCCTGGGGAGAGGTCCACTGCGGCTGGGCCCCTGCCACATGCAGCCCCGTGTCTGTGCTAGCAACCTAGCGCCCGCCCTGTGTGTCTTCTCCAGCCTCAACGGGGTCCTCCCTCCACTTTGGTCCTGTGACCTCACATCCTCTCACTTTTTCAGGAGTCTAGAGCCCTTCACCCTCCACTCCCAATCTTCAGCACCCCGCATTATTCCCACAGAATAACGAGGTAGCCTGCGTCCTCATATCTGATCACAATCCTTGGGGTAAGAGGATGAGTGTTGACCAAGGCTCCCCAGTCCTGCCTCCAGCACCCTCACCCAACTGTCCTCTCCTTTGGAGGTGCTGGGAGGCATTAAGTGAAAGACTGTGGTCCTGGAGGACCTGGGTGAAGGCACACAGCTCCACCCATCCCATTCCCTCTCAGCCCTCAGCAACTTTCCGCCCTATACCAAGCTCTTTCCCAGGTTCCCAGAAATCAAGGAGACAAGCTGCCATACACTGCACCCACTGTCCCCACGCCCCCCTCAGCCTAGTGACAGGGCACTGTCCAAGTGATGGGAGACCTTGGGTTCCCTCCCACCTTCAGACATGTTCAGGGACCAGAAGAGGTTACCCAGTGGATGATCCTGCCTTGGGCTCATTTCCACGAATCCTCCTCCGCCCCTTTCTCAATGAGGGGATTTCTCTTTGCATGGTGTCCCTGCATCATCCCATAACCCCACAATCAAGTGATCTAGGTGCTGTCTTCCTCCATGAGAATTGAGGGGGAAGAGCACCAGGGGTACGGAGCACACATGTGCCAAAGGTTCCAGAACCTTCTTTCCCGTGAAGGTATGTCCCTTAGGAAACACTGCTCTCACCTTATCTGGCACTCAGAACTTCGTGGCACATGGAATCAAGGTTGGATAGACTTTTAGAGGTCAGCTGTGACTGTTAACTGCAAGAGAGGAGCAGAGGAGGCTGGGGAGTCTCCCACCAGGTCTGGACATTGGTACGAAATGTGGAAGGTTGTCTGCTTGGTGTTTGCAGCTAAACCTCAAGCCTTCAAAGAACTGCTGCCCACACCTTTGGTTGTTACGAGAAGCCTGGGCCCAGATGGTTCACATGGAAATGAAAGGCACCCAGAGGCGCTGAATTAAGTTGCTCGGGTCTTTTTTTGCAGCGGGCACAGCCAGGCTGGGGCAGAAGTCACGGGTTCATGACCTGGCTCTGACCTCCCTGGCTATGGGGCTTTCAAGGCAGCTGCTGGCCTGGAGCCCTGCCCCTCCTCTGCTTTCAGACCCATGAGGACATGGAACAAGGATGTTCTTCCTCTTTGAGGCCCCAGCCTGGTTCCTGGCATGCAGAAATCATGTGATCTGGAAGTAACTGCTTCTGATGATTGAATCCTCAAGACTCCGGAGCCTCTACGTGGCAGAGCCTATGGTAGGGAAAATTCAAGATGCTTCTTAAGGGCTAGGGTGACTGCTTTTGCACAGAAGATACTCTACTGCTACTTAAGTTCTACGTCAACTCCATGTCACAAGTTACCTGTTGCAACCTGTGTACGGGGTGCCCCATGCATCCCCTACTTGTTCAATGCCCTCTCCCAGGATTGTGCCTTTTTGAGACAATTCCCAAGCCACCCTGTTCCTTCTCCCACCCCAGCCATGGAGGGTTCAGACTGGGCGCAGATGAAACAGGTGCATTTTATTTGGACTTTCAACTTGTTCAGAGAGCTCAGGGGCCCCCAACTGCCCACTCTAGTTCCCCCCTACCGCATTTCCCTTTCCAGGGGGGACACTCAAGATACAATGCCATGTGTCTCTGGAATCCTTGGCCCCTTCCCCGCTTGACACACCCCTCCTCTCCCCTGCACCGAGGAGGAGAGGGATGTGAGAAGTGGGGGGCCTGGAAGAGTTGGATCAGAATGGTGCATGCACTGACAGTAGCATCCTCTGCCAGCCGCCTGGGGCTGAGACCCGGGAGAGGCTGACAGCGGAGAGGGTTGGATTCATCGTGGAGCAGCAGGCTCTTGCCTAGGAAGCTCCCCCCTCAGCCCTGGGGACCCCCTGGCCTCCTGCTTACCCGTCCTTCTGAGGGTATGACTCTGAGGTAGATTTCACAGAGGGAATGTAGGTTGCTGGGGGTGAGGGGAGGGGGTTAGCTCTTTTGAAGTTGATCTCCACAGCACCCTGGGCCGTTCTCAGGTTCTGGCTTGGGAGGCAGGGCTGACGACACCCACCCAGCTAGGAGAGTCTGAGTCGCACACAGGCTGCGGGGTGCCTGGGGTGTCAGGGCTTGTGTGGGGTAAGGGAGCATCTGCCTCAATGAGCTGAGACTCGTGCCAAGGGCTCCAGGAGGAGGGCCCGAGCCAGGAAGGCTGGCACAAAGAGTCCCCTGACCTGAGGGTCATGGCACCAAGCCCTCGGGGCAGCCTCATTAGGCTGAATATTCCCAGCCCTCCAAGGTCCTCTCTCCTCTTCCACCTACCCTACCCCCAGGACAGGCAGAGGAGAACAGGGTTGGCCTGCAGGGAACGGCAAGAAACAAGATGCCTCCTTCCCCCAATGGGGACCTAAGCCACAAGTCCCGAGCTGGTCATGGATGGAAGAACTGACATCAGCGTGCAGGGCAGGCTCTGGTACCCACAGGGAGGTGTTCCCCGGACAGAGCACAGCCTGAGAAAGATGGACATCTGGGGAGAAGCTGGGAAGCTCCTGGAGTCCTCTGATACCCTCCCCCTCCCCCAGGTCCAAGCACTAGACTTGGGGCCAACCCTGTGTGAGAACAGAAAGGTGGAGGGGGAGACCGGGTGGGGCATGTCCCTTCCCACGCCACAGCCCAGATCCCCACCTCCCCAGCTGAAGCCTGGAAGCTGGGGAGAGCCTCAGCTGACCTCCCAGGAAGAGCCAGGGCTGAGTGGTACCTGGGCCAGGGAAGACGGCACACACGCTGACTTGGTAGCTAGTGGAGGTATCTGGGGGTCGCGAGGGGTGGGCCCCCCCACGAGATTCATGCAGCATTCAAAGTGAGTGAGTGGGGGTGATGGGAGAGGACGAAGAAACAGCCAGTGGGTGGGGGAGGCACCCTAGATCTTGCTGTTCTCCAGGTGGGAGTCAATGTGTTTGATGAGGGCATCATCTGGGTACCCGACAGGGAACCCAAGCTGGCAGAGGGGGCAGCTGCGGATGTCAGAGCCCACTGTCTCCATCAGCAGCTGTAGGGAGAGAGGGGAGTTATTTGCAGCCCCAATCCCCACATCGCAGCCAGTCTTTTCCCGGAGCCCAGGGCAGGGAGGGCTGCAGCATGCAGAAGGAGTCTGGGCCCCTTCTCCAGCATCGCCTCCTTCTTCCCTTGCCCATCTTCCACAACCCCACAAAGTCAGGGCACAGGGTCCCCTAGAGGTTACATGTGCTCAGCAAGGAGGGAAGTCAAGACCCAGACAAGCCCCCAGAGTGCCACAAACACAGCTCCTGGATAACTCAAAGCACTGGATGGTCCCAAACAATGTACAACCCCAAAATAATTTTTTCTCTGGCTTTGGAATATATTTTGGTCCTTCTGGGTGGTGAAAGTGGCTCTGACATTTATGAAACTCATTATAATATCAGTACAATGAGAGAGCCCTGGGGTAGAGCGTTCCTAGGACAGACAGAAGCTGCGGCCTGGTGAAGCTCCCTGCAGAGCAGGCCTGTCCTGCTGTCAGCTCATGAGGGGTGAGCATGGCCCCCAGACCGTGTGGCCCCCACAGCCAACACAGCTGCAGATGCTGCCCAGCCAGGCGCTGAGCCAGACACTTCTGGTTTTAGGCGCCCTGCCCCCCTCTTGAGAACCCTCTAGGGTAATTTTAAAGTATAACTATCTTGTAGATAAAGAAACTGAGAATCAGAGAGGGCAAGTGACTTGTCTCTGTGCCCAGCTACCAAGTGGTGGTGTCCAGGATCCCAAGACAATGCCCTTAATAAGGCATTATGATATTAACGAGGCCCCGTATTAACGATGGGGGGAGGGGCGAGGGGGGAGGACCGCTCAGATCCCACCAAAGAAAGACCACACAAGGAAGAGAGGGTGACCCTGTGTTACATCCCAGGGAAGCTCAAAGGAAGGGAGCCCTGCCCACCGGGCTGAAGGGTCTGTGGGTGTACCCAGACAGGGACCCAAGGGCGGGGCCTTCAGGCCAGTCTGGGCACCCCACTCACGTTGATGGACGGCCAGGACTGCGCGTGCTCCGCGTGGGCGTAGGCGGTAGCGGAGGGCGACTCGGGGAGGGGAAAGCCGGCACAGAAGGAGGCGCAGCGGATGGTGCCAGTCTCGGGGCTGGGCGGGCTGGTGGGCACGGCCCACTCCTCCTCCTCCGACGGCTGTTTCTCGAAGCGCAGTCGGATGCCCTCGAAGGCACGCCGCGGACTGAGGGGCCTGCCTGGGCCGTAGAGCTCCCCGCCGTAGGCCCGCGGCTTGGGGAGCGTGGCTGCCTCGGCTTGCAGCCAGGATGGGGAGGCGCCCGCGTAGCCCGCGCCCTCCGCCATCTCCGAGTAGCTGCGGCGGCCCTGGAAGCCAGCCTTCACGTGGTGGCTGGGCGGCTTGGCGTAGGCGAGCTCTCCCAGCGTCCTCTCCCCCGGTGGCAGGGGTGGAGGCGGCCGGGGCGGGGCCGGGCAGGTGGGGGGCCCTGGGGAGCATCGGCGCTGCGGGCTGGGGGACTGGCACTGCAGCGGCACCGGCGAGCGGCGCTGCGGGACGGGAGATGGGCAGGAGGGCGAGGCCGGCGAGCGGCGCTGCTGGGGCGAGGGACACGGGGGACCGGGAGAACGGCGCTGGGGGACGGGAGACTGGCATGGGGGCGCCGCACGAGCTGGTGGGGATGGGGAAGGGCACTGGGGGGCCGGGGAGCGGCGCTGCGACAGCGGTGAGTGCCTCTGGCCTGGAGGAGAAGCAGGACAGGCAAAAGGGCCGGGGGAGAGGGAGCAGGGAGTCGTCAGAACTCAGGAGCCCGGGCTCCTCTGGACCCCAGTGAGAAAGGGCCGAGGTAGGAAAGAATGTGGAGAGTGGTCCCTGGCCCCGGGATAGTCGCCACCGCACCCCACTCCCTCGCGCCAGTCCCCTCTCACCGCCACTCAGGGCCTGCTCCTGTAGCAGAGTCCTCAAGATCCTCCCTTGCAGGGAACTCAGCTCTCGGAGACGGCCCAGCTCCTCGGTCAGCTCCGTGTAAGCCAGCGCCAGATTCACCCTGAAGAGCAGCACACACCCCGAGGTGAAGGCTTGCCCCAGTCTGCCCTGCCCCTGTGGTGAGAGGGCAGGAGTGGGCAGCATCAGGTAGACAGTGTGTCTGCTGTCACAGCTGCGGAGGGCGAACTGGTGCTGGCCCACAGTCCCTTCCAGAGCCCTCCGACTCCACTGCAAACATCCTTTCGGCCTTAAGGTGGAACTGCAAATGCCACCTTTTCCAGGGCGCCACCCTCCCTCTCTGTGAACCTTACCTGAGACTAGGGTAGTGGTGATTATGGGCTGGGGGGGGGGGGCTTGTGATCCCAAGGGGGTCCCTCAATCTACTCATTCTCTGAGCGTGGTCTGTCCTGAACCCATCTCATGCGGGTATGTGTGAATGCTTTTCTAATCCATGCAGAAGCTAGAGTGGCTAATGAAACACGGATTCATCAAAAAGCTGCACGGAGTCGATACTACCTCTGGTCACTGAATTTCCTCCGAGAGTGCATGCAAAGCGTAAATGCAACCTGCGTGTTTGAGGGCAGGAGGCCCATGAAAAGACTGGGGCCCTCACTGTGTAGTGTAGGAAGAGCCTCAACCAAATGTGAAGACATGGCCTCCTGGTTTGGCAGAGATGCCAACTGATAAACCTGAACCCAAGTCTGCCAGGTTCAGGCCCTCTTGCTTGGGCCTCAAAGCTGCCCAGAGCTCCTTTCAGCTTGAGCCCCTGGTGTAATCTTTGCGAACAGCTGCAGGGCAGCGTACACCTTGAGGGGGCGCCACTCACAGAAACGGCTCAGTTCCAAAAGCCACAGGGAGCGCCATTCTTTCACTCTATTTTCCAAGCCTGCTCCAGCAGGTGTTTAGGCAGTGGATAATGAAACAGCTTCTCTACCCATTTTTCTTCTTTCCTTTCTTCCTCCCCACTTCCTGCTTAGGCCTCCTAGACAGTCACCCTCATTAAGCTGGAACAGACAGCCGGGCAAAGACTTCCCCCACTTCCTTTATTTTTCCTTTCTCTTTGGGTCATTGTGACCCAGAGCCACCAATGTTATTGCTCCTCAGCACTGCTCCTGCTCTTGCCCTCCCTGCCCTGTGGACCCAGGGATGTCCTTCCTGACCATACATGTGTTTCTGCGATGGTCTTGGGTCATGGCCTTCATCTCTGTTGTGGGTCTGGAGAGAGCATGGGAGGCAAGGATCTTGGTTTCCTCAGCATTTCCTCCTCCAGCAATTCCAGAAAGGACCCCAGAACTCTGGACATTGAAGCTGGAGGCAAGTGGCAGGCAGAGGCTAAGTTGCCCCAGATGAGCTCGACAGAAATCCTGAGCCCCAGTTGCTATAGGGCCCTGAGCAGGAGGGAGAGGTCGGGGGAGGGTCTCCAGACCCTGAGGGCCTGCTCCCTATCCCATGGTATTAGACACGTGAAAGGACATATGTGGATGGGAGGGAGTAAAAGAAGGCGTGAGGGCAGGTTGAATATGAGGAATGGTGTGTGACTTTGTGTGTGTGTGTGTGTGTGGCCCCAGAGGAGAGGAGGGGAAGTAATGAGGTTAAGGCTTCAGAGGGCAGGAAAAGCCGAGGTGCAGAGGGTAGATGCTGCCGGAGCTCTGCTCTTGCTCACTGGCTGGCCCTCTTTTATTGATCCTGGGGCAGAGTTTGGCTGGGCGGTGGGGGAGACAAGGCCCCTCCCACAACAAAACTATGGTTAACCCATTTGGGCCAAAGGCAAGTTACTGCAAACAGGTGGGAAACCTGGAGCGAGGATGCTCACCAGCCATCACTGGGGGACAGGGATGGAGAGGAGCAGAGATGGAGTCCTTTGGGGAACTCTTGCTGAGGTTCTGCAGCCTGTGCTTGCTGACTGTGACCTGTGTTCCCGCACCCTCATCTCAAGCACCTGTAGGGAGAAATGGCCTCTTCCCCATCGGACTGGGAGGTCCAGTCTGTATGTCCCATATTAAGCCGGGGATTTACCAAGGGAAAGCTTCCCCTTCAGACCAGGGCTCTCTGGGGGAGATGTGTCTTCCCCATCAGACTGGGGCTTCTGGAGGGTGGTGCCAGCACCTTGGTGATGAGGCAGGAGGAGGCTCTGGGCAAGACGCTGAGGGACCATCCTCCCCTGACCAAGCAGCCAGTTTCTCTTCCCAGACACCTGCATTGCTGAACCTCAAGTCAGCACCTTCACACGCTGCTGCAGAGCTCTCACTCTCACCTGCCACATCTTCCAGGCCTCATCTCTCCCTGCTTGCCTTCATTTCCTTGTCAGGAGCTACCCCAGTTTCTACCGCCAAGCTCCTGGTACCCAATCACAGCAAAACAGGGAAGCAGGAAATGGAAGGAAGACACTCTAGCCCGGAATGCCCAGCGTTCACCCAGGAGCACAGGGCAAGCACGTGTGTCCTGCTAGAGCCCAGACAGCCCTCACAAAGACCTCTCGGCCCCTAGGGAAGGGGGTGGAGTATGAGGACCCCATGCTGATGGCCCCTAAGGACCTCCCCAGTCACCAAGCCACCTCAAGATGCACAGGCCCAGGGGCTGCTAAATATGCTAGAGACCTGAATGACTCACTTTAGGAAACACACTGCCAATTCAGTGGAAAAAAATCTCAACTTCACAACACAATCAAGAGTTGCACACGTGCACCTAAATACACACTCCATTTCCTGGCTTCCTGGCCCACACCTGAGTGCTATTTTCCACCATCACGACTGTTTGGGAAGGATGGGTCGGGTGAACTGCAGCAGATGGCTGCATTTGGGTGCTTCCTTAATGCTTAAGTGATGGGGGAAATTCTGAGTTTCTCAGAAGCTGGGGAGGGACCCAGGGAGAAGAGAATCACAGCTAAGAACTTCATCTTCACACCAACCCCACCATGATGCCGCCACTACAATTATCTTCACTTTACAGGTGAAACGACTGAGACACACAGGGGTGAAGACACTGGACCGAAGTCACAAAGCCTAGCAGTTAGTGGAGCCGCCTGAATGGGAGCTCTGGGCTCCTGGATGCCGCAGTCCAGGCTACTGACCACTATGCTGTAAATTGCCTTCCAAAAGGCTTAGGAATGAGGAGTAGGGAGGTGGGAAGGCAGCAGACAAGGAAGACCAGGAGAAAGAAGAGGCTGGGGACCTGGGGAAGGGGCCTGAGAGTCATGAGCATCACCAGCTCTGCCTGGAAGAGGAGAGAAAGGTGCGAGACACATGTGGAAGTGGACAGCAGAGCTGCGAGGAGCTGGCTCGAGGCCACAGAGCAGCGATGGCACGGAGTAGGGATCAGACTTGATCTTGGCACCTCAGCCTGCTGAGCTGACACCTTCGGAGAAGCCAAAGTGCAGATGGCAGAACTGGCACTGCTGATCTTTCCATTCTTCATTGACTTCTCCTTTCATTCATTCTTTCTACGAATAACTCGCGATCTCAAAAATTCATCTAAAAATAATCACCTTCATTGTCATTGATATAGCGACTAAAGCAGAGATAACAAAGGTTAGAGACCCAGGTGTCCTCCACTGTCAAAGGCCTCTTTCTGCACCAAAACAGCTGGGAGACACATGGGTTTCCAAGGGCAGCGTCTTCTCCCAAGAAGTCCACTGGGTGCCCCAAGTTGCAGTGGAGCTGTGGGGAGGATGCAGGGGGTGGGAATTCACGCCAGGGTGGGTCAAGAGATTAGACTAGGGATGGCCTTGAGGTCAGCTGAGCTCAGGGGTCAGATGGGGCTAGGGAAAGAGTCATGGATGGACCGGTTTTGGGGTTAGGATGGGGGTCAGGATTAGAGCTGGTCACATGGTCAGAATCAATGGGCTGGATCAGAAGGGGGAGGAAGCAGAAATCTAGCACCCCAGCCCTTGCTTCCCATAGTGGCCCCAGCCACCTCACCCCTGGAGGGAAATCAGGGACCAAATATTTCACCACCCACAGGCACACCCAGCACCAGCCTTCTCGCCAGACCCTAGGGAGGAACAGCAGGCACTGGCGTGGAGCAGAGCGGACTTGAGGTTGCGGGCCGGGGGGAGGAGGAAGTCAGTGCAGAACCCAGCGCTCCACCACTTCCTTTCAGGCACCTCAAGCCCCTTCACTCTCCTCGACCAGCAATGACTTGCAGTCCCCAGAGCCCAGCTCTTCGTGGCAGCCCGAGACGCTTCCAGCACAGCCAGATGTTCACTGTGTCTAGAAAGCCTCCTGAGGCAGCTGGAGCAGGACTCACAGTGGGGCCGTGACACCCCATTCTCCCGGGACCTTCCTGGTTCACACCAGCTGCCCCCGCATAATTATTAATAGTGTCCCCTTTCACTTTCAAAAGTGATCCAGTTTGTTCAACAGATCACCTGGGGGGCCCTCATCTAAGGGCCTTCCACCTGAGGAAGAGCCTGAAACAGAAAAACACAGCAGAGGTGCTGCTGCCCTTCGGCCAGGGACTTGGCAGGAATTGCACTTGAACTTCTCTAGCTACTTCTCTGCACCTCTGTTTGCTAAGCTGTAAAAGGAAACAATTCCTGAATCACATGTTTCATGAGAATTCAACGAGGTGTAGGGGCACTACTTACAGGTGGAGAAAGGGGAAGCCAGTTTGGATGTTGTTTTGGAGAGGCAGGCTCAATAAGGGGTTCCAGAGCATGGAGGAGATGGGGAACTCAGGCAAGGGAGCATGGGGGCAGCCACTCTGTGCTGCTGGCAAGGAAGGCTGGAGACAGGTGCAAAGCCCACCAACACCTCAGACCACAATTAGGAGGGAGTGGTGACTCCTGACTTCAAAACTCCTCCTCTACTTGGGGAGCCCCCAAGGCTGCAAGGCCTAAGGGGTTAATGCCTGTGAGCAGTGGGTGCCCAGGCTAAAGGAGACTTAAAAGAAAGGAAGTTGAGGGGGTGAGAAGCGTGAAGGGGGGTGGCGGGGGTGGGGGTGGGGAGGGACCCTGGGCTCACTGATTCTGGGTGTGAGGCTAAGCTCAGGGTACATGGGGGTCTCCGACTTCCGTCCTGACCCACCCCACACTGCCCTTGACCTCTGTGCAGAGTTTCCATCCTCTCTCTCTGAGTTCACACTTCTCCCCCACTAACCGCAGCCCACGCAGAGGCTTGTGGGTGGAGAGAGGGCTGTTGGGGGGGGGGGGCGGGCAGGCTGGGCGGAAAAGAGCCCAGGCTGCAACACCGAGCCCCCCATTGGGAAAAAAGAAGCTATCGTTTCCCCCTCATCACTCATACTACATCCCTGTCTTTTCACTGAGCACCCTCACCGATGGGCCATTCATGGAAGGGCCCTTCCCTTCCTGGGCCCTCAGTACCCCCTCACGGAGTCCCCTGGCCCTTCAGAGCCCTCAGCCCCCTCACAGAGCCCCTCCACAATTTCCCCTCTACCTTCCACCATACCCTTAAAAAGGCCACACTCAGGAGCCCTGTGACTCCGGGCTAGTCCCAGTGGGGAGGGGCGTGGATTCGGCACCTCCTACCCTGGCTGGGACCCTCCTGGGGTCCCAGGGATCTTCACTTCCCTGTACAACTTCAGAAGCAAGTGGGATCCACTCCTGCACCAGCCCCTCCCAATCACTGTCTTTGGCCCCTGAGTGACCCCCAGCAGCTCTTCCTCTGGGGGATCTGTGGCCATCAGGTGCTCTTGTCCAGAGGTGAGACCTGGGTGGTAGCCGTCTGGTCTGGCCCAGGGCCCCATTTCAGAGGAACGTTGATGACCAGAGTTTGTGGGCTGGGGACAGGGATGGGAGGGCAGGGAAACCTTGAAGCCATGGCTGCCTCCCAGATCTGCCCCCTCAGCAAAGGCAGGACCAATGGAGGGAAATTAATAGAGGCAGGACCCATATAAGAAAGGGTATTTTAGCCACCAGAACTCCTGAACTCTTGAAATAAAACTGGCTGTCCTGGAGCTGTCTGGCTGAGATGGGGCGCACAGAACAGTCCCACGCAGGAACAGGCTTCTGCCTCCTTTCTTCAGCTGGCACATGTTCTGGGTCTTCCTCATCCCGATTACACCCCTCCTGGATAACCCACAGCCCTCCTCTCCGGGGGAGCCGCAGGGAAAATTCCCAGGAGCCCGGGAGTCAGACAGGAGTGGAAGGAAGAGGAGGGGTTGGTGGAGACAGTGCGCTGACAGCAGGTGCCAGAGGCTTCCAGGTGGAGGGAGGGACAGGTGAGGGAGTGCTCAGTAGTGGCCTATTACCAAAAGGAGCTAGTTTATAAGAAAATAAAACTACCGGGGGAGTGAGGACTTCCTTTGAGAATTAACTCTTGCCAGGCTCGGGCGACCCACAGATACCTGGTCTGAAGGAAGCGTGGGGTTGAGCAGGGCAGGCCTGGCTGGCACCAGAGGCTGAAGTCCAGGAGCCTGGAGGCAGAGCCCCAACCACTGGATGGACACTGGCTCCAGCTGGCCCCTGAACAGAGCCCAGCTCCCACTGGCCAAAGGGATGGGTGGGGCAGGCACCTTGTGCTGGGAAGAGAAAGGGGCTGTTCTGCTGAGGAGAACCAACACCGTGAGCTGATCTCCAAAAGCACCTTCCAGGAGGGGTTCTCTGTCACTGGCTCACACGCCATCTTGGCCCCTTGGTGTCTACTGCTCCTTCTCTGACCTCCACCTCTGTCATCTTCCTCTCACGTCCCTTATAAATGATGGCCCTCTGAGTCCATTAGGGAAACCAGAAGCCAGAGAGATGAAGTCAGTGGAGCAAAGACCAGGAAGACTAGGATTCCAAGGCTGGCTGTTAAGACTCTAGTCCTGCCATAAACATCCTCTTAGGAGTCAACCCATCCTCAGAATCTTCTGTCCTTCAGAGCAGGGGGTTGGATTCAATAAATGTATGATGGTGTGATTTTGAGGCAACGTAGGATTCCAGAATTTGTATGTGTGTGTTGTGGGTTTGGGCACAGGGGCTAGGCTGGGCTTTGAGCCCCAGCCACAAGCTAGGGCAGACCCTCTTCACCACAAGCCCCACCACCCTGTACGGCCTAGCTGTGGGGTCCCACCCAACAGTCCCATGAACTGGGTTCTCACCCTCCAGCTGTCACAGCTCCACCCAGGCCCTAACCCCAGCCCATGGCAGGAGATGAGGGTTATCCTTAACTGGCCAAAAGCTGGGAGGAAGGTGAGGAGACATCTACTGGCAGATCTACTAGGCTCTCATGCTGTGTGATGAAAAGTTAGTTCCTGACTTCTCTGAGCCTTGGTGTTCCCCTCCACTGAAAGTAGGGAGTCTGTGCCACAGGACTCATTTCAGGGGACAGGGTTTAGGCGGAAGGAGGTTTGTGCTCTGTTTCTCAGAAAGCGGGAGAGGGTAAGTTGGGTGCGGATGTGAAAGGCACCAGGCTCGCTGCTACTAGGCTGCTCACCCTCTCCCTTGCTGCCCAGTACTCCCCAGTCTCCCCACCCTGACACTCCCCGTTGACACAGCTCCTCCTTTCTTCCTGCTGGCCCTCTTTCCTGGCAGGACTCTAAGGGGACACCCCAGCAGAGCATGTGCCTGCTGCTGTATGAGTGCAAGTCCTTTCCTCTCTCGTGTCTCAGCCTCTCTCTCCCCATGGGAGGCAGGCACGGCAAACCCTCAAAGAGACCATCTCCTTTGTCTTCTTTGGGGAAGGGAGGAGTAACCCCACCGGCAGGGCCTTATTTCTTGGATAGAAAACTGGGGCCCTGAAAGGACCCACAGGACACAGGACGTAGCAGCAAAGCTGCTGAGGAAATGTCTCTCGACCCCTGACACTCGAGAAGAGGTGAGCTTGGGTGCCACAGGGAAGCACAAGGAAGGTACCAGAACCTCACCTCCTTCCTGTGAAGGATGCCGAGCTGCACAAGAAATGGCCAACACCTCACCCCCGACAGCTTGGAGGAGAGGTCACCCAAACAATGTAGAGGGGGAGAAGTAAACCAAGGGGGGACCTAGGAGGTGCCCCCTAAAGAAAAAATGTTAAGAGGGAGAGAATCACAGTGGTGACTTACTGATCATCCCCAACTCTTTTCACCCATGCCATGTCGCGCTCCGACTGATTGGAGGCCAGGTCCTAAAAGGAATAAGACAGAAAGATCAGATGCCAACCTCACTTTGCCCGGTCTCCCCGTCTCTGCCATTCCCATTCAAATGACCAAATCCTGGGCCCTTAAAGGTGGCTTCCAGTAGCCCCCAAATCTCCACAGACCTCTAGAGGTGCCAGAAGAGGGACACATGGCCTAGTACTCCTGGCCTTTTACCTGAGCCCGGGTCTCCTGCAGCTGCTTCAGCTCCCCCTGCAGCCGCTCACACTCAGCCTGGAGCTGTTCCTCCCGAAGCTGGGCCCCCCGGGCCTCTCCCTGGGCAGCCTCCAGAGCCTCTTCCAGTTGCCTGCGCTCCAGCTCACTCACACTCGGCGTGGGGCCTGGCCAGCCTGCTGGCAGGAAAGAGGGCAGTATCAGGTTGGTTCCACCAATTCCTAGCATCAGCACAAAGTGAACCAGGTGAGGGCTTCAAGAGAGAGAGCGAGCCTAGAATACCTCTATTGACGTCAATGAGGAAGGAGCTGCCTTTTTCTAATCTTCCTGGAGCCCAGGGAAAAAAATAAGATGATTGGTTGTAGGGCTTCCCTGGCCAGGCTCAAGTCTCCAAACATTCTCAGGGGCCTCTCCTCCTCACACCCTTGGACTGGCAGGGGGACTCAGTGTGGGGGTGCCCTCTGCTGGCCCAAACAGGAATTGCATGGGGGCAGCCTCAGACAGAAGGAAGAGGAAGATGAGACAGAGACGGAAGATGAGACAGAGACGAAAGATGGGACAATCACCGATGAGGGGAGGAAACAGGACGGTGGCTGGAATAATTATGGGAGAAATTTAAGACATGATGGAGTGTTGACTAGGTCTGAGAAACTTCCCAGTGGTATTGAAATGGGGTTAGGTTTGCGGGCACGGGCAGGGAAATCAAGAGTCACAGATCTCACCATGACTCAAGCCAGATCCCCCTCTCATTGCCAAGTAGTGCAGGTCCAGATCAGTACAGGGCGGGGCAGGGGCAGGTGGGGGGCTCAGGCTGGGGAAGGCTGCATCCCGGAGGCCTTGTTGCTGCCGCAGCTGCTGCTCCAAACCACAGATCTGCCGCAGGTGGGTCTCCACCAGGGCCCGCTACAGGGGAGACAAAGGGTGAGGGTGTGCAGGACCAGGGTGCCACTGTGGGCCTGCTGAACCCTGGGCTTCCCCTGTCTGGATCACTCCTTCCCACCCCTACTCTGACACCCCTAATCAGAGCAGAGGCTCCAGGTCACACATCCCAGCTCCACTCTCCAAGTGGCCATGAGTGTGAGGTCTCCCTCCCAGCAACTGCAATGCAGATGTTTCTGGCTATTGCCCCTGGCAAGGTCAGAGTTAATGCCTCTTCCCTATCACTAATACACAGGGACATGCACAAGCACTTACAGGCTCAGGCCCCTGTCCAGAAACTGTTACCCCTTGGGAGCATCCTAAGTTCCATTTGCATATGTGACTTAACCACTTCATACACCTCATCTATAGCACAGGATGACCACACCTCCTTCCTAGGGCTGTCATGAGGATTAAAATGAGTAAACAGGGCCTCCCTGGTGGTGCAGTGGGTTAAGCAATGCACTATGAAGCAAACTGCAGTCATTGAAGCACGAGTTCGATCCCTGCCTCTGGCCAGGGAGGGGACCCACATGGCGCTGCAGACCTCTCCTGCCTTGCCCACTGCTCCCCTCAGCAGTGTGTTTCAGTCAGTCTGCTTATTCTGCTCCCCGCTCTGTCTCTGGTGAGTCCTCTCACCTCCCTGGACTTTGGCCTGTACCCCAGCTCTTATATGCATAAATAAATAAATTAAAAAAAAAATGAGTAAACAGATGCACAGAGATAAAAACAGTGCCTGGCACACAGTAAGTGCCACATTTATGATTATCAAGGCAAAGCAGTTTTACAAGAATGCCCCATTGCCCTGCAACAGCTCAGCGAGGTTATTTGCTCCACTTTTCAGATAAGGGACAGAGGCTTAGTGACCTGACCCAGGTCACAGTCAGGACTCAGCAGAGATGATGTCTACTGATTCTGATGCTGGCCACCAACTCACACGCGTGGCCACCCCCCAGAGTCACACACCACGGCCCACTCCAGCAACCAGGTGACCTCCACCTTCACCAACACAGACCTCCAGGTGCAGTGCCACAGGCACAGGGTCAGCCCTATGTCGACAATGCCCTACAGTGTCACTCACATAGTCATCTCTTGTCTCTGCACGACCACCTGTAAACACATAACCGGCATGACACACACAGCCCCCAACACAAGGCACTCGCCAAACACACAAAGGGTCACACAATCGAACAGTTAGAATCACACCCCCAGGACCTCCAGCTCCCTGGACCTCACCATCTCCCCCAGTTCTGTTTCCAGGTCACTCTTCTCCACACAGAGTTTCTCGTAAGCCTGGATCATCTCCCCGAGCTGCTCTTCCTGCTCCTTATTCTTCTGCAACTGAAGAGGTACAAGGGAGTGGGGTGTACTCCACAGTCAAACTCATCTTTCACTTAGGGGCTAAGCAGCTCCTTGCGCCTCCCACCCCCACTCCCAGCACCCAAAGGAGGAGCAAGAGTTGCTGTAGCCGGGTCTAGGGAGGACCATAGCCATACCTGATCGAGGGGACAAAAGGCCAGAGGTGCATGTGGTGGGGGCATGGAGAGCAGTTAAAAATGGGGGTGGCAGGAACATATTGGAGCAAGCTCGGGGAGCATGGCCTGGGCCGGAATGCTTGGTGAGGAGCTCACCTCATGCTGGAACTGGTTGAGCCGCTGCTGCAGGCTGACCTTCTCCACTTCCAGCAGGGAGCCATCCTTGATTTCATACAGGGAGAAGCCATGCTCCTCTCCAAAGTCATTGATCAGCGGGTACTGTGTGTGGGAGGGGTAGACCCTCCTCAGGAACGCTCCCTGCTGAGCTTCAGCCTTACTGTGCCTCCTCCCAGCAACCTGCCTGTCTTTCCCCACCCTCCAGTGGGATCTGTGCTCCCCAGTTCCCATGGGCCTGCAGGTATCTCCCACCAACCAGTTCTCTCTGGGATCGGAGGTCCTACCACTGCAAAGTGGACCCCTCCCATTCCCTTCCTATGGAGCCACATCCCTCACGCGAGTCATTCACGTTGTTCCCAAGTCTGACCGTCTTTGGATCCCTGAGATCTCTACTGGGTGCTGAGTCCCGCCATGTCCCCCCTCCCCCCCTACACACTCACACAAACCCGTCATCGAGGCTCTGACCTTGATCTCATAGACTTTGAGGCGTCTGCGCAGGGTGGCATTCTCCCTCTCCAGGCCCCCCAGCCGCTCCTTGATGTCCCCATAGGCTGTGATGAGGGCAAAGTGGGAGGCAGAGCACATGTCCCCCCCCAGTGAGGGATCTTCGGGGGCGTCCAGCCACACCTCGCTAGGCCCCAGGGCCTCCTGGGTCAGGATGCTGATGTCATCTTCAAACATGGACTCCATGGCAAAGGCCTGGGCCACGGCCCACCCTGGGCCTCCTGGGAGAGCAGGAGCCATGGTGGGGAGGCCAGCCTGGCGCTCATCCCTGACACCTCCCTCCCCTGCACCCTCACACACAGCTTGGAAGCTCACTGCCTGGCTCCCACAGGCCCCTCTCAGATTATTAAACCCCATCATCATCATCGCTGCTGCCTTTCTGGAAAGGGGTTGAGATTAGGTGAGGACTGGAGAAGGGTTGACAAGTAGGAACAGTGAGCGAGGCCAGCAGCAGGGAGGGACTCCTTCCAGAACCCAGGAGGACCTGTGGACAGGAGAGGGCTTTCTTCCCAGCACTGGTGGCCAGGAGGGGCCTTGCCTTGGCTCACTCTTCAGCCACTTTTCCACTCCCCCCCACCCCAAGCCCTACTTCCCCAAATACCTCTCTGCCAAGCTCCTCATTTCAGGCCTCTGGCCCCCCAGTTCTTCCCTAAGGGAGGCCCAAAGCTTCTGGTCTGGTCAGCCCCACCTCTGGTCTGGTCAGCACAGCATATCCTCTGAGGCCCCCGCCCAACTTCCCAACTTCCTCCTGCAGGATCCCAGAGTTCAGGAAGAGGAAGTGCCTCCCCCAAGCACCGACACACACAGCGCTATGGCAACCCTCCAGGCCCCCGACACCCCTGACCTGGGACCTAAAGAAGCCTTGGCCCAGCGTCAGAGGGAGCACAAAGGGGAAGGAGGCTGGGGCTCAAGGGAAAAGGGCCACCAAAGAATCTCCAGCCTGGCCCTGTGAGTCTGCACACAGGAAAATGGGGAGCCCTGGGAGGGGGCAGGAATGACTCAGGGCTCCCGAAAGAGTAGGCGAGGGGAGGGCGTGCGAGTGTACTTCTCCTGGCCCTGTTTATGAATGTGTGTCTGTGGCTGGCATGTGTGTGGGGAGTGTGTCTGTGAATGAGTGTAGGTGTGCAGTCAATGAGTGCCGGTGCGGGCTGCGATGGGGTCCGGGGGATGGAGTTGGGAAGTGGCCCGGAGGCCCTGTTTGTGTGTGCGCGTGTGTGCACGCGTGCGTGAGCGTGTGGGAAGGGTGGACACGTTCGGGGCCGTGTGTCACGTGAGGCACTATGGGAATGTCCGAGGTGTGTGCGCGCGCGGGAGCGTGTGTGCGCTTCGGCGAGGGGGCTTGGCGCGGTGTGAGTTGAGACAGTGGGGTGTGTGACCGCCCAAAGCCAGGCAGCAGGAGCCTGGGGTGAACAGGGTTCAGGCCCAGTTCCCAGAATACACCCCCAAACAGACCCCTACCCCGCCCCACTAAGAGCTACGGAAACGAGCGTGACTAGGTCTGAGTAAAGAGTGTGTGCGCGTGTTTGTAGGGCTGGCCCCACCTTTAACCGTTTCCTCTCCGGGCCCAAGCCCCCCCATCCAACTCCGCTCGCCAGCGCTCACCGCACACCCGCTCCAGACGCCCGGTCCGCCACCTCGGACCCAATCCCACTTGCTGGGGCTCGGTTCCCTAGGCCCCCCAGACAAAAGGCTGCCTTCCTCTGCATTCTTCCCACGGCCCAGTGGCTCCGGTGAGAGCCGGGGAGGGCGGATGGGGAGGGGGTGCCTCGTCGGCCCGGGGCCCCTTCTGCGGCCCCTTTAAGTGCCGCCCTTTAAACCCCATTAGCTCGGCCGACAGAAATTGTCGCCCCTCCCCTCTCGGGGGTTGAGACCACGCAGCCCCCTCCCCCACCGCTGCCCGAGCCCCAGGCCCCTAGTCCGCTGTCCCCAGGCCGGGGAAGGGGCTCTGGAGGCGGTGCGGCCTGAGGCACGGCGGAGAAGGGGGACAGGGAGGAATTCGGGCGACCGACGCCGGACCCTTCCCCTGCCGGTCACCCTGGGCCAACTGCTGGCCAACCACCCGCCCCCTCCTCTGGGCCACCCGCGACCCCCGGGGGCCAGCCCCGGGCGCCGCTCCCCTCCCCCCACCCTAGCCCCAGCCGGGGACTCACAGCGGCTGCTGGTTCCTGCTTGTAATCGCAGCTTACCCCCTCCGCCTGCTCCCTCCCCAGCCGGGCACCGGTGCCCCCACCCCCCTGGCACCGCGCTCTGCTCTCGCCCTGTCGCCGCCGCCGGGTCTCTCCCCACCCCCCACCCCTCCCCCCTACCCCCTCCCTCCCGCCCGCCCCGCTCCTCCTCCGCCGCCGCCTCCTCCTCCTCCCCGGCTGCTCCAGGTCTCTCCAGCTGGGAAGGCGCCCCGGACCCCGCCGCTGCCACCACCACGTGGCGAGGGGCGGCCGGCCCCCGCGGTGCGACCGGCCTGGCGGCGCGCCGGATGCCCACCCGCTCCCTGCAGCGCGCGGGGCCCGCGCTCCGCGCCCCCTCCCCGCCGCCTCCCTAACGCAGTGTGGCGTGGCGTGGTGTGGTGTGTGCCGGGCGTCTGCGGACAGGGCGAGGGCTCAGGTGGTGCTTCGGTTTTTGGTTTGGGGCTGAATTTGTGGGGGAAATAAGACTAGCTATTTGGAATTTTTTGGTCTTTGCTCTTCTGGGAAGGAAAATATTAGACCTACTCTTCATTGCTCTGTGGGGAAGGAGCCACATTGCTCTGGAAATTATTGCATTGGGTCCAGTCGGAGAGATGAGAGTTAAATCAGTAACTTCTTCGGAAGTGAGAGTGAACGGAGGCCAAAGGTTCATTTTAGAAGGCGGAAAGCTTTCTTTCCTCTCTCCCTCAACCCCCTCCTCCAAACACAGAGAAGCACCCAGGAGCCGGTGAAATAAACAGATTTCAGCCTTTCCACAAAGAATAGTTAAACACCTGCTCAACTGCTAGCCAGGAGACTCGAGTTTTTTGACACTTTCCCACTGTGTGACCTTGGGTAAGTTACCTAACCTCTCTGAGTTAACACTCTCAACCGGTCACCAGGCACGGATGGGGATGGGAACCAGAGGTGCTCTCTGCATCCGCCAGAGGTGTTAATGAGTCATTCTGATTATTCCCTGGTGGATTAAAAAACGTAGGCAGAGGCATGGTCAGTCTGGCAGCTGATAGGGAATGATTGGGGGAAAGTCTGATTAACCCCTGACAAGTCCTTGAAGTAAGGGGGTGTTTTGGTAGCTGTTCTGTCTGGAGGGTTAGGAGGGTTTCGGCTGCTGGGGCCTATGGCTTCTGGTGTAGAGGGTGAATCTGGGAGGAGACAGAAGAGTAAAGAAAGGGTTTCTTGCTGTTAGCTTTGAGAAACAGTAGCAGCTACCATCTTATCCTACTATAGGAAGAAGACTGGACTGAGGGATAAACTCCCTGGAGAGCAAGTAGGGGCTTTCTCCTCAAAGGGCATCACACCTGCTTCCTTCCCTCTCCTCCACCTGCTGGTTTCCTGTCCATACTTTCCTGCTAGTGCCCACTTTTATAATAGGAAGACTAGCTTTTTTCTGAGCTGTGTGGGATTACCTACCTGCCCTAGAGATATGAAAGCTACACAGCTGGGAAACCATCATCCAGTTAACCCCAAGGGCAAGCAAAGCGTTCCTTTCCTTAAGGCTGTACAACTTCTCTTCTAAAGTAGACCAGGTAAAGGACTGGCGCCTCTGAGGCTTCAGTGCACAGGGTGGCCTTGGTCACCAACTAGACGTATGGAACTGATTGGCAAGCCGTTCCTCACTGGAGAAGGTAATGAGTCCCGGGCACCCTGTGAGCACAGGCTCTAAGGGATGAGCTGTCAGCCCCTGCTTCTAGGTTGTTCAGGGTACTGACTGGCCTGAATCACCCAACAGGGCACAACCCAGTAATTTATCCTGGGTTCTAGGAGGTTGGTGGGAAAAGCCCAGCAGAGATTAAGCCAGGTTTAGGTGCCTGCTCACCGGTTTGGACTTGAACTCATCATATTGTTTCTGTTGCTCCTATCAAACAGATATTTCTGAGAACAGGAACTGTAACATCTCATCTGTCTTCTTATCCCAGGTGCCCTGCTGGTACCTACTCACTAGTTACTCAGTAAAGATTTCTTGAACACTTATATACTTATATACTGGATGCTGAGAATACTGATAAGCATGTCTCTGAAGGACACATCTCTTTTTCTCTAGTAGAGGAATCAGACCAAAACATTATAGTAAATGAAACAATTATAAATTGTGATATAGCATAAAAGACAAAAAGGACAGCAATAGAGATGAACAGTGGTAAGTGGAATTTGCTTCAGAGAAAATCAGAAAGGTGACAATTAAGCTAAGCCTTAAATGCCAAAGAGTGTTCTTTGTTGAATGAATAAATCAAAGAAGCAGTGTGACTTTGGAGTAAGCATGTCATCTCCGATGTCTGTTTCCTCACTAGGAAAGCTGAATTCTTTTTAAAAATTCATGGTATCAAGGCTCATTATGATAAAGACTGGCAAAAGTAAAATCCAGGGGCCTGGTGACAGGAGAGAGGTGGGAAAAGGTATATGCGGATGAGTCAGGCATGCGTTATGTTTATTTTTAATAATTATTTATTTATGCATACAAGAACTGGGGTTCAGGCCAGGGAGGGGGGCATTGAGAGGATTCACCAGAGAGAGTGGAGAACAGAACAGGCAGATCAACCGAAATACACTGCTGAGGGGAACAGTGGGTGAGGCAGGAGAGGTCTGCTGAATCATGTGGGTCACCCCCCTGGCCAGAGATCGAACTTCACTGTGCAGTGCTTAACCCCTTAAGCCACCAGGGAGGCTCATGAGTTATATCTAAATGGCGCTCAGGGCTCAGAGAACTGGCCTCCAACAGTCACTGGCAGGAGGGACAGCACAAAAACAAGGCCCAACTCCCCGCTTCATGTCTCTTCTTTGGAAACCCTCAGGAAGACTTCCCACTCTCAGGACTCCTGCTCTGGAGATTTTACTTTCCCGTCCCATTCTTGTCTGAAGAGTAGGAGGTGGTGGTATTAGCAGTCAGCAAAGAGATTGAATCAAAATAAAATCCAGATGACTCAAATAGAACCAGGCAAGCAGGAAAATTGATTAGACACATGTGACAATGCAGGATCTGG
This sequence comes from Galemys pyrenaicus, assembly GCA_019455555.1. NCBI lineage: Eukaryota > Metazoa > Chordata > Mammalia > Eulipotyphla > Talpidae > Galemys > Galemys pyrenaicus. The sequence continues at coordinate 2,136,074 of JAGFMF010011723.1, read as the reverse complement.
GTGCTACCCTAGCCGTTCAGTTCTAGATCTTAGAAAAGTAAAAGTTTGCTAGGAAATCATTCTGGGATTTAACTGCCGCTGCCAGTCTTCCATCAAATCAGAGATTTGGGTTGTGGTGGAGATGCAGTCTCACCAAACTCCCAAATTTTCATGGCAGTAATACACATCACCTAATGAAATCTCAGTTGTGAGTGAAAACTTTTTTTAAATGACTTTGCATTTCATATTCTCCACAACCATGTTTAGTTCCGCCCCCAAGCACAATTTTTAAAAAAAGATTTATTTTTACTTACTCATACATATGATGCTGGCGTGTAGGCCAGAGGTGTGGGGGAAAGAAGAATAAGAGGATTCACCATAGATAGAATGGGGAACAGAACAGGCAGACCAACTGAAATACATTGCCAAAGGGAGCAGAAGATGAAGACAGGAGAGTTCTGCTGCGCCATGTAGATTAGCTCCCAGGTTAGGGATCCAACACAGGCCGCAGGGCTGGAGATAGCTTGATAGCACTTGAGACTTTAACCCTTGCGCCACCAGGGAGGCCCACAGTTTTTTAAAATTACATTGAATTTTTGAACTTATACTATTATTATCTACTAGAAGGTAAGCTCCATAGGAAGATGTTATTCGCTTCATTGACTGCTATGTCCCAGTCCTTGGCACATACTCAAATGTAGTTATCAATCAATTAGGGGATGTGAAACCCTGGGCTATGAAGTTCATTTTCCTTTGGGATTCGTTTTAAAGAAACCTAAAGGTCAGAAAAGTTAAGAATTTGTACAAGGTCATACTCAAAAGACTTTATGATATTTTGAAGGGCAGTGCTCAGAAAATAGCAGGCACTGCTCACTGCTATGGAGAGCTTATTCATAGAGTCATTTCTAAATTCTCTTTCCCTCAGGATGATGACAGGCTGCCCCCTCTGCATCCAGAGCTCAGGCTGGGTGCCAAAGCTGAGATGTACCTTCCTTTCAGATAAGAAGGTACATTTCACACTGAGAGCTCAGCTGAAGAACTTATGGCCTAGAAGCACCTGGGAGAGAACTCTCAGGCTTCATAGGCCTCCTGTCCATGCTGCCCAGCATCAGCTGATGGTGAGCTGGACCCTGGTAATTCAGATGTGGAGCTTACTCGGCAGCCCTGTGGCCTTTCTGGCCACCCGGCACATCAACCCCTCCCCCAGCCCTGATCTCAAAAGCTTCCAGCTAAGAGGGAAAGCTGAACGAAGTACAGGGAGATAGTACATCTCCAAGATGGCAGAGAAGTTAACTTGGAAAAGGTCATATTCCCACCCCTGAATTAAGAAATTTGAGAATTGCCAAGAGGTTACCAATGGATCTCATTAAACCTTTCATCCAAGGCTCTCCCTGCTTGTTAATCACAATCTCTAGGGCAGTGGCTTATCTGCACATCCTTTAACTACATACCACACAGGTATCCAACTGGCTGGCACAGCTTGTGGTTAGCACTGCTTGCTAGCCTCCAAACCCATGTTACTTCCTTATCTGTAAAATGGGACTAAAATGGTGTCTTTGTTAGTGTTATTCACAACTTTTTTTCCTATTTAAGAGGGGTATTTTAAGTCTGGCATCAAGTAAAAGCATAAAATGGACACCATATAATGATTATTAACTAGTTCTGTCCCTCTCAGTTAACCCAAGGTTAAGAGGTCAGCCTAAAATGATGCATCAAAAGAGGAGAGTAAGAGCTTGGAGATGTCTCCTGGGGCTTACCATTCCCAGGTCTGGATGCGCCTCCCTTAGAAAGCAAAGTGATACCAGAAACTCCCTGAACTGCAGATACCTGCCCCTCCTTCCTGATCAGTATAATGGGATTAGTAAGAATAACAATTATTTAAACATAAAGAATCTTCTAAATGTTGACTAATTTTCACTTCAAGTAGGTCAACCTGGAACTCTCAATGAGGCCCAGTAGAACTGACGGGGTTCTGTTGACCCCTCTATCCCAAACTTTCTACTCTTAAGCTTCATCAGAACTGGAATCTTTTCAATCCTTTGTTGGGGGAGTAGGAAATTACCTGGAGAACTGCTGAAGAAATGTTCTAGGCCGATTATCACTGGTCTGGATTTAATGCAGTCTTTGAAGAATTACAAGTTATAGGCCTCCCTGCTAGGGCAAGGGGTTAAGCATCTATGAGGCATCCGCAGCCACTGCAGCACAAGTTCCATCCCCAGCTAAGGACTACATGGCGCAGACCTCTTCTGTCACCCGCTGCTTCCTCAGCAGTGTACTTCAATCTGCCTGTTCTGTTCCCCTCTGTCTCAGGTGAATCTTCATCCCCCACACCTCTGGCCTGTACCCCAGCTCGTGTGTTCTTGTATAAATAAATCTCTTTAAAAAAAATTACAAGCTACCCTCTAACCCATTAATCTCCAAGACTGGGCATAGAAACAGAATATCAGAACTTCTATTTATTTTTCATGATTGCCTTTTAAAATCTACTTTTGTGTCTTATGATTACACAACATATGGGATACAGTAGTACAAATGTAACTTATCAACACATGGGGTTTGCATAATCAAAAATTTCTTGATGGTGTGAAGTCAGAAAAGGTGAAAGGCCATGTGGAGGCTAAGGTAGGAAAATTAGGTCAGCTTTTATTTTGTCAAATTTAAGAGTTTTTTTCCATAATATAACCTACAGGTGTCACTCTGCTGATAACCAACTGGGTGAAGAAAAGCACTGTTTCTTAAATCCCAAGTTAGCGATCTCTCCGCTGCAAGTTTCAGGGGCAGGTGGAGGGTGAAGGGGACTTGAAGTACACACTGCAGACTAAGTAAAACGCCAACCTCTGGATGAGCTATTGAACAGACCAGATTATCCTGAAAAATGTGCACAAAGATAGAGGACAATCTCCAGTAGTTTCAGAATCACTCTCCACACAGGAAACCTTACTCCACTTTTTCACTACCTCATTTGTAGGAGGCCTATTTATCCCCCAGACTATATGGAGTCCATCTTTAAACCAATGTGTCCTTTTTCTCCCAAGCTCACACACACATATACTACCACCACACGCTCCAGCTTCTCTCAAACCATTCATTTCACCTCCAAAGAGGTGACACCATCTGGAACCAAAAATGAAGCAGCAAAATATTGAAAATAAAAATAAAGCGGACTTTATTTAGAAGATAAAGGTGGTGGTATCAGTTTTGGTTAATAAAGTTGGGCTCAAGTGTCTTAACAGGTCTTCAATGCCATCACAGACTGGCATGCCAAGGGCATTCTGAATGCCAATTACAGATCAAAAGTTTCAAAAACCAAGATGCTATCAAAAGCTGATGAAGTTGGATTTCTCTTTGACTAACGCACTTCTTAAATAGTGACTAGATTACTTGGTTCTAAAAGTGAAAACACTACACTGAGCAATTCCCCTCCCTTTCTCCACAAGTCCCTAAGGCAATATTAAGAGTTGCCTCTGACAACTCTGACAGCCAAAATCCAATGTTTCAACGGAGGGGAGCTGGGAAAATGAAAAGCAAAATTAATAAATGTAATTGTAATTGATACAGGCAGCTGCCACTTGTGGCAAACCAAAGCCTAGTCTGATGCCCATTTTCTTCACATTTGTACTATCTTCCCAAGCAGACGGTAACTACATTCTTACAGGAATGTGCCAAGACTAGGGTGGGGAAGGCCCAGATAGCAAGTGGACAGAATGCACTTTGCATCCAGTTGCCTTAGGTGGTACAATCAATTAAGGACAAATACCCAGACTATGGAAAACCCAGTAGCCAAAGGTAACTAGAAAAGAGGATTAAATGCATAACCAGTGCAGAGTAACTGTGAGGCACCAAGACCAAAATTCAATCAGCCCATTTTCCTCCTCTCCATCACTGAATGGATCTGGGAGAAAACATTAATAACAGCACTTGTCAACTGCTTCCCTGGAACAAAACATGACAAAACACACGGAAGGTTTTGTTTTCATTATGATTCTTGGTGTACTTTATTCTCCTGCTGTCTAGCTAAGCAGCCCACACAGGACAGAAATGGGTAGCACTGAGGAATGATCAGATTTTTTCTCCCCCAAATTACTGCCCCCTCCCTAAGCCCTGACCAACCCCTATCTATCAGGAATGGTTTAGTAATATCCTCTCCCTCAGCAACTAAAATTTAAAGGCATTAGAGGGCTAGGCCTCTTCTCAATAGGGCTTAGGAGCTGGTATGAGCTCTTTATTCACAATGGAGCGTCTCTCCTCCTAACACCTGGATTTTTTTTTTTTTGTACACTGGTTCATAGATCGGCACTTGACTTTGAACCTGGCACCAAAAGGCACAATATCTGATACCCTGTACAAGAGCTATTAGAGATGCTGCCATATGGATGGGCAAAACTGAGCCAATCCCACTTATGAATGGAGGCTTGGACAGGAGGGAAAAATGGCAGAGAAAAACGCAAGCCCACATATATAAATATATATATATAAATATACACACACACATATATATATATATATATTTGGGGGTTTTTTTTGGGGGGGAAGGATGGAAATGAAAGTGGGAATTTAAGGTCTGTTTTTTTAATCTTCCAAATACCAGGAAGCAATTAAAAATCTTCCTAGGTGTTTCTGAAAGCAGCATATTAAAAATGCCAGCAAAAATGCCTAATAACCGCAAAACCAAGATCAAAGCTCACCAACATCCCTTCTTATTGCTGAAAGATTCTAAAACCAAAATTTATGGTGCCCTGCTCCCTTGTAAAAGGGAAATAACTAAGTTTGATTAATGGTTAATCACAGCACATCACACTTTAAAAAAAATATTAAAGCGTGTGACCAGGGGAATGTTTGACACCATTTTATTAATCAACTTCAGTGGAAAAATATAACCTTTTTCAAGTGCCATTTTCATCACGAGTTCTAGTTAGTATATATATATATACTTATTTAATATATATATATTCTTTTGTCTTTTCTTTCGCTAGTTGGTTTTGAAGTGCAGCAAGAGACCAATACCGCATTGTAATCAAATAAAAGAGAACAGAAGGCCAAGCAGTTTCCAAATGGTTATTTTATCAGATTTTTTGAACATTAAATTTACCCTCCTTTGCAATCCAAAATAGTTACCTGAAGTTTGTTATTTTGTGTATATGTGTATATTTACTTTTACTGTATATTTGTTTTCTAAACTCTTTGGCACAATTTTCTGGGGGCATTCAGACTGCCACGATACATGTTCAGGAGAGAATTTTCGTGCTGCCAATTCTAAGCGTTAAAACTTTTGGTTTGGGTTGTGGCTTTTTTTGTTTTGAAGTCTGCATTCTTTATTTGCAACAATTGTATTTTTATTTTTTCTATATCCTCTAACTCCAGAGTTTTCTTTTTCTCCCCCCTCCCCCCACTTCTACATTCACAGTTGAACCATATTAGGAAAGGCGCCTTGATGAAAAGATCAGGATGGGAGCTCTGACCATTCGTCAGTGTTTTCCCTAGATTTAAAAAAAAACAAACAAAAAACAAAAAACACAACCTAAAAAGCGTCTTTCCATTTTTTTTCCTTTTACATCTCTTGTGCTGCATCAGTAGACAGAACTTCAGTTAGTTTTATGAAATGCAACCCCTTTTTTTCTGGGAAAAAGAAACTGCAATGACTCGAAGTTGAGAATGTGGATACCGCCTCACTCACACACACTCATTCTCAAGACTGTAAAGAAGCCCTCACCCTCCTTTTAGCCAGCACGCATGCAGCACTGTGTGGCAAAGGTATACCAAAGGTGCGCTTGAGACCCAGGCTCCATCTTCCTTATCAGTAGCAAAGGCCAGGCTGCCTTTTACAACAAAGCACCACAGCTGAACCCAGTCCTTCCTCCTCTCCCCAAACCAGTCATTCCACTTGGCACCAGCCAAAAGACAAAAGCTAGTTCTAGCCTCTCCTGGGAAGAGATACCTTCCTTTTTTTAAAAGCAAGTAAATCCATCATTTTTCCTTTACAAGACGGCCGATGTTATGGTTTTCTACGAAGTCAGTGCTTACTTAGCTCACTAACAGCGCTGCTGTTGGTGGCTGCGGCTGCTGCTGTGGCAGGATTTTCAATGTGGTGTGTTTTCAAGCCTCACTCACTCATCCTCTCATTCCCAAACATTCAGCATCCGTGCACACTCCTCACTTCCGGGTTTTTCAAAAGATTGGAGATTTCCAGTGGGGGTCTCAGGTTATCATCCCAATGGTTACAGATCTAAAAACAGATGGAAAACAGGTCAATCTTTTGTGCCGTCTACCTGCTTTCATTAGCACCTATTATCAGAGGAAGGGAAGAAGACTAAAAAAAGATATAACTCAAAAACAGATCTTCAGTGTAAGACAACTCGAATATCTGAAAGAAAGCAAAACTATACACTTCAAAGTGTGGGGTAGGACACCCTGACTTTGGATATATTATGTAGAGCTGACTAATGTCTAAAGCATTGGCAGTAAAGACAAAAGCAGAACATGAAGACTGGAATAGAGTAGAAAAGAGAATTATGGGAAAGTACCATATTGATAACTTTATTTGGGGATTTCAATAAATTCTTGTTATATAAGCTATTCTTCACCATTAGGAATCATGTTTGCTTCAATGGAAGACTGAGGCTGCCTGGCCCTCCTACTAGTACAAGGCTGAGGGATAAAGGCCTGGCTCAGAAGCATTTAATAGGGAAGAGTACAAAACAAAATACCAAAAGAAAGGTAGCCCTTATCAGAACAGTCTAAAGAAAATGTACCTCCTCCCCAAGAAAGTAGAAGAGAGAGAAGACAAGCTCTTACCAAGCTTGGTTCTTCAGTTTCCTCAGTTCTTTTGTTGCCCATGTAGCAAGGGTTTTTGCTTTGCTAGTCTTCGATCTCCGTCCTTCAGTTAACAGTTCATGGATCATTGGCCTAGCTTCTACTAATTTCAGTACATCCTTCCCAAATGCTGTACATAAATCCCTGTGCAAAATAAAAACACCTGAAAATAAGCTCTTGGTATACAGTATGATGTTTTGAACCTTAAAAACCAATGCTAAGCCAGCTAAGGGTTTCTTAGTAACCATCTACTTTTTAAAGCTGGAAGAAATTTTAGAGATAAGTAATACCTGTCTCAACAGACAACAAAAGTGAGGTGCAAAGAGTGACTTACCCAAGGTTCCACATCTATTTTCATGGTAAAATCTGAACTAGAATCCAGGTCTCCAAGATCCTCAAGAACAATGTTCTTTCCTCAAATAATGCCTCAAAAACACTTAGCAGTGAGGGCTAACCAGAGGTAATTGCTGACTGAGATCAGAATACGGGATGTACATAGATAAGATACTGCCTTCTAAACTTCAAGGAGTTCTTTAAATTAGAAGTCTGGGGCATCTGGAATAGGGCTAGAGCCAAAAAACCTAGAATGAATTATCATTTGTGAGAACTCAAGATGGACACCTTGTATTTTATTAGTCTGTTCCATGACAAAGAAGTGTGGGTAATTGCCATCTAGGATACTCTGGAGATTCTTTACTGCAGGATTTTACATCAGAATTTCTACTCAGTTATTGAAAATAGAGCATGACCTACCCTATCAGTCCAGCAGCACAAGCTACTACTCCATCTGTATGATCCTCATCTCCAGCAATGTGGTCAATGAAAGACAGAATAAATTCTACTCTGGGTTGAACCAGCATCACATCCGCTATTAAAAAAGAAAGTCTAATGAGGTTATCAGCCCCACAAATGACAGAAATATACCGTTTCAAATACTGAAATATTCTATACCCTTAGGCAGGTTGAGGCTGACGAACTAGTTGCATTAATAGTTATATACTGCAAGTAACTATTCTTCCCCATAATTAGAGGCATTCTTCTAATTAAAAGGTAGATTTTCTTTTCTTCCCATACCTTGCCCTATGGGAAGGTATAATATAAAAAGAACACAGTCTTTCCTCTAAGCCCATAATACCAAAGTGGTAAAGTACAAATATTTCTCCAATCACATCAGGCAACATGTAAAATCTTATTTCCCTCAAGTCTTACTTAAATTTAGCTATACAAGTTAGTAGAGGTTCTTAACAACTGCCACTCACAGTCGGCAAAGATGCAACCAATATTTCTGTCACAGCTTTTCTCAAAATCCTTATGAGCTCACATCCCTTTGTAAGGCTCAAGAAAGTTCAGGTTAAAAAGCAGGTGTGGGGGGGGTTGGGGGGGAGCAGAAATAAAATCTCTATCCTCCCCTCAAAGTTACTCTCATTAGGGCACTCTCCTTCCCCCTTTCCTTTAAGCAACAGGTTCTAGTTAAGAAGTGAGCTACAGAACGAGACACAGCACATTCAATAAGTGCACACTGGACAAAGTGAACTGGGTTGTATACTCAACGGTGTACGTTTTCCTGGTCTCCCTTCAATCCCTGGACGATTCCAGTATAGGCTTCCAGGCAGCCTTCCCTCAGCTCATTCAGATAATCCACCATGTCATAGTCTGACTATAAGAGACAAAGAAGAGAATCTCATCAGCCTGACAGCCCTATGCTGCATTTGTCTAAAGTCTGTTCCTCCAACTAGGGCTAGATTTAAAGAGAGCATTAAGCTTACCTTGTCTACCTGGGCTTGGGAGGCCTGCTGAAGAGTATTCAACACAACCTCTAGGTATTTTTTGAACTCTCCACCAATAGCAAGGGCAATATCACCAAATACTGACAAAATCTGTGGCTTCACAGACCTATGAACATTCTCATTCTAACAAAAAGGAAAAAGGGAAAAGCAAATTGGTATAAGTAAAAATTTATTCAATCTCCAAGACTCTTTTATAATGAACAGATTAGACAAAAATTAACAGTGATTACCTCTAGATATAGGCTATACACTAACTTTTCTTTTGTACCTTTGTTTACCCCTCACCAATCTCCACACATTGTGTATCCATTCCTTTAACTAACTTTACAACCTTTACAACCATCTAGTGAAAATAATTGATGATTTCTTCAAATACGGGTAAATTAAATCTGTGTGTATAAACACTCACCCCCAAGTTCTCCAATAGCAGTTGCATCACTTCATCACAGAAAGGTAAAATGTTGGATTGTAGAGCACGGCATAAGTCTCCCACTAAGCCCACGGCTGCCAGACAAACCTGCAAAGAATCAAGAAAATGTTCTCCCCTCGTGAAAAGGCCACCTACAGAGGCACCTACTTAGCTGCTGGTTCTTTACCAATGAACCTAGAGTCAAATACAGAGACATAGTCCCAACTCCCACTCAATGTAACAAAAGAGCTCAAATCTTGGGACTACACACAGGGAAGAACTACCTTGGCTTTAGGAATGTGACCTGTAACCCTTTAAAATTACATTTCAAAAGCTCATTAATAAATCAACTGTATCTTTTTAAAAAGATTTATTTATTTATGTATATAAGAGCTGGGGTACAGGCCAGGGGTGGGGGACATGAGAGGATTCACCAGAGACAGAGCGGGGAGCAGAACAGGTAGATCAACTGAAATACACCGCTGAGTGGAACAGTGGGCGAAGACAGGATAGGTCTGTTGTGCCATGTGGGTCCCCTCCCTGGCAGGGGATTGAACTTGCACTGCAGTGGCTGCGGAAGCTCCACAATGTGGCACTAAACCTCTTGTGCCAGCAGGGAAGCCCTATGTTATTTTTTAAATATTTATTTATGCATATAAGAGCTGGGATGTAGGCCAGAGGTAATGGTGTGTGGTGCAGGAGGACTATGATGTGGTGAGATGATTCACCAGACAGAGCAGGGAGCAGAACAGGTGGACTTACTGAAATACACTGCTGAGGGGAGCAGCAGGTGAGACAAGAGAGGTGGGCTGTGCTATGTGGGTCAGCCCCCTGGCTGGGGATTGAACTCCTGCTGCAGTGACTGCTGATAGCTTCATAGTGCTGAGACTTAACCCCTTGCACCACCAGAGAGGTCCTATAAATGCATTATTTCGAGAAGCCTTGCTCACCTGGTACTCAGCATAATTTTTTAATCCAATGCCCAAGAAGGGTTTGAAGGCCTCCATATACTTTAAAAATTCACCACCCAGTACTGTGAAGAAAAAAAAAAAAAAATTAGCACCCAGAGAGTACCACAGAACAACAGTAATAATTCAGCTTTTCCAAAATGTACCCAATCCAATCAATAGATTAGGCAGAGTTAATACTGATTCTTAATGAACACATTAAGGTTGTCTTGGAATAGAGAGATTCCTAACAGCTGGGAAGACTTAAATCTTATGCCTTCTAAATAAATGCCAAGTCTCCAGAATGGCATTTCATTCTGGCTGAAATGACCAAGTGGTAGGCCCTCAAATAACGTCACAGTTAATTGTGAGTGGGTTGAGTCAACACTGCCATCTTATTATCTAATTATAGTATGTTCTCTGGAAGCCAGCTTTAAAACACTGAACCTATGCAATTCTATCAATAACTTACTTAAGCCAGTCAGGAAAAGCAGCACTGGGCTTCATATTCAAATCAACCATTCTAGAGACCAAACGAACCTCTGCACGTTCAGGGTGGTCACATGTTGCCAGTACAGTTGAATATATACTCTTCATGCTAGAAATAGATCTGGTCCTCAGGTAACTGCCTTGGTAATACACCTTATAGGCCACCCCTGAGGAAGCCCTGCAGGTTTCTAAAGTGCTCCTTAATGTGTTTTTAATGGCCCATCTTCAAAGAGCCTTAAGTCAGATATGGTTTTCCCAAAACAATTTTGCAGTCAGACATGTTACCTTAAGGTTAATTAATTCTTAGCATTTATTTAGTGCTTTACTCCATCCATCCCAGGCACCATGATGTGTCAACCTAAATCCAAAGCACTATAACCTAAATCAGGAGGCACCAGAAAACAGAAACCTTTGCTACCTACATCTTTGTGCCAAACCTCAATAAAGCAGTACTTTCAGAGATAAAGGAATCCGATGAAGATGACATATGTAACAGAACATCCCCCACAAAGTTGCTAATCTAAATTCAACCTGGCTCCTCACTTCAAGAAGAGTGGCAGAGTAGTTTTACACAAATTTGTAATTTTGCTTAACCTACCTTAACCGACTTACGGTCCTGGTAAGTAAGACAGGACAGTATTATCCTGCAATCAAAAGAAACTCCAGCATTCTAAAGATATTCCCTGCCAGATTTTGGCTCACTAACCTTCCACCAGTGTGCTAACTGCCATTAGGGCATCCTCTTGCACTACCCCTGACCCAGCTGTGCTTTGGAACATCCTCAACAGGGAGGCCATGACGACGTCAGAGATCTGCAAAGCATCTTGATGTTGCACTTTCCGGAGAACATTCTGTGAAATGAACAAGAGTTCATAATCTGTTGATTCCAAATCCTGCATCAAAACACAGCAACTTCCTCCCCCCCCCATCAATTAAGTCCTTTGGGGAAAAATCATTTTTAAAAAGGCCAAATCTACTTTTCATGCTTGAAAGCTTTGACAGTACAATTCATGAGCAATTGAACAAACAGATTTTAATAACTCTATTTTCCAGTTTAAAACAAACATGAGATGTTCTCCTATGGTGCAGAAAGTCATCTCTATTTTTGTGTGACAAATTCCTGTTAGTACCCTCTGTATCCAGTATTACTTGAATGACAAACTATTTCAGCTTTAAGCAGAACACGTTACTATTCTTACTCAAAACTAGAAGCAACCCCTTCTATATCCTAATCCATTTACAGATGATGAGCAAGAAATACTTAAAAAAAAAAAAAAAACTCAATAAAAGGAAGGCAACCTGACTTCTTCCACTGCAGTATTTCCTCAAACCTCCCTCCCTACCCCTTTAACTCATGTTACTCAATCATTCCTGTATTTTGACTGACAAACTCTTTAAGAGTCATGCTTTATAAAAAATGAAGTTGTGAATAAAAAAGGAGTTCACAGGTTAGAAAAACCTAGTCAGCATCACCCAACACTGTAATCTAGTGCCTACTTAAGCCTGACCAAGGGCCTCCCCTGGTGGCGCAGTGGGTTAAGCAACGCACTGCGAAGCAAATTGCAGCCACTGCAGCACGAGTTCGATCCCTGCTGCCTGCTGCCGGCCAGGAGGGGGACCCACATGGTGCAGCAGACCTCTCCTGCTGTGCCCGCTGCTCCCCTCAGCAGTGTACTTCTGTTGATCTGCCTGTT